>OY970828.1:2327500-2742286 GCA_963853835.1 Calendula officinalis | reverse complement strand
CATCCGGTAATAAAAGTATAACACTTTAATGCATGTTATTGTCATTAGTAAAACCCTTTTTTTATTTGACATATGTTGTTTTACAGTTTCTCATTTCTCGTGTCTTTTTACTAAATTTGTTATTATATTCGAATCTTGTAATTAGATTTCAATTTTAAGTCGCTAAATCACTTTTCTATAAGAATAAATAATTTTTTTGAGAAATGGTTTATTTCTACATTTTCTACTTACTCATATATCTACCTATTTAATCATGACAAGTATAAAAATTAATGGATGATATGAGGAAATAAAATTATTGGATTACACATGTATTAAAAGTGGATAGGCTTTATAGGTAGTAAGAAAATGTATGAAAAGATATATTTTTAATTTTTTTTTAGCATAGTCGGTTAAAAGTGCCTCAAATGTAATGTTATTTTTTGTTTTTGCAGAAAATTAATAAAACTCTCTTATTCGTATTTATTTACATTTAAAAGTGAGGAATGTAGTTTGACTCTTCATACTAATGATATTAATGGAACTAACTCAAAGTATGCTTGTAATATCATTACTCTAGAATTTGGAAGTGAAAATATATTATTAAGCTTTAATGTGGAGATTTAAATTTTTGACATCTATCAATAATGAAAAAAATAGATAAATAGTAAAGTTGCTTGATAATGATAGTAGAATATGCCATAGTATAAAATCTAGCTCAATATTATATCGTGATCGAACATGATACATGATACATGATACATGATAGTATGGATTATGAGAAATCGTATATGACAATGGGAAAGAAAAAAACATGCGACATGAGTCTACTTCGTATATAGCTTGATAGTGTCCGCTTTGTCAATCTAGGCATAGTTTTGTTCATGGCAACCTGTAATCTCCAAAACGCATCTTATTAAAAGAAGTATCCATACCCTTGTCTTGCTAGAAAATATATTCACACCATTATAACACAATTGCTACCGTGTATTTTATCTTATCACTTTTTTATCCGACATATAATCTTGAACCTTTAATGAGTTGTGTACTCAATTAACAACATAACTCGTTGCTTGTTTTGATAAATTAAATTTAATATTCTTGTAATGCACGGATTTAACATCGGGTCACAAATATGGGCCACAAGTTTAACCCGCTAAAGGGTATCTATGATCTGACGGGTCACGTAATTGTGTGTTGAAACATGATGTTATTGTTGGGTAGTGAAATGAGCAAGAAACCAAAAGTCTTAGGTGTTATTAAAGCTAGGATATGTGATTATACATTTATACATTGTTGTCCTAGACTCCTAGAGGTTGAATATGGTGATGTATTATCAAAATGTGGGTGCCGACAAATGTTTTCAGCTGACATTTTAACTTAGAATATTCCATCATATTTTATAGCATAATATTATGTATATAAACAATTGTAATTATTTAGTTTTGGTTGTATTGTTACCTCCGGTTTGGTTGGTTAAGTGTCCCTTTATTATATTAGGTATGAAGTTACACCAATTTGGTCCCTTTATCAATCAATCTTAACCTATATATGAGGCCTAGGTTTGAAATTATTTTGCCAACTAATCAATTTCAAGCATTATCATTGGTCCGCAATGCCACGTGTAATTCCCCAATTCGTCCACGTGGCCTCCCATATCTAGGCTTCATAAATTTAGAGTTTGTTTTTAAATTCCCCTATACGTGCAATATCAAAATCCAGCAAGTTTTGGCACTTTATTCGGTACCTAATTTTGGTAAACATTAATTTCAAAATTTTAGAAACAAAATTTCGGATTTTTAATGATTTGAATTTATACCCGATTCAATTTCAAATCTCTTAATATATAGCTGCGATTTAGGAAGAATAATTAAGTTTCTTTAAATATATCACTAATTTTCAAAATTGAATAAACAAAAATTCGGGTATAATAACCAATACTCTAACCTGTTTATCACATTAGCAGCCGAAAGTTTGCAGCAACATTCACATTAGCAGCTGTGAGCACTGTGCAAAAAAAAAACGGTATTGTATTAATTACACATGAATTAATCAAACATCGGTTAGTTATCATATTTTTACATGAATGCAAGGGATAACTTAACATGAATGCATGATCAACAAACATCGGTTAGTCCTCCAAATGAATTAAAACTTATTCATTTCACAAGTTTTTTTTTTAAATTATGAACTGCAAAATATAAAAAGGAAAATACCAAAAAAAAAAAGGAACATTGAGGGTTCCGAGCGGCAGAGGTAGGGAGTTGGTGGAGGAGTGAGGTGGTGGTGGCGAGCGGCGTAGGCAGGGATTTGGTGGCAGATTGAGGTGGTGGTGGAGCGGCAGAGACAGAGAGTTGGTGGTGAGCGTACAAGGGCTGTTTGGTGGTGGGATTAGTTGGTGGCGGTGGGATATGGTGGTGGTGGTAAGCTGCTGGGTCAGTTAGACGGTTGGGGCATTGGTGGCGGTGAGAGGTGGTGGTTGTGGTGAGCGCACAAGGGCTGCTTTAGAGTTTGGGGGAGAAATTAAAATGTGGGAGGAAGACTAATAAAATTGATATGTGTTTGAGAGACCAAGCAGGAAAAAAAAACAAGATGTGGGAGTTTTTTTAATCAAATGAACAAATGTAAACTTTGTAATGAGTTCTTACGATTTCTTTATTTTTTAAAAAATTCGGAAAAATGAGCAGTCCCAAAAATTCTTATACCACGTTTGAAGGTTATTTGTAGCGACAAAAATAACAATTATTTTAATTCAACAATAAATGCCGTTTACAAAAAAAATCTTATTTTGTCTCTAAATTTCCTATAACGTTAATTCATGTTTCAAAACTGGTACCAACTTATCATTATAATTATAGATTGTTATGTTAAACGGTGTTAATATTTTTTTTTCGACATATTTTTCGAAGCATGCCCGCCGAGCCGGACGGGCTTTGAAGCTAGTACATAAATATAGACCTCACAAAATTGACCAAGGTGACGTTGACGGGAAGGTGCACCGACCACTTTATTCGCCGTTCCGGCGACTTTTCCTGCTAAATTTAATTACAAAGTTATAGCAAAACGCAAGTGGTTATATTTTGTATTTAAATTGATAAGAATGTTATATAACTTATCAAAATTTAAAACCTGTCTAACTTTTTAAGTTTTGAAATAGCTTTTTTATCATTGTAAACAAACAATTTCTTCTCGCAAAAGGTACATTCACGTTAACTTAACATTCATATTATTCACTAATTCATGGAAACATTGATGAAAAGTGGTATGACTTTCTACTATTTAGTCATAGCTATAGTCTTAACCACTAAATTAAGAGAATTGTCAAAATCAATAGATGATATGAGGAAAGAGAATTAACGGATTAAACATGTCAAATTTAGAAGCGGGTAAACTATGGATATGACTAAAAGATATGAACAAATATAATTACTAATTTCTCAACATTAATGGTTTAATTATCTAACAAGTGATGTAATTATTTTTGTTTTAACATGTCAATTAATTAACTAAAATTAAAAAAAATGTACTCTAAAGCACTAGTATTATTCCAAGAGATAATTATTAAAATAGACAAAAAAATGCACCCATTTTATCAAAGACAACTTATGGACTCAATTCTTTCAAAATATACCGTGCGACTTGTTGTTTTTTTGTGCGACTCGGGATTTCTTATGTGCAACCTGGATGTTTTTTGTGCCTCTAGACCATTTTTTGTACAACTGATCTACAACCAAATCATTTTTATGCGATCAGAAGATACTAGTCAAATTTTATGTGTAGTCACACAGTCTATTTTGATAAGATTTTAAGGTGAATTATTTTTTGATATTTTTGCATTTTACTCATTATACTTTTAGAAATCACCCTTACTATAAATCTTGACAAGTAGATATCAATCTTTATCTTTATATATAATAAAATAAAGCGTTTTTGAAAATCTTGCCACGTCACTCTTTCCACGTCATAATGACGTCATAATTCGTTGCCACGTAGTTGCCATGTAAGATGCCAGCTCATAATATCTTGTCTTTTTTTGATTTTTTTTAAAATAGAAATCTAAATATGGAAATGGTTATGATTTGATGATTAATTTGTAATCTCTTAAAAAAGATTATGATTATGCATAATCTTCTAATTTTGGTTACCTTATTTTAATTCATTAAGTTCCAGTTTTTTTTAAGAAGTCTTTTTCGGGAGATAAATTATTTCCTAAAATTTCAACGGTTATGTGAGGTTAACATTCCGGATTTTCTACCTCTGCATACCACGTCTGCATCATCCCAACCTATTTTTACAGTTGTGCTTCAATCTCTTCTCGTCATTCCAGGTGGTGATTTTGGAAGTAGTTATGGTTGAACTGTTTTCACCCTTATATTTGGAGAAGACGTTCATACGCTTATGTCCGTGTAATGTGTAAGTAGTTAATTTTCGATTTTTGAATCAGGGTTCGTCATGATGTTGCTATTGGTAATCATATTGGGGAATTTTCGATTTATAATTTTCGTCATGATGTTGCTATTGGTAGTTAAAATTCTCCACGATGTTCAGCATCATCAAATATGCAAATTAATTTATGATTTTCTTGATACTGAAAATTATAAAGGTATCTCACAAAAAATTATTATCTTATTATTTTATCGATTTTTTCAATTTTTACATTGGCCCAAGATGGGACGGGATCCATTTGTTATTTTAGAGAGTTTATTAATTTGATCAGTATACTTTAAAGTGTTTCTACTATATGGTGTGGTAGATTTTATATTATCACCGTGTATATTTCCATCATTCTTACTTGGTTTAAACAATGCATATATTATGACAAGATTATGCAAAACTTAATTCACATTCAATTCTCACAGGCATCATCATAGTTACGAACTTCTTTTTCCACTGAATTTATCTTTGAATTTGAAGGGGCAGCAATGTACCAACTTTTAATTTCACATTATTTGTTTTTTTTAATCTTTTGCTCATTGTTTGTATTATTTTTCACAACTCAATATTCTCTAATTTTAATTTATGAAAATGCATAATATAGTTCAGGAATTAATTGTTTGTTACTTATTTAAAGATTTACTTATAAGTAATTATGATTTAAGAAAGTATTTTTTTCCTATCTTTACAGTTGATATTCTGAAATATATGAGGATATTTGTTTTATTACGAAATTATTTCAAAGCTACATATTTTTAGATGATTGGAGTATTCTTAAAAAAGTAAAAATTATGAAAATTTATATAAGTCACCCGTGATTTATCACGAGTTATAAGCTAGTGGCATAATAAGAGGATCGGGTATCACGGCTTGATCCACACCATCAACTCAACGCTACATCAGCATCACATTAGCATTTCTTATTTCACATTCACATTTCCAAATATTACTTCACTCATAATTCAACTCAAAACATACATCTTTGGACACACTAAAATACTCCTTCACATTAAACCACATAGCCTTAGCACAACACACGCACCACTGTGTGGTGACTTGGCCTTAGGGCCGCCAGAAGTGCTGCCCCAAAGAATCACACCTACTTGTGCGCTACCATAAAAGCATGTAGTAATATTAATTAATCCAAATTAAATAATGGTATAAAGAATGAAATAGACCTACAGATTTAACAATAATTGAGAGTTGAGTGTGTAATTCACTCACTATGATATTATATAAATAATATTAATTTAATATTATCTCAAGTTTGCAAGTAGACTTCAATCATTGAGCCACAATGTTAAAGCTTAAATGAACAAGTAATATTTTATAAGCCTATGTTAAACCATTATTTCTTCATGGCCCATGGTTTCCTAACTTTCACTACCATAATTAAAACTTAATTACTTATAATTAGCATTTCAAAGTGTTGCACTTTTTAGGGACCTCCATTGTCCATATAAGTCTAAAGAGGTTATTCATTTCAGTACTAGTTTTAACCCTATGTGATATGCAGACAATTTAAGGACGTCTATAAAAATTTAAGAAAATGATAAAAGTAAGATATGCTAAATTTAACTTAGTCTTCACATAATATAAACTGAACATATTAATGAATGTAATAATCGAAATTCTATATAATTGAAATTCTTACCAAATGTGATTATGAACAATCGAAATTCTATATAAACTGAATATAGTAGTATTATTGTTTGTAATAATCGAAATTCTATATAATTTGTTGGAACAAATCACAGTTCAACTTATTACTGATGCTGCAGTTAGTACTGATCATAGTTACTACTGATGAAGACTATGGTTGTTACTGATGGGGCAGAAATACTTAATACTGATGAGTTGATACTGGTGAAGTCTATAACTAAGTTACTACTGATCATGCACATATTGAAGATACTACTGATCATTATTAGTTACTACTGACGTTGGTTTTGGACTTACTACTGATTACCAGAGTTACTACTGACGATGCATATTCACTACTGGTGATTGAAGTTACTACTGGTACGCGTATTTGGAAGCATATCAAGTCCGAGATCTTCGCAGAATTAGTTATAGAATGTTATTCAATGTATATCTTTTATAATTCAATGTAAATCAAGTCCTAGAATAACTAGGGTAAATAGTTAGGCTTCAAGGACTATTATAAATAGTTCCTTACGAATTGTAAACGTACGTGTGTATTGTTAATCAATAATATACATTGAAGCTTTTTGTGAATCACTGTGTTCTTAATATTATTGTCCATTGTTCGTTCAATATACAGTATTCTATTGTTCTTAAGATATTAATACAAGTGTTAATCCGCTGTAACTTCTTGTTATTAGTAGATATGGGTTGACAATAACTTGTTTTGGTTATTCGATCCTGACAAGTGGTATCAGAGCTTATTGGTTCTAGATCTACGAAGTTTAAGAACAACAAAAAGTTTTAATCTTTAAAACACACAGATTGTTAATCATGACTGATAACAATGAAAGTACTCAAGCAAATAAAATCCCTATACTCACTCCCAATAACTTCGGGATGTGGAAGAATCGTATTAAGCAATACATGCTTATTACTGATTATTCCATGTGGGAAGTTGTTGTTGAAGGAAACAAAACCGTTCAAGGTCAAGCAACAAGTTCTGCAACTGAAGCAGACAAACTCAAGTGTGAAAAGGAGAAGAAAGACAGAGGAATTGAACTCAAAGCTCTAAGCACTCTTCTACTGGCCATTCCTAATGACTATCAACATCTCTTTGTTGAATATGATGATGCAAAGATATTGTGGCAGGCACTGGAAAAGAGATTCGTTGGCACCAAAAGCACCAAAAGAAACATGAAGTCTGTACTAAAACAGGACTTTGAAAATTTCAAAGGTCAAAAGAATGAATCCCTATCTCAAACCTTTGATAGGTTCAATAAACTCATTGGTGAACTGAATCAAGTTGGTGTGAAACCAGACAATGATGATGTCAATCGAAAGTTTCTCAGATCTCTTGGAGAAGAATGGTCTATGTACACAGTTATATATAGACAAGGAGATGCTTTGGAAGAGAAGGAGCTGGATGAATTGTACAATGAGCTTAGGGTGTTTGAATCTGAGGTAAGTTCTAAAACTCCTAATTTATCTTCAAACAATGCTGTGTTTGTGTCTAGTACAGGAACATGTCAGGAAACTGCAAAGGCTGCAGATTGTGAAGATACTGCAAGAGAATCCTTTTTCACTAGTCATGTGCATACTGCACTAATTAGTGATGATTTGGAACAATTGAATCCTGATGATCTTGAGGAGATGGATCTAAAATGGCAGATGGCTATGCTGAGTCTGAGAACCAAAAGGTTCTTGAAGAGGACTGGAAGAACAAACCTTAACTACAACAAAGGTGACAAGGCTGGATTTGACAAGACTAAAGTCAAATGTTACAACTGTAACAACCTTGGGCACTTTGCTAAAGAATGTCCTCAACCAGACAAAAGATCAAACTCAACTGCTCTTGTTTCACAACAAGGACAAGGTTATGATTGGAGCTTTCAAGCAGAGGAACATGCACAGAATCAATCCCTCATGGCTTTCACCGATTCTCCTACTAAGAGCATTCAGATCCCTGAAGAAGGTAGAACATGGCACATTGATAGTGGATGCTCAAGGCACATGACTGGAAATCGACAAATTCTTAAAGATTTCAAGTCATTTGATGGAGGGTATGTGGCCTTTGGTGAGAACCCAAAGGGAGGTAAGATTACAGGCAAAGGTACAGTTACTAATGGTAAAATTACTTTTTATGATGTATTTTATGTAGCTGAGCTAAAATACAATCTTTGATTAACAATCTGTGTGTTTTAAAGATTAAAACTTTTTGTTGTTCTTAAAATTCGTAGATCTAGAACCAATAAGCTCTGATACCACTTGTCAGTGTGTCTCAAGTATGTGATAAAAAGAACAAGATTCTTTTCACAGATATTGAGTGCATCATTCTTTCTCCTGACTTTGTTTTAGATGAAAAATATGTAGTTTTGAGAACTCCAAGGAGAAACAATGTGTATTGCCTGGATATAGGGGGAGAACTCATTTCTTCAAATGAGGTCAACTGTTTTATATCCAAGGCAAACACTACTGAATCAGAACTTTGGCATAGAAGGATGTGTCACACAAACTTTAAAAATATGAACAATTTAGTAAGAAAGAATTTGGTAACTGGATTACCACAAAAACAGTTCATGTGTGATCATCACTGTGTTGCATGCCTAAAAGGTAAACAACATAAGTCTTCTCATAAGTCCAAAATTGTAAATTCTATTTCTGTTCCTTTACAACTCTTACATATGGACCTTTTTGGACCTACAAATGTAATGAGTATTGGAAAGAAACAATATTGTCTTGTTATTACTGATGACTTTTCCAGATATACATGGGTTTTCTTTCTCAGGACAAAAGATGAAACAAGTGAACTCATCAAGAACTTAATTGTTAAACTGGAGAACACATCTGATCATAAAGTTAAAGCCATAAGATGTGATAATGGCACAGAATTTAAAAATGCTAACTTAATTAACTTTTGTGATCTTAAAGGTATTGACAGGCAATACAGCTCACCTAGAACTCCTCAACAAAATGGTGTAGCTGAAAGAAGAAATAGAACCATCATTGAAGCAGCAAGATCAATGTTAGCAAACTCAAAATTACCAATTACTTTTTGGGCTGAAGCTGTTAATACTGCCTGTTATGTACAAAACAGAGTATTAATAATTAAGCCACATCATAAAACACCATATGAACTTTTTAACAAAAGAAAACCTTCCATAAGTTTCTTAAAATCATTTGGTTGTCCTTGTACTATTTTGATTACAAGAGAACAAATTGGTAAGTTTGACTGCAAAGCTGATGATGGAATCTTTGTGGGATACTGTACTCAAAGCAAATCATACAGAGTGTTCAACAAAAGATTAAGGATTATTGAAGAAAGCATCAATGTATCCAATAATGAGAATATTCCTAATGAACAAGGAAATGGTCCAGATTGGCTATTTAACATAGACAATCTAACCAAATCCTTTAACACTAACATGGATTTCAATGCAGGTGATTCAAATTGTCACACTCAAAAGGAAGGAACATCTTCTTTCAATACTGGTCAAGAAGAGATGAGATACATAGTAGTTGATACTGTTCCCACAGTTAATACTGAGGACAGTAATAACTCAGAAACTGGGAGCAGTAGTGAGTCAGATAATGAGGACAGTAGTAATTCAAATACTACTAAGACCAGTAATAGTACTCAAAATACTACTGGTCCAAGCAATAACCTAAACTTTCAAACTACTACTGATCTCAGTAATAACTTAAATACTACTGATCCCAGTAGTAACTATGAACCAGCAAATGATGATGAACCAAACATCAATGACAATGAAGAACCTCAAGAGGAACAATCTCCTGAGACAAATGAGTCCAATCTTGAAAACCAATTAGTTGTTGATAAAGTTCATGGCACCAGAACTGAAAAGAATCATCCTTTGGATCAAGTCCTTAGTGATGTGAACTCAAGCATGCAGACAAGAAGCAAATTACACAAAAGTCTAACTGCAAACATGTGTAACATAAGTTTAATTGCTAATGAATATATGTTTGAATGTTTTCTGTCTCAGGATGAACCAAAGAAGATTCAACAAGCAATGAAGGACTCAAACTGGATTGAGGCAATGCAAGAAGAACTCCTTCAGTTCAAATTACAAGCTGTTTGGACACTTGTACCTCTACCCAAAGGAAAAAGAGCCATTGGAACAAGGTGGATCTTTAGAAACAAGAAAGATGAAAGAGGTATAGTGATCAAGAACAAAGCCAGACTTGTAGCCCAAGGATACACTCAAGAAGAAGGAATAGACTATGATGAAGTATATGCCCCTGTTGCTAGAATTGAAGCAATTAGGATATTCTTAGCATATGCTTCATACAAGAAGTTTAAAGTCTATCAAATGGATGTAAAGAGTGCTTTCCTATATGGGAAAATTGAAGAAGAAGTATATGTATGCCAACCCCCAGGTTTTGAAGATCCAAAACATGGTGACTATGTATTCAAACTAGACAAAGCTCTATATGGCCTACATCAGGCACCAAGAGCATGGTATGATACATTATCATCATACTTACTGAAGAATGATTTTAAAAGAGGAGCAATTGACAAGACTCTGTTTACAAGAAAGGTCAAAAATGATATACTACTGGTGCAAATCTATGTAGATGATATCATTTTTGGATCAACAAATGATTCATTGTGTAAAGAGTTTGAAAATCTCATGCAAATCAAATTCAAGATGAGCTCCATGGGTCCAATGAACTTCTTCCTTGGACTCCAAGTCAATCAAAGAACAGATGGTATTTTGATAAACCAATCAAAATATGTTAAAGACAATTTGGAGAAGTTTGATATGAAAGACTGCAAGAGTGCAAGTACACCAATGGAAACACACAAACACCTACATCCTGATGCTGAGGGGGAGGATGTAGATGAACACTTATATAGATCAATGATAGGCTCTTTGATGTACTTAACTGCATCAAGACCTGACATTATGTATAGTGTTTGTGTGTGTGCAAGATATCAAGCAAGACCTAAAGAACTACACTTGCAGGCTGTCAAAAGAATAATCAGATACTTGAAAGGCAAACCATCACTTGGTCTACGGTATCCACATGATTCACCCTTTGAACTCATAGCCTACACAGATAGTGACTATGGAAGTGAATGTCAAGATAGAAAGTCCACCACTGGTGGATGTCAATTCTTTGGATCATGACTGGTGTCATGACAATGTAAGAAACAAACAAATGTATCCACATCAACTGCTGAAGCAGAGTATGTAGCTGCATCTGCTTGTTGTGCTCAAGTACTGTGGATTCAAAACCAGCTTCTAGACTTTGGTATCTCTATCCTTAAAACTCCTATTTTTATAGATAATCAAAGTGCTATTAGTATTGTGAACAATCCAGTAAAACACTCTAAAACTAAACACATTGAAATAAGATTTCACTTTATAAGAGATTGCAATGAAAAGAAGTTAATCAAAGTAGTTAAAATTCATACGGACAATCAATTAGCAGATCTTTTTACAAAAGCATTTGATGTAGGAAGATTCAACTTCTTGGTTAGCAGTATTGGAATGATTTTAATAAATTAATCTCTCACTCAAAATCATGTGTAAAGTTTTTCTGTTGTAAAAATTATTTTTTTAAGTGTTTTACTACTGGTAGGTCATTACTACTAATAAACAATTGTACTCACATATACTACTGGTATCGAAATCTGGTGATTACTACTGCTAGGGTTGGTAAATTAGGTCAGTATTAAAATTTTATTAGTTAATACTGATGTCTACAGTCACTACTGATGTCAAAATCCTTAGTTACTACTGACGTTCGTAGATACTACTGACGTTTTTCTACTGGTCTCTAATTTACTACTGGTCTCTAAATTGTTACATTACCAAACTAACCCCCATGAAAATAACCATTGTGTTATGATTCGAAGGGCAATTTAGTCTTTTTGCAGATCAATTCGTAAGATATAAATAGCTGAAGGCGATTAGTCTAGCATTATCTTCACATTCGATTTGCTAAATCCTCTCGATAAACCCTAACTCACGATCATAAACACGGCACCAGTAACAACATCCTTGCTTGTTTCTCTCAAATCAAACGATCAAAATTTCTCAAAATACATAAGCAATGGCAACTCTACAATCCCTCAACGTGAATACAAATCTCAAATACTCAGAGTTCCACAACATGTGTGCATTTCTACGCAATCCAGACGGAACAAAAGACTTTCGTCCAATCGTACAATTCTTGAAGAACTCATACATAAAGTTTGCATTAACTATAAATCCGAAAGCATATCAACAACACTTGGTTGACTTCTGGACCAATGCTGAAAGAACTGAAGGGTCAACTATGTCTATGATCAAATCAACCGTGGATGGCAAAACTATCACTATAACTGAACAATCCATCCGACACCATCTGCAACTACATGACGATGAAGGTATGTTTTCTCTTCCTAAGGAACACATTGTTGAAATTTTAAATAAAATGGGATATGAGGGAAGACTTGACATTGTCACTTTCCAAAAAGGTCTTCTCTCCCCACAATGGAAATTTCTTGTACACAATATTCAACATTGTATTTCTCCCAAAAGAAGTACCTGGAATGAGTTTAACAAATCAATAGCATCTGCTGTTGTTTGTTTATGCACAGACCAAGTCTTCAATTATTCAAACATGATTTTTGAGGGAATGTTGGGAAATCTTAGTGCTTCAAAATTTTTAATGTATCCCAGATTTCTTCAACATATAATAAACTGTGAATTACAAAACTTGTCAACTCCTAAAAACATTTTTATAACTCCTGAGTTGAACAAGAAAGTTTTCTCTAATATGAGAAAACAATTTAAATTTTCGGGCAAGGAAACCCCTCTGTTTCCTAACATGATCAAAGATCAACCACATATTGGAGAAGGTTCAATCCAAGATACAACACCAATTGAACCTCAACCCACTCCATCACCCTCAAATGAAACCCAAACACAACCCCAAATAGTCACTCAATCAACCACCCAATTAGATGTCCTGAATGTGTCCCAGGAACATGAAATAAATCCTCAGAGTGCTACTCTTCACTCTGTGGAAGACCTACCAAATGTAACCCAAAACATATCCACCATTTATAAAAGGAAGAAAACTTCCTTCAAGAACACCAGGGGACAAATTGAGTCAAACCCCAGGCTCCAAGAGTTGACCTCACAGGAGGAGAGAGGTCATGAGGAAAGGGCTCTCACTACTGATGCCCCAAAGGTGGGTGCACAGGACAGTGAGAACATCAATAGGACCCAGACCTCGGCAACTCTTAGTGATGACTCTTTTGAGGAAGCACTAAGAGGACCCCGGTGCCAAGAAACCAAACGGGGGGGCACTACTGCTTCTTCTAGGAAGAAGAGAGTGTCCAAACAACCCATTTCATCACCAAGAAGTGATGAGGGTAGAACTGAAACCATTGATTTGACGGAAAGGATGGAAAACCTTAAAGCCAATGTACCTGTTAGTGAGCCCGATGATCTTGCTAGATGGAGTGAGGGCAGTATTAAACAAAAAAAATTGACGGATAGGATGGAAAACCTTGAAACCACTGTACAAGATTGTCTGAAATACTTAACAAATCAAGGGAGGACCATGTCATATATGAAGAAGCACATTAACACAATCAACAAAAGAATGAAATTATATGAGCACAAGCTTCTTCAACAAACAAGAATCATAAGAAAGTTGAAAAAGAAGGTTGATAATAGTGAAGCTCCACCAGTTGAGCTCACTAAGGGGGAGAAGGACAACATTCAAAGTACGATAGATGAATCCATTGCAGCAGCAGCAACTTCTCTCCTCAATCTCAAAGAAATAAAAGTTGATGAAGGCCAGGTTAATGATGAAGGCCTAGAAACGATGAATATTGACGATGAGGCCACTACTACTGCTCCTATGGAAGAACAAGCTCAACAAGAAGTATCAGTAGTAACTCCTAATACTACTGATGTTATCGCAGTAGTAAATCAAGAAGAGGAAACAACTGCACCAAACACTACTGATGCCCTATCAGTAGTAACTCCTGAAGTCACACCAGTAGTAACTACCTTGGTTACTACTGAAGAGGAAGAACAAGAGATTCCATAGTTAATTGAAAGAGAACGTTATGTCATCATCACCAAACCACCAACACCTGATCAACCACTTATCATACCTGACATTGATGATAATGTGAACTGGTTTGAAGTAGATGAATGCACACTTCCTCAACATCCAAAGATTCTTCCAGAGAATGAACTTAGATTGTTTTCTCCATCAATAATAATCAGAGGTATCCCAGATATGAAATATATTCCACCTCCACCTTCAGCTTGTATTGGAAAGGGAAAAGAAATTTATGATAAAGATTACCCTAACAGAGCACTAGGTCACCACATGGTGGATAAAATCAATCTTGTCAGAGCTGAAAAACAATCAAGATGGAAGGTGAAACACAAGAGATACTTAGAGAAAGTGGCTATGTATCAAGCTCTTGAAGAGAAGAAAAAGAAGGCTAAAAATGAAAGATCAAAAACTCAACAATCTCAAGAAGCTGAAATACCTGTTCAAATAAAAGATGTTCAGATAGAAGCTCAACAAGCAGAACTTAAAAGACTTAGAAAAGTTGAAGAAGAACATATAAACTGTCTTGAAGATCTGGTATCTGAATGTAAACGAACAAAAAGTGAATTAACAGATGATGTGTTTGAACAGAAGACAAATATGATTGGGCACAGTGCAAAGTCCTTTGGCAGAATGAAGATGATCACAATTATAGAGAAATATTGTACTGCCAAGAAGAAAGAATTGGCTGAACAAGAAGCTGAAGAAGAAAAGAAATCAAAAGCTTTAATCCCAATAAATCCAAAGTCAATTCAAACTGGTAGTATATCAACTACTGGTGAATCCTCAACTCCCCAAACCAAGAAAAGAAAGGTTCCTACTCAAGAACAGAGTGCTCAAAAGAAATCAAAGACAGAACAAATTATTCCTGTTCTTGAAATACCCGTTGCTCCCCTTCAAAACAATCCAATCATCAATTGGAGAGTTATGCCTAATAATGTAATAGAAATTATAAGGGAAGACAAAGCTGTTCAAAGATTTACTGGATGGTTACCATTGATTAGATCCTGTTCAAGAAGTGATGTAATCAAACTTCTAATCATTGGAAAACCAAGAATGACAAAGAAATTATGGAAAGATTCTGGAGCTGGATATTTAACAAGAATGATTGATGCTGCATTTTATCCAGATAACTACCCAGAACTATTTACAAATCCAGAAAATGTGTATGCTTGGAATGTACTCCCAACTGCAAATATGTACTTCTTTGAAAGATCAAGCAAAAACTGTGAGCTTTATTTATATGAAAAAGAATATCCACACTCTGAAAAGGTCATGTATCAGATATTCACAAACTCCATGATGAGACCATATGATGCTGTAATGTTCCAGAATAAATTGAACTATTTTACAAAGAAAAACAACAAATACATCATTGAACAAAGAAAGCAACAGAATCAAAGAACCCTAGAGAAAAGAAAGAGGGAAGAAGAAGAACAAAAGAAACTTGAGTAATTCAGAAAGAATTAACAAGTTTAGGGGGAGATTGTTGGAACAAATCACAGTTCAACTTATTACTGATGCTGCAGTTAGTACTGATCATAGTTACTACTGATGAATACTATGGTTGTTACTGATGGGGCAGAAATACTTAATACTGATGAGTTGATACTGGTGAAGTCTATAACTAAGTTACTACTGATCATGCACATATTGAAGATACTACTGATCATTAGTAGTTACTACTGACGTTGGTTTTGGACTTACTACTGATTACCAGAGTTACTACTGACGATGCATATTCACTACTGGTGATTGAAGTTACTACTGGTACGCGTATTTGGAAGCATATCAAGTCCGAGATCTTCGCAGAATTAGTTATAGAATGTTATTCAATGTATATCTTTTATAATTCAATGTAAATCAAGTCCTACAATAACTAGGGTAAATAGTTAGGCTTCAAGGACTATTATAAATAGTTCCTTACGAATTGTAAACGTACGTGTGTATTGTTAATCAATAATATACATTGAAGCTTTTTGTGAATCACTGTGTTCTTAATATTATTGTTCATTGTTCGTTCAATATACATTATTCTATTGTTCTTAAGATATTAATACAAGTGTTAATCCGTTGTAACTTCTTGTTATTTGTAGATCTGGGTTGACAATAACTTGTTTTGGTTATTCGATCCTGACATAATTGAAATTTTTTGATGTCCTTGGACTATGTCGTGTGGGACCTCTAACTTTTTTGTTAATGATTGTGGTCTGATTCATGTCAAATCCGAAAATCACGTTTTAATGTTGTGAAATTAAATTCTTCTTTTTCTTGTGTTACTTTGATTTGATATACGATTCTTTCATTGTTTCTTTATTGTTTGTAGACGCCTATTTTCTTATAAGTTCCAACTTTCTCATCACGAGCCTCTATATCAAGTGTACATAAAAGATTTGCACTCAAAGTGTTATCACTGACAATTCAGTTTTTGATAAAAAATTGTCAAGTCAATTAATATTCTAACTGACATACCATTAATGATAATATCATTTCACTTTATATTTTATAGATAAAATAAAAATATACACAAAATACTAGTAATCACAAATTATTCCCTTTTACTCTTCTCTTGAGATGTCGTTAAACCGAACTCGTTGAATTGACACTACCATACCAAAGGGGTTGATTTACCGAAGTTTACTAAAGGATGAACTAGATGATCATTAGCATTCCTCTAACTCAAGTTATCTCCTATTTGAACCGAACAAATATCAAAGATAAACATGGGCAATAATTAAAATTAATAAAATTTGACAAAAGTAAACCCAAAAACTCTTATTTTAAGAAATGATATTTGAACTAACAATTGTCGGTAACCCAATACACAAGTATTAATTTAAGTGTTTTTGGTGTTAATTGTTTTGTTATATTATGCCACGTTACGGGTAACACATCACATTGAGGGTGGTCACCCTTCATTTTTCAATTATACTATTTGTGATTAAACTATTAGAGTGACAATTGACAAAGATGGCAATGAAGGGTGGGTGTCCACGTCATGGTGAGTTGGTGACAAAGACCATAACTGTCTTTGTTTATGATTAGGGTATAGTGTTTATGAAGGCAGTTAATCACTTTTAGTTAGGGATGGTGATATAAAACCGGAAGCCCCTACATGTATCAAACCGAAACTAGAACGGAATGGAACCGGATTACTATAAATCGGTTTGGGTTTCGCGTCCAACTTTTTCCTAAATTTGGGTATTGGGTCCGGGTGCATCAGGTCTGAGTACATGATCGTGTATAGAACAAATTGGTGTAAGACATATACTTGAATTTGTTTGATATAATACTATTGATAATGCTCGTTAATTTCATGGTTATTACACAATTGTTATTTGTGAATCATTTTATACATGTATAAACTAACAAATTTGATACAAACACGTGAAACCGGTTCCAATTACTATTTTGGTTCCAATCTGGTTGATGTCCGATTTACCTGAACCAAATCGGAACATGTACACATAAAACAGTTCGGTTTTCAGGTCTACTAATTATCTGAAACCGGATCTCATGTATTTCGTGTGTGAGTTGATCACATCCCTACTTTTGGCACACGGTGGAAATTTCTAGATGGTGTAACGCCTCCTTTGTTACTCTCATTCCGAAATTTACGAATCCTTTAGACCTACGTGATTTTAGACCGATTAGCTTAATCGGGTGTTCTACCTTGGGATTTAGATATCACTTTAGATTTCGATTTATATTATCTATTTTGAGTTTGGTTCAGTATTCATGAAATATTTGTGTTTGACTTGGTATTTACGTGTGCTTCAATTTGTTTATGGAGTTGTGTTTGGTAGTTGTCGGTTTTTCTTAATTTGTTCATGAACCTTTTTAGTTTAAGGTGGTGGTGCATGCAAGTTGGATGCTTAATAACCCAATGCTAATAACTTCGAACCTCAAAACCAAATCCTTAAAGAAACATTCGAAATATAAACGTACTTTAGATTTGTGCACGGTTCAATAACCGAACCGCTTGGAACCAAACTAAGAACTGAGAAAATGGTTTCAGATAGATTGAGGACCGAAATGGTGACATCTTGGACTGGACCAAACCAGACCGAGAACCAGTATTTTGCGATTTTTTGGATTTTCGACTGTGCTGAAACAAATCAAGAACCGATATTGCATTAAATTAAAACCAAATACCTAAACCGTTATAGCTCGGTTAAATTGGGTTCGACGATTCTGACATGTTCAAACCGATATTTTTTTTGTTTTTTTTTTGTTGTTGTTGTTGTAATTTACTCGTTTCAAATGATATTTTTCACAACAAATTATAATGGCTTGAAAGTTTTTGAGATAAGTTTGAATCTATCAAATGCCAAATATTGAAAGTATTGATAGGACTCTCTATTTCAAGAACAGCCATTAAAATTGCCTCCACGTAAACAACATGCATATGATCTTTATCTCGGAATTCACAATATATAAAGTGAACTAAGCCCAACTATTTCAATTTAAAGATTCTTTTGACCATATATTAAAGGTGACGTTGAAATAAATAAAACCACGTCTCTATAAAGACTTTATAGAAAAATAAACCATTTGCTCCTACGGTAACAACACAAAATTTTGCTTATACAACATATTGATAAACGTTTTATATGGAGAGTTTCACCAAAATGTGAAAAATAACACATTTAATAAAAAAAATATATTACTTTTTATTAGACAGTCAAGCGAATTGTTGCTAGAAACTCATTTTGTTGAAATTAATAATTTTTTATTACAACTTATAGTTAATCATTGTTAATTTGAACTTGACACGTTACATATATGATCAAGTAATCCTTGACTTGGTAAGAACCAGTTTCAAACACTTCATTTTCAAAACTAATACATTCTATCCAAGAAATATGGTCAAGTAAAAACCAAATATTTACTACTAACTACTCAAAATTTTGAATTATAAGTATATAAGTAAGCAAAACTCACAAGTTTTACGTTTATTAATCTCAGTTAAGTTTATAATCATTATCCACTGAAGAAAGTCGATAACTTCACATACACATAAA
Organism: Calendula officinalis; assembly: GCA_963853835.1. NCBI lineage: Eukaryota > Viridiplantae > Streptophyta > Magnoliopsida > Asterales > Asteraceae > Calendula > Calendula officinalis. Next base: position 2,723,111 of record OY970828.1, on the reverse strand, counting down.
ATGCATTACAAATGCAACGGTTTTCCGATAAATTTTTCGACTTTAATGCTTCAAATTTTATCAAAAACTTAAACAAAGATGTAACATTGTTATAAATTTAGTTCTTATTTGGAAAACGCAAAAGAATAATTCGTTTTTAACCTTTTTATTATCAATTTACAAAATGTCAAAAACAAATTAAAAAAAGAAAAAGAAAAGTCAAGGTGCATTTAATAAGTTTATATCAGGAACCTCTTCTGTAATTGAATTACTTATGGGATTTGGTCCTGAATGTACTTCATGCAACTTCAATCTTCTACCACTTTTAGCCTCAATAACCAACTATATAATATAAACAAAAAATATATATTTATATTATATAAAATCAAGAATCAAGATCATAATTAGCAAAAAAAGAAGATTTTGATTTACCTTATCGTTTAGTTTTAACGAGCTAAACTTGCCAACCTCGACATCTGCTAATAACACAAAGTTATGTTATCATTAAACAAAACATAAACATCGTACATGTGAAAAAGCCAAATTAACGATAGAATTTTCAACCTTGGAGTTTTGAATGCAGAGATAAATGAGTTTGTAGAAGCATAAGAAGAAATATGAAACATAGAGCCATTTTTAGTTTTCTTGGAAAAATGGTCAAATATTGGTATTTGTAATGCAATTATAGATGCTAGTGAAAAAGTAATATAGTAAACCATTTGGTGGTCAGGTGGTAAGGACACCTGAAATGATCTGCTAAAGGTTATAGGTTCTATCTTTTTACTAGGTAAACATTTACCAGATGGCTTGTACCTTAATTGTATGGGTTTGAGTCCTGCAGTGGACAAAATGGTGTAGATTTATCAGTAGTTTAGAGAGTGTGTGTTCTGTTTAAAAAAAACAGATGGCCACGAGAAGCTTTGGAAACAGCCACGACAAAGGTTAGATCGCGTATATTATCAGCAAATCTCCGCCACTGTTATAAACAGGAATACCCTTTTATAAAAAGGAAAAATAATTCACTTTAAAGGGGGACAAAGGCATTTAAAAAAAGGTAAAGAGGGAGAAAAAGGCCACCTTTTCTAATATTTTTATTATATTATATTTGTTTTAAAAGAATTCAGAGACGTTTTGTAGGTCAGTGTGTGTGTGTTAATTGGGCACAGCATAAGACACAAAGGACGATTAGTTGATATTTATGTACAGACAATAACAAATTTGGGTTTTAATAATTCGAATTATTTATGCAAAAATAATGGTGTCTTATGTAAGAATTTGAATTATTATTACCTTATTTATATTTGTCCTTAACAATAATTTTATTTTCTTTAAATAGATTGAAGAAGATCCAACACTGCTTTCCTACGAGGCATGCTTGGAATGGCTCCTTTCACTTGAACACATAAAGAGGCTGCTGCAGCTGTTTATTTAAATAATTCATATTAATTGTAAAGTTAAGATTAAAAAAAGAAAAAAAATAAATGAAATGCTAAAAAAAAAAGAGGTAGGAAAATAAACGGGTAGGGCAAGTTGGATGATAGGTCGAAATGGAAATGGGTAATTTTGAACACATTTTTGTTTAACAAATTTGAAGTTTTTATAAATAATTAGTCTGTCAATGTTAAAAATTATATTTCTTTAAATTAGGAAAATTTTCTAAAAAAATATAAATTCCAAGACAATGTGGGGTACCAGAAACTGCAGGAGTGAAAGTTCTATTTTCACCAAAAAAGGAACTTTGTTAAAACTTAAATTTAAATCCCTAAATTTGTCAAGAATTTAAATTTCACTCCTTTTTTTTTTGTCAAAAATTAAACTTTCACATTTTTTCATGAGAAATAATTTTTTTGGTACCCCACCTTGTTGAATTTGAGATCTTTGGTTATCTTTCATGGAAATTCTTCCTTTATACAAAAATAAAAATCTAATTTCTTGAATAAAATACACATCAAAATTACATCTTTCGGAGCTTTTTCCTTTAAAATCTGAATTCATTAAATCTACCCGTTTGACCCGTTACTGATAAAACATATCCCAAAATCCCAAATCGACCGGTTCACAAATAAAAGATTCAAAATTGCCACATAAATCAACAAAAATCGTATGCTCACCTGCAAATTTCAAGCACTCAATTTTAGATTTCCCTTCAACAAAAGCAACAGCATAAGCAGCAGTAAATGTATCACCAGCACCAGTTGTATCCAACACTTTTTCAGCTGCAATTATACTTTGAATAATCGGTTCTTTTCCTTCACTAAATAAAGCTGATCCTCTATCACCAAGCTTCACAAGTACTTCTTTAACACCCTGATAATTAAATTAAAAACGATTAATTATTCAACATTATTAATTTATATAAACAATAATTAATTATTCAAAATTCACCAATTTGTGACATTTAGCTACAGCCAGACTAATCTGCTCAAAGCTTTCAGTTGGCATTCCTGTTAATCGAGCAAGTTCACTTTCGTTTGGACTTAAAATATCTACAAATTTTAATAATTCAACAGGAATTGCAGCATCCATTCCTCCTGCATCCAGAATCACTGGAACACCTGCATTTCTTGCAGCCTGTAATCATAAAATTACTATAATAATTATATACTAATTTTGTTTAATTTCAGATTAAGAAATTGATCACCTTTGCAACTTGAATATTAATAAAGTCAGGAATTTCTCTCTGAAGCAACACAATTCCAGCATTCTTCACAATCTCCAAATCATTATCACCCAAATTTTCCGGCCACCCGCACATATTAGCACCGCCGACAATTATGATCGAATTCTGACCGTCCGATTGAAGCATAACAACAGCATGGCCAGTAGGAATTTCAGAAACTTCGTTACAATGATCGATATAAACGCCGCCAGTTTCAAGTGCTTGCATAATTAGCTTCCCGTGAGCATCCGACCCGACCCGGCCCACGAAGTACGTCGGATACGACAGCATTCCGCCGCATACAGCTTGATTTGCCCCTTTTCCGCCGGCTAGGGTTTGTCCGGTTTTTGCGGAAACGGTTTCGCCTTCTTTCGGAAGACGATCGATTTCCACGTAGATGTCGGCATTGGCTGATCCGACGACTACCAGTGGTGGCTGTGTGGGATTTCCGGTGGTTTGATTTAGGGTTTCGGTGGTGGAATTGACCATGAAAGAGGGAAACTGTTTTGATTTATTTGGTCTGGATTGGGGGATAAAATTGGTGGTTAGTTTTAGGTTTACGGTGGATTCGTGGCGGTTGCCGTCGCTCCGGGATCGTGCAGACCATGGTGTTGCCGGTGAAATCGATGTCATGCTGCCAGTCATTGTTACTCGTATGAGGAACTTGTGATCGAGTCAATAAAGGTCAACTATAAGCTTTCATCCAAATAAACTACAAAATGATTTTCTATTCTAAAAATTATAAAAAATAATATTTTTAATTTCTTTGAATACTACAAATTATCTGTTTATTTAGAAATAAAATAAAATAAGCATATTAAAATGCGATGTAATTAAAGGCGTAACATTCCAAAACCTGTTCATTACATTTCTTTTATTGATCGGCACCTGTTCATCTCTATCTATAATAAAAGAAAACGTGCCACGTCAACTAATCCACGTCACCTTTGCCACGTCATTAATCATCCACCAATAAAAACATTCCACCTCACCTAATCCATGTCACTATTGCCATATCATCATTGCCACCTCATAATTTATACCACATCTAATCGTGATTTGAAAATTTGTAATTATCTTTTAATAACAACGAAGGAAGTTATATTTTTATTTTTAAAATCCTTTAATTCTCCTTTTTAATCTCATCTTTTGATTTGATCTTGTATAGATCATAAGTAGGAAGTGGTAGTATAAAAATTTGTTGAAAACCAATACCATTTTTATATGAGGATATAGAAAATGTTTCCAAATCTTTTATATTTGGCTTTTTGAATCTACTATTATAATAAATCAAAGTATATATGACCACATGTCTTCTTTCTAGACCCTCATATGACACGTGGCAGCTCATTATTAAATTCTCAATTTAATTAATATTAATATTAATTGCTAATATATATACGGATAGAAATAAGTGGAGATATGATCGTAATTATAAAAACAAGTATTGAATATAAATCTCATATTTATAGAAATAGATAATTAAAGAGAAATTCATAATTTTGTTTTTATAATTTTATTAGATATTAACAATAGGATACCACAATAAAATAACAAAGACTAAATATAACAACTCCGTATGAAGCTTTGAATGTGGAAGATTCGAATTTTGAACCACAATGGTTAATCTTAGAAACAATTGATGCAAATCCCGTATCTTATGAAAATAATTTAATGGTTTAACAAAAATAAAATTGAGATTTTCTACAAGTTTTAGAAAACTATGTTTAGCAATATTTATTTGGAAATTTAAGCTCTCAAATTTTTAGATTTGTGGAGTACCATATTTAGATTTACATGTGGAATTAAATATGCTCTAATTGTCGGTCCTTTTTAATCAAAATAAAATTAATGCAACATAGAGTTTATCTATCTTGAATTTTTATTGATTTGGGTTGGCACGTGACTAGAATTGGTAAATACATAGTGACAGTTGACCCTAAACCTCAACCCATGGTGTCACTTTAAAAAAATGTGTTAATCTTTTTGTTCTTTTCATAGACTAATAGTTAGAATTCATAGTGAAAAAATCACTTTATCATAGTGTTAAAGTAATGTGGATACTAATGATTACAACAATTTCTTTTTCCTGTTTTTTTTTTCAGAATAAATTTCTACACATACACGTTACATTAACGTAAATTTGTCCATACACTATAGATTTACATATGATTATGTTAGTAGGGTTTTATCGATTTCTGTTAAAAATTGTAATTTAAAGTGCCTATGCATTTCTTTGTTTTTAGTCCATATAAGTATCGCTCCATTATTCAAAATTCACCAGCATATGAATTTTGACTTCTTTAGCATATCTCACTTTTTTTTAACTCTTACTATAATAGTCCAATTAAATTCTGTGATTCATGTATGTTTACTATTTAAAAAATATACATTAATTTTATGTTTGAATTTGGTAGTAGTCAAAAAACAATTTTAGATGATTTTTTTTAGTTAATATGAGATAGCTTTTTATTGTACTAATTATATCAAAAGGTACATACATTATGTTTAACTTTATTTATAGTCAACTCAGTTTTTTCACATGAAATATTAATTTTCTGTTTGACTTTGGTAGTAGTCAAAACACAATTTTATATCTTTTATGGTTTTTTATGATTACTTTATTTTTTTAGTTAATATGAGTGAGACTTTTATTTTAGTAATCACATCATTAGGTACACATTGTTCTTTTTTACTTTAACTTTAGTCAACTCAGATTTGTGTATGAAATTATGGGTAACAATTCAGGTCAGGTTCGCAGGTTGGCGGGTTAGAACGTTCAACCCAAACCGACATGTTTATATAAACGTGTCAGATATCTCAACTCTAACATGTTTACCTTCAACCCGAATCTGACCCATATAACTCATTTAATTAAACTGGTTAAACATGTTAGCAGGTCAAATGGGTTAAATGGTTCAAACATGTCAAACAAGTTGTTATTCCATAAATTTATTTTTTATTATTATTTTCTTTGTTAAAAAATAATATTTATTTGATAATTACGTTTAGTACTTAACTACATGTGATTTTAGTGTAAAATCACATGTGATTTTAGTGTAAAATCACATGTGATTTTAGTGTAAAATCACATGTAATTGTATATTTAATCACATGTGATATTTTAGTACAATCACATGTGATTCAGTATGCAATCACATGTTTTGTTATTAATGAAAATGTAATAATTTTTTAAAAAGATAATTAAAAAAATAAAAAATAAAAAAATAAAAAGATATAATAATTCTAAAATAAAAAATAAAAAACTTTTTTTAAGTGACCAAAATACCCCTCCACGTATAAAATATGTGATTAATCTTGACCATTACTTATAATTAATTAATGGTTGAGATTTGTCCCTTAAAACTTCATAAAAATCAAGTATTTCCTTGACTCTAATATCACTAACCAATATTATTATTTTTATATTTATTTGGTGTTTGGATATTTAACTATCATATTGTATTCACAAGATTGATACTTAAGAAAGTAGAGGTACAAGAGTGGCTAGAAATATATCTTAAAACGTGAAATGTTGTATTCAAGAAAGTATTGATTATATAATGTATTTGGTTTTATGTTAATACCACTTTTTTTTAATTGATTTTTTTAACGGCACATAATCTACTCCACTTGCCCCTATCGGGGCTTGAACCCATGACCTTTAGGTCCATGCACCACACCATATACACCAATACCACTAGGCTACAAGCATCATATTTTTTTTAATTGATGTTATGATTATTATATTGACTTATGTTTATATAATGTATACACTTAGATTATTAAAATATATTACATGTCTTCTTATCTTATATGTAATCAATATACAATTAACAAATCATTTTTGTATTTTTATAATAATAATAATTGCTTTCAGTAAAATTACGACAACCCGTGATTTTTCACGGGTCAGAAACTAGTTTTTAATATATATGCTCAATCTATTTGATATGTTAGAGATACAATCTAATAGGGGTGAGCATGAGGCGGTTTGGGGCGGTTTTTAACTAAAACCGAACCCCGCCCTAAAAGTTCGGGTTTTAAGAATTACATCCCGTTCGGTTTCGGGTTTTTCGGTTTCGGGTTTTTCGGTTTCGGTTTTTCGGGGTTTTCCGGTTTTTCGGTTTCGGGGTTTTTTTCGGTTTTTTGTTTTCCTTTAAATTTACCAATTTTTTACCTTCAAAATTAATATTATGATTCAAAGTCCCAAACTTTAACACATTTCATTATAAATAAAAAAACAACTATAAAGTTTAATATAATGTAATAATAAATTTCAACTAAAAAACTTAAATAAGATTAATAATAGTATATTTTTATTTAAAAGATAATTAAACATCAAATCTTTTATAAGTATACGGATACTTTTATAAAATTTGAAAGATATATAATGGCGGGGCGGGGCGGGGTTTTCATATGCCCCCGAAAACCGCCCCAAACATTCGGGTTTTCCCAAAATTTAAACCGCTGATATTGGTTTTTCAAATGGTTCGGTTTTTTCGGGGCGGTCTTTTCGGGTTTTTCGGGTTCGGTTCGGTTTTTATGCTCACCCCTACAATCTAATTCCAAATCGACTCATTTACAAGTAAATGAGTTGAAATTCACGTAATAGTTACTGAAATATTTTTTGTTAGTCGAAGTATGAATGTATGATACGATTTCAATCTATTTCAGTTAGCTTATATAAACTTATACATTTTATAAGCCACCCGTGATAAATCACGGGATATAGACTAGTTACATATAATTCAATCGTTCCACTTGTTTTTTATATATATATATATTTCTGTTTAATATAATCTTTCTAGAATATAAAATAATTCTAGAATTTCTGACTTTTTTTTGTCAGTGTATCACCATGGGTGTCTTTGAGGAGGTGCAATAGGTGCAACCGCACAGGGCCCCTATTTCGGAGGGGCCCCAATTTTTTATATACATCATATGTATAATCTTAAAGTTTTAAGTCAACTTAATAAGTTAACATGAAAAAAGATTAGAAAGTCCAATTTTTTTTAATATATCTTGTATTTAGGGGCCCATTTTCTTATATTCGTACAGGGCCTTCGAAATCTCGGAGACGCCCCTGTGTATCACAGAGGCCATCTCATAATCTTAATGAAGTTCATCAATAAATGGATATAGTATTAAATTGATTAAAACAAAATGAGAAAAAAATGGAAGAGTTTAAAGATTGGAAGCAAAATAGAAAAGTTATGTTTGCTAAACTAAATAGGAAATATGTATTCCATAATTGTTTTTGTTATTATGTTTCTGTAATAAAATAATGAATATATACAATATGTGGATATGAAATATATAAAAGCTATGTGCTAAATTAAATACTGAAGCAAATTAGCAAATATTTACTAGAGCAGAAAAAATATATCATTAAGTCTTTTATAATTGTTGAATCATCACCTCATTTGTTTATGTGTTATAAGATATAATCGTTGAAATATTTTTTCATAAATTAAAAGATCAAATCCCATACAAACAAAATTTTAATCTTTGCTTAAGAATTTTCTTTTTAAATCTTGTGGAAGTGCGTTGACTAAATATAACTCGTTGAGATATAAGACAAAACCGGTTAAATATCATCTTAGTTTGTGTTCAATTGAACATGGGCCTATGGCAGCAATTAAGTAACGACATAAAAAACCAAAGAAGGTTGGACGCAATAACGATTTGAGTTTTTTTTTCTTCTGGGTGCACGATTTACAAAAATTGCGAGCACAATTAATCTCGCTTAATCGGAAAATGGGAAGAGGGAAGATAGAGATATAGATCCAGTTGAATTAGGTAATTAAAATGATTTTCTTAATAATCTGCTTCCTTCAAAGATACATACAATTTCAATTTTTGCTAATTGCTTTGATAAGTATAGTCTTCGGCAGTGTATTTTGTGATTGATTGCTTAATATTTTTTCCTCTAGTGGCTTTGAATTTACACCACTCACTTGCACTGTACAACTGATTCATGCATGCATATAGACGAACTAGTGTTTTTGATAACTTTGGATCCAAATTGCATGCTTAATAGTCGCTTTAGTAAATGGAATGTGGTCATGAAAGTGGAAAATACAACATATAGGTACCAGAAATGAAGAATTATTGGACAATCTAAAGTCATAAATTAATCATGTTATCATTAATGATTGTCTAGATTCTTGGTATTGGAATGGTGCTATTGATGGTAGCTTTTCTGTGAATTTCACTTGGTTACATGTTGATAATTGTATTCTTCCTATGGAGAGTTATTGTGTCCCTTTTGTAATATGACTATGAAATCAAATAATCACATTTTATTTGAACGTGATACAGTTTTTGGTGTTTGACGGCTTATTCGTATTTGCAGTACTACAATTACATGTTTTTTGTAACATCAAAATTGTATTAGGCTTTGAATTCGTTACTATAAACGGGTCTAATGTAACGCAGTTATAACACTTAACATAATTACTACAATTTGTTACAATTGAACAAATAATGTTATAATAGACTTTATCTATTGTAACACCCACTTATCTATCATAAGTAGGGGTAAACATGGTATGGTACCACATATATTTTTCGCATATCATGTACCGTACCAACTATACTTGGTACACTAATCTAGCTACTAGTACCATACCAACTATACTTGGTACCAATTTCTTTGGCTACCAAAAATCATGGCTGGTACGAATTGGTAATGGTATATACCAATATCACAAACTTATTTGAAATTATTACTAAAAATAAGACATTTTTCTATACTGTTATATTTGGTAATGCTATATGTTAAATGTTATACAAACAATATCTACGATGAAGTGCAAATTATGTCGTATTGTTGTCATAATACACCAGCTTGTAGCATTTTCGCCAGCTTCACATGCTTAATTATTAACATTATATACAAACACAATAACAAAAATGTAATATAATGATCGGTTAGGCTAAGAAATTCTAACTTGAATGTTTTCATGTTATGATATTATGACTTTAATTAAAAAATAATACATACGTAGTTTACTATTTTCAAATTCTTCTAAATAATGTATATATATGTAAATTGTTGGTTGGTATGGTACTTGACTACTTGACTACTTGATTGGTATGGTACTTACCAACCAAACATATTGACTACCAACATATTGACTACCAATTTTTCTTGGTATGGTTGGTAACATGTTGGTTCGTTTTATCCGGTACAAATTTGACACCCCTAATCATAAGGCTTCCATTATAAGTTGTAACACCAATTTTTCTACTGTCTTATCTAATGTAATGCCCAAACGAATTTAATATTAAATTAAAATAATAATTACTGTAGTATATGAACGCCTACTTTTCCCAACAATCTTTTTCTATTCCTTAAACCCTACCACAGTTTTTGCCCCAAAATTCGAACTCTCTCTCTCTCTCTCTCTCTCTCTCTCTCTCTGTGTGTGTGCTTCGATCGCCTGCGCTCCTCGAGTTTTGTCAAGGTATGTTTTCAGAAGCTCGATTTACGCACATGAATGTCTTTCATTTAGGTCGATTTCCATCCCCTTGACATGTTCGATTTAGGGCTTGTTAATTTTCTGTTTTAGGCATACTTTATGTCTACTAGTAACTACAAAATAGTGTACAAACCTTTAAATTATCACAAATCATCTGCGTGACAGCTGATCGAATCGAGACTTGTGTTCAAAAAAATAGAGTAATTCAATAGAAAAGCAATATACTCTGCCCATGAAAGAAAATTTAAAATTCTTAAAAAATGCTACGAATGGTTCGGAAGATTTTAAAAAATCATTTAATGAGTTGTTACCAGAAATCCCTGGAGCAAATGTTAAAAATTATGAAAACCAGAGAAATCATCTCATTGGTTTCAAAATTAGCATCTGATTGAAGCCATGTTACTTGTATGATTTTGCTAGTATTATATATGTATATAACCGAAATAATCTGTTAAATTTTCAATTTATTTTATAAGTTTTAAGTGCGACAATTAATCTAAAATTGGATCAATATTCAAATGTCTGTTTTTGCTTCTTGCTACGGTTGGCTTCAATAGTTTTGATTTTAGCTCTCATCAAATGAGAAAAAGTGATTTGTTTTGTTTGTTTACTTTTTTCCTTTTTAACTTAAATGTAGAGATAGTAAAGTTTATTGTTGGAATTTTTAGTTAACTAAACTTTTGTAGTTATCTTCTAGCTGCTTGCTAGAGATTTTTTTTTTTTATATTTACATATTTCCATCATTCAGAAAAAGAAAAAGAAAAAAACCCACATGGTTAACCTCAAAGGGAATGGTTTAGTAATTAGTATAGTATGCAAGTATCGTGAAATGGTTGATTATAAAAATATAGATATGCAATTCATAAACTTATTTTAAATATTTATTTATATATCTTACAAAACAATGTACTACGATTGTATATCATATTTCGTTTTGAAAAATGTTTTTCCATTAATATATAAAGAAATGAAGAAGTACACGTAAGTGGAGCAATGACATTTTCAACATCAATAATTTGTTGTTGAGTTTAAACTTATTAAGTAGTCTTTTTTGAAATGATAGCTTTTAAGAATTATAAAATTCTTACTAATTTTAATTTTCGCCATATACATGATAGATAAACATTAACATATTTGGTGCTGAAAAAGTCTTAAATAACAATAGTTTTGCACACTTATTAAGTAATCTTTCTTAAAGTGATTGCTATATATAGGATTAAGTATAAATATAATTGGCGCTAAAAGAGTCTTACGCAACAATAATTTTTCTTTTTAAGTATTGCTTTTATGAATTATTAATAACTTGTTGGTCCAAAACTAGCATCACTAGGGAAGTGTAGCACATGCGAGTTTTATATAAATAAGGGGATCAAGAACTTAATTTTCACATCACAGACTAAAATACCAAAACTCATACAAAGAAGATTAAGGATCGGAGTTGAAGATTAAGGTTGGTGAATTTTAATGAATTTTTATAATGCCATGCATGCGCATATATTATGTTTTAATACATATTATTCTGCGTGATATAATACTAATATATGGTTTCATAGCTTTAGCCTTGAGTTTTGTGATATTTCAGCCATGATGTTAAACAAATCTGAATTTTTACTGAATTCATATTTTTACACTACCTTTTGCTATTGAAAGATAAAAAAATTATCTTTAATATATATGATGATTTAGCTAATTAAACAGATGCATTTTATTTACTTTATTATTATACAAGTTATAGATGGGCATCCTTATTGAAATGGCGGACAAGCTTGTGAAAAAGCTAAATTTTGATTATGTCACATGGGTGATTTATTCAACACACTTTTTAATTCATATACCATACTGCTTGCTTTATATGTTTGTACAGCTTGCAATATTACTTGTAAATCGTGGTATATGATGGTGCAATTATGCCACCAATTCAACCAAAGATGGTTTTGTAGGTTATTCATTAGTCATTACCTATAGAAAATAGTGCAAACAAACTCATTGGAGATTGAAATTAAGTTATCTTAGAAATATAATTTTAGTAAGTATACGTAAAAAGTTAAATTTAAATGTTTGATTCTACACACTTAGTTAATCTCGATTGAGATACTATATTTTAATTTTACTTGTTGATTTTTGTAAAGAAAAACATGTATAAAATCCAAGTGATTCAACAGTTCAAAAAAATGAGATTTTTAAAGAGTAATTTTTATTCATATAGAACAGTTTAATGATAAAGAGCAATTATGTCTTTCCTTTCCTTTTACCATTTTTTGCATTTCACCCTTTTTACTAAAAATATTATTGTCAGTTAGTAAATATAGATACTAATTACTCCCTCCGTCCCACAAAAAACTTCCCATTTCATCCTAAATTTTTGTCCCACAAAAAACTTCTCATTTCAATAAAATACTATTATTACTAAGAACCCCACCACTAACTATCCACTAACCATCTTTCTCTCTCCAAATCAATCTTATATTTTAATCAAAATTATTATCAATGACCACACCACTAACCATCACCTAAAAACTTGTGCCCATCTCAAATGGGAAGTTTTGTCTGGGACGGAGGGAGTAATTCGTAAGAATTAGCTACTTACAGAAAGCGTGAAAGTGATGCTGAAGTCCACAGTGAATTTAATTTAATCCCCATAAAAACAGTGAAATTTTCTTTTTAAGTGTGTACACGTTGGTGGGCCTTAATAGGTGTTACGAATCATGAATTCTTTGTTGGTCTAAAACTAGGATATAATTTATTGGGTCATTTAATGACATTTAATAGTTCTTTTTGTTTTGTTTTTTTTAGCAGAGTGAACAAGCAACAATTCTAATCAAGGCCTATGCTAGAGTTTTCTTGATAATTTTCTATGTTTTTGCACTTTATTTAGCATAAACCTATATTTAGTCGACTATATATTGGACACGGAACACCAGGATGTCAATGATATTAATATAATGGATATACGAGTCAAATTTGATGTACTTAACAACGCAATATTTCTTGAAGGGAACGTAGGCTTTCAAGTTAGTTTTTGCAACATGGATAGAGTTAAGGCCTACCCGGGATTTGGGAATTATGTGCCAAGTAGTAGACTAAATACGAGTCAAACTGTGCATTCCATTTCTAATACTAGATACCAAATCTCGCGATATGACCAACAAATTGAAGTGAAATTCAAACCATGCCAAATTCTCTTTCAAGAAGACCAAAGAGAGGTTTTTCAGGACATGTTAGACAATGGAAGTATATGGGTGAGACTGAATGGGTATTTTAGAATGTACTGAAGCTCGCAAGATTTTTACCCTTTCCACATGCTTACCACAATATACACTTTGGCTGTGATATTTTATTACGGGGGACAAGTGTTCCTCATGAGATAATAGAGTATAGTAGATTTGTGACATCCTTAAAACCATAGGAAATATAATTCATTTTCAGTTCAATTAGTTTTCTTTCTAATGAATGTATTTTTATGGTTTTTTAAGTAATTGAACTGATAAGTATCAATGAATTTCATATGGTTTTAAGGATGTCGCACATCTACTAGACTCTATTTTCTCATTAGGGACACTTGTCCCACGTAATAAAATATCACAACCAAAGTCTATTGTGGTAAGCATGTGGAAAGGGTAAAAATCTTGCAAGCTTCAGGTACATTCTAAAATACCCATTCAGTCTCACCCATATGCGTCCATTGTCTAACATATCCTGAAAAGCCTCTCTTTGGTCTTCTTGAAAGAGAATTTGGTATGGTTTGAATTTCACTTCAATTTTTTGGTCATATCACGAGATTTGGTATCTAGTATTAGAAATGGAATGCACAGTTTGACTCGCATTTAGTCTACTACTCGGCACATAATTCCCAAATCCCGGGTAGGCCTTAACTCTATCCATGTTGCAAAAACTAACTTGAAAGCCTACGTTCCCTTCAAGAGATATTGTGTTGTTAAGTACGTCAAATTTGACTCGTATATCCGTTATGTTAATATCATTGACATCCGGGTGTTCCGTGTCCAATATATAGTTGGCTAAATATAGGTATATACTAAAACAAAGTGCAAAAACAAACAACATTATCAAAGAAACTCTAGCATATAATTAAAAGATCAACGGTGAAGATTGAGGATGACAGCTTCAATTCTTTTCCACTTTATCCCCTCGAACCTGCAAGTTTCGGGTGGAGGTTACCTTATTTTTGATTCTCACGAAGGTTTTCAAGTTTGAGGTACAAATTCTCTTTAGATCTAAGTATTTAATTCTGAATTATTTAATCGTTTCCCCTTGACCAGACCAAATGAATTATGCATTATTTTAATTGTGTGATGCAAATAAATAATTGGTAGGTGGTGCGTTTTTGGTTATTGGTGATACAACGTTTAGAAGGGTTAAAATTCTAATCTAATTAATCCAACAGGTGTTCTTATAATTCCCTATATATTTCCTTCGATTCAAAATAAGTACTATACTTTCCATAAATGGGTGATTCAAAATAAGTGCTACACTTTCTATAAATGGCAAAAAATAGTAGGACCCACACCCACTAACTATCTACTTTAACAAAGTGAAATGACTCATTTACCTTTACTTTTTACTTTTAAACATCATTAACCCCACTTTATTCAAAAGGTGTGGGACCCATTATCCACTAATCATTCAATTAATCTAATTTAACCATCATTACACTATTTTGCTTCAAAAACCGTGAAAGTAGAAGTGTAGCACTTATTTTGAATCGGAGGAAGTATTAAAATTAAAATTTAAAGGTGTAGAAATGGATATAATGATACTTAATGAGCGCCTTTATTTATTATATGTCCCACAATGTGTTGGCTTTACACCGGATAACGTTATCCATACACATGTATTAATATATATTTTTTGTGCAGCTTGGATTTCCTATTACAATATATAACTATGATCCAAGCATAGGAAACCAACAACAATGACAAATTCTTCACTGGCACTTGTATTCTTCTTTTGCCTTCTCTTTCAATTATTCGTTTCCATTTCTGAGGCTATTCTTCCTCCCTCATGACACCTTCAAACGGAATGAAAATCCCAATTAACCACCGCAAGACCGCCAAGCCGACACCTTATGCAACATGTGGACCACCGCCACGTGAAGCTATGGTTAAGCATCACAATCGAGGTTTTAGAACATTTTCGGTTTGTAAACACTGATAAAAGGTCGTGAAGATGACTTAATTTGGCGTACACTAGTTGCGGGACAAGATTTGACAAGATGCAAGATCGAATTTTACCTTTTTGTGTAGTGTATGGTTATTGTGTTAAAGATGAAATAATAAATGTTCATCTATGTTGTGTAATGGAAATATGACTATTTTAATGTTTTTTCTTTAACAATATGGTAAACATGTGTATATTAGCTATTATCTTTTGCTTTAACTAAACATAGTTGTGATAAGATTGTAAATTGAAATCCTAATCGATTGAGAAAGTTCGAATATGGTAACATGAAACCTAATAGTCCAAAAGGATCCGGGAGAGCCCTTCGAGGGGTGCCAACGACACGTCCTCCCCACGTAGTAGCCAATTTTGGCACGTCACTAGACGATGCCGTTGGCGCCGGCCCGTCAGTAGCGCGCGTCAGTAGAATACGTCTTTGTGACGGCGGGTTGAGGGGTTGCGTCAGTAACTTTGTGTGTGTGGAGGAGGGGGTTAAATGTAATATTTTAAGGGTTAGTGATGGGTTATGGTTGACACGACATTCTCAGTACCGTGTCAGTAAGGATGTGTATAGTGATGGGTTTAGTGACGCGTACGGTTAGGAAATGCCTTAGTAATGACAAATAATTTTATATAGCCCTCACAATAGGAACTGACAAATCCATAGGTGTTCCATGAAGTACAAAAGTTGTACTCAAGTCACAAACCCGACCATAAGCGAAATTTGCACAAAGAAAAAGAACACATTACATTAAATAACATACTCATTACAATTAATAAAGAATTTACGATACTTGAAAATAAACAAGCGCATTACATTAAAAATTTAAATTATCCTTCTTGGTTGTCATGTTCTAATTTTCGCTGCCAAAGATGTTCAATCTAGAAATGCGTAACATAAACGTGTAAGAAAAAATGTAACATATTTTTACCAAAAAAATTCAAATTGTTACATAAAAGTTCAAAAATAGTAATTTCACACTACTTGAAATAACTTAATTTATTGAAGAACAAAACGGAAATAAATATCGAACACAAATGATGTGGACTTTAACTTTACAAAAACAAACACAATCCGACAAAAAATTCACACATCGATTCAACATCGGTTCTTCGATCGATGCATGTTTTCTGTCATGCAATTGACTCGATCAAAGGTTGTCGGTTTTCGTGTTTTGTTGATTTATCGTTGTAGTAGAAGTACAAAGCTAATTGTGCAATTCCCAAAATGGTTCCGATGCCATTTGGAACCTAAAATTTATACAAATACGGGTTTTAGTCGTTATTAACCAAAATGGAAATAAAATTTAAATTTGCTAGATAGAAAGACACTTACGTAAATAAAAGGGTCGAAATTGAATACTCCATATAACAAAAATGAGGTGCTCATCAAGAACGTCGAGAGGGAGAGGTAAAATGGCATGAACTCGACACTCCTTGTCTGGATGACGACATTCTGGATAACGATAATTGAAAATTAACAAGATTAATAAATCTATTATCTCGATAAAAAAAAAGGGAAAATTGCCACAAAAAAGGTAGCCGAATATCGGAATTTTTTATGGGTTAATTTCATATAACAGTAACAAAGTTTCAAATGTGTTCCACCTAGGTCACTAAAACTTTGTTTTTACTATATAATAATAGCCAAATTTCAAAAGTGTTTCAATCATGTGAAATTTAATTTCTATTATATTATAGGTTATCAAGTCACATTATTTAAATTTATATAAAAAAATCCATAATTGGAACACTTAAATTTATAGATAATATGACATGGTAACCTATTATAGAAGGTGAGTTTCACATAATTGGAACACTTTTGAAACTTGCTTATTATCATAGAGTGAATGCAAAGTTTGAGTGACCTAAATGAAATACTTTTGAAACATTGTTACTATTCCATGAAATTAATGTGGGGGAAATAAGCGTTTCAGCCGGACCGAGGACCGAACCAATAACGCCGTGGACTGGACCGAGAAACATGTTTTTTCTGGTTTTTTCGACTTTTTACGGTTTTTTCGGTTTTGGACTGGACTGAACTGGACCGGACCGATAACTGGTTTTGCATGAAAATTTAAACCGAGACCGGACCATATAGCTTGGTTTGGTCCGGTCTGCGGGTTCTAGTTGGTTCGCGGTCCAGTTTGTACAGACCTACCTCAAATGATTTTTTTTTAAAGTTCGATACCTTTTTAGGCAGTTTACCATAAAACAAATGAGCTATTAAACTATATAAATGTAAGTTCGACAGAGAAAAACATAACATACCATTACCGACAATGGGGAAGCAAACATTGATATAAGCGTAGCACAACTCAAAAACCCGATAACTAAATGTCTAACTTCCACGTCAGCAACAAGCATACTCCCAACTATAATAACTGCAAACAAACCGAAAACTCCCAGAAGTAATCCCAACATGTTGAACTGCAAAAATGAACTCAAATTAAATATTTAAATAATTTAAATAGTATTATAAATTTAGGATTCTTACCTTTTTTCGCTTCTCAGCACATGTAATGAATATAATTACATATGTTAATTGGAAAACTGCACCAACTGAATTGACAGTTGTAACCAAAAAATTGTCATATGATATGAACGGGCAGCCGTACCATGCACAAATTAAGCAGTTTAAAAGGGCGTATATGTATGGGATTCCTGAAAATAGTTCTGTTGATCGGTTTCTGATAATTCTTCGAAAAGTTGGTCTGTAAAACAACAACAACAACAAAAAAAAAAAAAGATAGATAATGTATGTAATGTGTGATTAAATGATATATTTTTGAACTTTATTGAAGTATTATTAAGAAAATTTGTTAATACTTACATTGGTGACACGAATAGCCCAAATGCAAATATGTTCCCTGAAAAAGTTGTCAAGAATTTGCAACGTTACATGACGCTTTTGGATTTTCGGTAATTATAGTTTTTTTTTTTTTGTCCCAAAATAAAGGGTAAACCATTACATAAGGTATATTGCTATTTTAACTAAACTTCCTCTTAATTAGTAATTACAAAATTCTATGATTAAACATATGAAAAAGCAAATCCAAAATATTTTTTACTTTTTCGGATTCATGGAGTTTGAGCTTTTCTACTCTAATAAAATAATTGTAATTACGCAATCATAAATTCGTTACATATCACAAAAGTAATCAACCCTAGAAGTCAAGTTCCGGTCAACCATGGTTGCAAATCCAAATATACTCTTCCATTTCTTTCAATCCTTTTTCTCCTTCTAATTACTAATTAGAGACATTAAATGCAACCATTTTCCAGGAAGTATACAATTGCTTACGTAATGAAAACCTAACAAACTAGAACACAAACCACATTGCACACAAATGCCTACAAAATTCACACAAAATTGCAGCGATTACACGCACTAAAACACACACATAGAGAGAGGATAACAGATAGATACAAACCTGCTACTCCAGCGGCTTGTTTCAAAGCCTCAAACGTCTGAGGTGAAACCATAGCAGCCGTTGATCGACAGATTCAAACCTTATTTTCTCCGATTTTTGTCCCCAAATTCCTTCAATTGAAAACAATTTTTGAACTTATTGGTCGATTGAGCTGGTAATTGTTGTGTTTGAGATTCAAATTTGAATTTTTTTTGGTTGATTGCTACAAGTGGCTGCTGAAATTGAACGGATTTTGACGAACTAGAAGTATCCGGTGGCTCGTGGCAAGCCTGTGGTCAACTTAAATTCTAGCTATTAAGGGGCTTCGACTTTGCTATCAATCCCATTTTTAGTCCTTGTAGTATTAAAAACTTTACATTCTTGCCCATTGACTATATTTTATTTTAAAAGTAATTTAATTTGAATTTTGGATTTGATAAACATTTTTCGGATACATTCGTGTTATATGTATTTTCATAATATTTAAAATCAAAGGATGCTTATATGATTGTATAGGTATAATGTTATTTTTAATACTACCTCCGTATCAAAATAAGTGATACACTAGCCTAAAATAGGTGGAACAAAATAAGTGATACACTTCTAATATTTACCCTTTTTGGAAAGTTTTAGCATATGAAATTACCCTTTTAACCTTAATTAATTTTCTTAAACATCATTATCTACTAAGTTAATCCTTCCCACCTACCCCTAAATTAAACCCATCTCCAAACCATCCTAATTAAAAATCGTGACTGCCATAGCCTTTACAACCACTCGATCATTTAGGGTTTTCTATGTCTTCGTCATTCTCGATGAATCTCTGATCTAGGGTTTTCATATCTTCAAATCTTCTTCAATTCTTCTTCATTTTCTTTTAATGGGTTCCCGATTTGAAACCATTTGTTGGTTCAGTCATTCGAACTGTCCGATTTATGATGTTATCCAGTCATTCTCGATGAACAAGAAGGCTTGTTTATTTATGATGTTATCCAGTCATTCTAACTGTACGATTTTCTGGAAATGAAGAAGATTTGAAACCCTTGGTTGATACTCACTCTCGAACAAAAATGAAGAAAATAAAAAAGATGAAGAGAACCTTAGATCTATGGGTGTTCAGATTGTTGTACCCTAAATTAAAAAGATGAAGAAAACCCTAAATCAAAAGGATGAAGAAAATCAAAAAGATGAAGAAAACCCAAAATCAAAAAGTGAAAAATGAAGAAAATCAAATGATTGTTGTTCTTCATCTATGGGTGTTCTGATTGTTGGTTGTACCCTGGATTGTTGGTTGTTTTTCTGAATTTAAATTCCAAATGATGTTGGACTCGCAATTGAGCTTCAAGCCAATGTGCTCGGCACAAATTGTGCCTTGAGGTGTCATTGATTGTTGTTCATGTACAAATTGTCCCTGATGGATTAACAATGTAATTGTTGGCTGCTTGTTCGATGATTGTTGGCTGCTTGTTTGATGAATGTTGGCTGTTTTTAGAATATGTATGCAGTCATGATACCCTCAAAATATTTGAATTTCTCTTTCTTAATTAAAGGTGTTTAAAAGTAAGTGGGACCAAGTTAATTCATGTTAATCCCCTCTTAAAAGTTTTGCCTCAAAAACCGTGTTTTGAGAAATGTATCATTTATTTTGATACGGAGGTAGTATAAAGCATTTTATTTTATGTTGGTTTCTATTTAATGTTTTATTGATCGAATCTTTATTTATTTTGGCTAACATTTATTGAGATTTTTTTAGAATGTTTAGCGGCACGGTGGTCATTTCAAAAATAGTAGGAATTAGGGTATGTTTGGCAATGCGGGATAGAGCTTTTACTGAAATCTTCGTTCTAAAAAAAGTTTGTCATCTAAGGCTGCTGGGTATGGGCACCACATGTGGTGGTGCCCTTTTCTGCCACATCATCGCCACCTTATACACCACACCACCACCACACCACATCATCTCTAGGAAATACTCACCACACCACACTATTTTATTCTATTAAATTTTAAATATAATAAAAAAGAAAATACCCCTCAACCAATCACATGCCACCATTTATCAAAAAGCAATCCTCACAAACCGTGGCCTCCCGTGGTCTGCATGCTTGCTCCACCACGCCCACCCCCCACGGTGTTGGGGGTAAATGGTGTTCCATACCAAGCCACGGCGTTGCCCCTTGCCAAATCACCCCCTTACTCCACGCCGTTGGCCCATTCCCTTTAGTCTAAGGAAAGAAAAACTTATTTTTTTTAAAGAAAAACTCAATTTTCAAAAAGCTTTAAGAAATGATAGTATTCCTATTAAAAAAATCTTATTTATCTTACTAATTATTTAATTAATACAAATGTCTAAATCAAATGATAAAATTAAGAAAGACAATCATGTCAATTTTTTTATAGGTGGATGTATGAAGTAGGAACAATACAATTTCCTCATTTTTCTTTTTTCTTTATCATTAATACTAGCTACAAAACCTGCCCGATGGGCGGGTATGCTGTAAATTTTAGTATGTAGAAAAATGTCCAAAAACTTTATATATTTCTAAATGACATAATAATCGATAGATGTGATGATGATTTTGTACAAAAAAATAGTAAATGAAGAAATGTTACACGGGCATTTTATTAAATGAAGAATCCAGCTTTTTATGCCGTAATCCGTAATATCTGAAGTCTGGTTCCGTTGCACAATCCAGCTTTTTATGCCGTAATCATAGAATGCCGGTTTTATGGAAATTATATTGAGTCGTGTATCACTTCTGAATAGTTATTTATTTGTTTCCTTGTATGTAGGAAGCCGTATTTAAATATTTATTTGTTTCCTTGTATGTAGGATCTTTTAAATAGTTATTTATTTGTTTCCTTGTATGTAGGAAGCCGTATATGGAGCATATGAATGTAGACCGTAAGCCGTACCAGATTCGTTTGCCGTATATGGAGCGTATGAATGTAGACCGTAAGCTGTACCAGATTCGTTTGTATTAGTGCAAATGACGTGGACCAATCAGGGAATTCCAAGTGGCATTATGGACGAATAGGAATGCTTGGAATTGCCATGGTGTCAAACCCTCTTCAAATTTAGGCCTCATATATAGGGTAGGATAATTAAAAAACTGAACTTAATAGTTGATTAATTAAATATATCAATATCTTGAGGGTGGTAATTCACGTACCACATAAACGGAAAAACATTAGATTTTGCAATAAATGAAAATTAAATTTCCATCTATAAAATATGAAAATCAAAACCAAATCAAAAGTTTTTCCTTAAAAACATAACATATTAAATATGTAGGCATGTAGTAATAAATCTTAATTTTAAACATTTATTAAATATGCACAAAAATATGCACCGACTAATCTGAAAAACATGTAATATGAATCAATGAATATTTATAATTTAATTGTATTTCCTATATCGATTTAAATCTACAATATAAACATTTTCACAATATTATAATTTATTTGAAGTACATACTTGTCAAATCGTGCTATCGTTTCGTGTTTCATGTAAACACGACACGACACGAATTCGTTCAACACGAAAACGACACGACACGAAGTCGTGTTTTATTTTGGTACGAACACGACACAATTAAAAAACGATAAACACGAAAAACACGACAACACAAAATAAATAACAAATTTTTTACTTATTACATGCTAAAAATACGAAAAACACGACAAAATCATAACTGCATAGCTGCTATACATACTACATAGCTGCTTAGTTAATCAATTTTGGCCAGGGGGTTGAATTGTAATAACTCATAGTTCAAGAACTCTGAGAGTTGAACAAAAGTTGAAGATCCTTCATGCAATTTCCACCTAATTAACAAAATCCATCGCTTTCATATTACAAATCGACACAGAAAAGTATTAATTCAACACGTTTTTATATAAGAAACATATGTTATTCTTGGGGCGATGTTCTGTCAAACAATATAAAACCAAATAAATGCGACAATAAGCTTTCAAATTACGTGCTTCCAAATAAAATGGATAATAAATTTGTTTTCTCAACCACATAAAATAAAGTATTAAGTAATTTTCAATACTTTGCTATAAAATTATAATTTCAAATTTAGGATTTACGCCACATTTCATTTCTACATCATTTGAACAAATTTTAGATATTAACAGGAAGTGAGTTGTGTACGAAAGATATATAAACATATATCGATATCATCTTTTATAGCTTATTTACCGGAGGTCTCGTTTTCAGGTTTGATAGAATAAAGAAGATTAACATAAAGTGCATTTGTTGGCGCATTGCCATTATATTACTCCGTATAAAACAGTTTTAATACAAACTGCATAGGTTTTTATCCGCGCTAAGTTGTTAAAGATATATATATATATAATAGCTTCATAGCCCGCCCGACTGGGCGGACATGCTTCAAGATTTATATTATAGAAAAATACCAACAAATATTAATAATTTTAAAAATGACATAAGAATCGATAGCTGTAATGATAAGTTTGTACAAAATTTGATACATGAACAAATATTACATAAAATTTATAGACGAAATAAGACTTCTATGTAAACGACATTTGTTGTTGAATCAGTGTAATTGTCATCTCTGTCACAACAAATGACCTTCAATCCGTTCTTGTTTCCTCCAAATTAATATATATAAACGACATTTGTTTCCTCCAAATTAATATTCAATCCGTTCCTGAATTTGCAATACAACACTATCACTGTAAAGTTCATTATTTACAATCCAACTCGCCAAATTGTCCCACTCATTTTGGTTTATCCCATGTATTGATAATCTGCACTCAACCATCTCTAGAAAGAAAAATATAACATTATTAATTTATTAAATACACTGGAAAAAAATAATGAATTGTTGATCAAATCAAAATTGACCACACACATTACAGTCAAAACAGAAATATAAAGAAACACAAAAGTTGCAACAAAAGCAACAATTCAAGCTCTGTAAAAGGACCAAAAAGATAATTCTCCTGACTCAAACAAAGGTGTTGGTGGTGGTTCATGGTAATTTCATGTTTGTGTTGATGTACCATCTGGTTTACCATAAGTTAGTCATAAACAAACGGAACAAACATCGAACAACACGTAATTCTTAAATGAATTTGTATGAAATTACTTAAATCATGAGTTTCAAATTACAATCTAGCATTATTCTAAAATCATGAGTTTGCATCAGAAGGATTAATTGGCATAATTCTAGTTTACAAAAATTAGGAGTGCAGACGTAACTGATCTTACAAAATCGTAACTGATCTTACAAAATCTTAACCTAAAATGAGGAGTGCAGACGTGGCACACACATGGCTGAGGATTCCGTTGACCAATGGTGTAATTACACGTGGCAATATGGACCAATGAAAGAGCTCCAAACTGCTGAGTTGACAAACGTAAATCAAATGTAGGCTCATATATAGGAGAAGATACCTAAAAGAAATTGTTTACTTATATGAATAAGAGAAGAAGAAAAAAGTTGTAGGGGGCCTCTCAGGACCGGCCTTGAAGGGAGGTGTAGTAGGCTTGGGCCTACACCAAAAAAAAATTGAGGACCCATTTTTAATTTACTCCCTTATATAATTTAAAAGCCACAAATAACCCTTAGTTATTTTATTCCCAAATTTGAGATGTACAGGATCAAAGCGTGGTGTACACCATTTCAATTTCATAAACAGTGTGGTTCACAAACACACAGTATCTAAATTTTACTTAATGTTTTGACTTTTTTTTAATTGAATTATAATTAGAGTTTCGAACCACTTATAAATTTATAATTTTAGGGTTTAATTCAATGAGTTCAATTAAAAAAATACAAGTCTAGGGTAGATAGGGTCCAAAAACTCGACTATTCGGATTTGATTTGTATTTTTGCCTCTAGAAACGCTAGAAGTGTCACATTTAAAGTAGAAACAATTAAATACACCTAAGGGTAGACAAATACGATAGGGGCCCAAAACCAGTGTTCGCCTATGAGCCTGACGAACTCAGGGCCGACCCTGGGGTCTCTTTTAAATTAAAATGTGGGATATTATAAAATGTTGGAGTGGTTGGTGCACGCCAGCAACTAAGATGTTACCATTTTTGTCGAATATTATAAGTTTGGACCTACAAAATGTTTTAGTGTTACAAAAAGTTTCTTCCTAAGATAATTGGTGATAAGATCAGTTTATATGAGATATTTAAACTGATGTCGACCATAATTGTTAAAAAAAAAATAACTTTTAATTAATACACATGAGATATTTAAAATAATTGATGATAAGATCAGTTTATACGAGTTTTTTTTGCCAAAATAATGTAGTATGCGTCAAGATTGTACTAATAATGCCATTTTTTGTGGCTTTTCAAAACTAATGCTATCCCCTTGTACTACATCCGGATCCCCAACGTTCCCCAAGCAGCAGACCCGGATCCCCTCTTTTTTTTTTCTGTTTTTTCTGCACTTTTTGTACCTTCCTGCACATTTGTACTTTCTTGTAGGATCCCCTACCTCTACACCCGGATCCCTTAAGGGTATCCCCTACTCACAGACCCGGATCCCCTTGGGGGAACCCCAACCCGTACGCCCGGATCCCCTTGCGCCTTATATAACACTCCAAAATCTAAGAGTTATACTATAACTTAATTTACAAACTTGCTTTAATTAATTTACATAATTTACTGTTTTGATTAAAGGTTATTAATTCTTCAATTAATTTACTTATGTATGTTTTTTATTTATAAAAGTATAATCTTAGTGAAATGTTATAAAGAGTTGCTACGTTGGTTCATTTATTTTTTGACTAGGTGATTAAGTTAAATCCTGGAGGACATTTTCTATTTATTGTGGAAGTTTTGGAGATTTCAAAATGATATGATTTTCGGTATAAAACAACTTAAACACACGATTATGTTTGACGATTTAGTTATTTATCTTATAATTAGTGTGATTCTAGAAACAGGATAAAAGTATATTGGGTAGGTTTGTTACAAATTATATGTCAATCTTATTGTAATTTTGTAGCTTTTGTTAGTGTTTTTAACCATAACACCATTCAAAAACAATTATCAGTGAAATACTAGTAGTAATCCTAAATTACAATGGTCTTGTAGAGACATGTGTTATAAAAAAAGTGAGGTTAACTTATTGTTATTTTGTAATTTTAATGTAATATTGATACACTGCTTTGGTCTAGGATAGGAACTATATAATACACTTCGAATTCCCCGAAATATATGTATTAAAATACCTTTTATCTAATTAATAAAAATATCTTATACATTTTTTGGCGCAAGGGATCCGGGCGTACGGGTTGGGGTTCCCCCAAGGGGATCCGGGTCTATGAGTAGGGGATACCCTTAAGGGATCCGGGTGTAGAGGTAGGGGATCCTACAAGAAAGTACAAATGTGCAGGAAGGTACAAAAAGTGCAGAAAAAACAGAAAAAAGAGGGGATCCGGGTCTGCTGCTTGGGGAACGTTAGGGATCCGGGTGTAGTACAAGGGGATAGCATTAGTTTTGCAAAACCACAAAAAATGACATTATTTGTACAATCTTGATGCATACTGCATTATTTTGGCAAAAAACTCCAGTTTATACAACATTAGTATTAATACATTTTGCAACTGGATGAACAATACTTTTGATAAAGGAAATCGTAATCAAAGTTCAACGCAGTCCTGCTGGCAAAAACAATTATCTTAAGGATTTTAATTTACCATTGACCAGGGTTCGACTCCCACTCTTGGCATTTAGTTTTAATTTTCTTTTGAAGGTGTTGAAATTACAAAATACTCCATAAACTAAACTTTTAATATATACTCCCTCCGTCCCACTTTAATTGTCCACTATAAAAAAGCATACAGTTTAAGAAAAGTGCATTAATTATATAATGTCACCAATCAAATTTTCTCTTTCCCACTTAAATGTTTTTTGATTGGTTGAAATTTAGGAAATGACACTCTTTGTGGGACAAACTAAAATAGTATACTGGACATTTAAAATAGGACAGAGGGAGTACAATTTTAAACACTCAATCACATTTAGTGAATAAAATAAATTTGAAATTACACAAAGAAACGTATTAAATAACAATTAAAATCACATGTATGTTCCTACATAACTAATGTATTCTTATATAACTAAAACTAATGGTTTCTTTTAGACTGTTATTATTACTATAATTGTTTGAGTTTCGTATGAAAAAACTGCAACATCGTGGGGTACAATCTAATATAATAAACATAAATAGCTAACATATTATTTATACGTCAACAAATATTTAAGTTTATGGAAGTCAATTAACCAGCACGACTCTATTTGACATAACTAGAAGCATTATCCGATACCCGTTGAATACAATTAACATAATAAAACAAACGACATATTGATCATCGTATGAAAATCCCCGCGTCAACGCACGGGGAATATTTTACTAGTTGATTGATACAGATCATGTTTTATGAAAGAAGTTTTGAATGCATATTCTTTAGGCTTGGGTATGTTATGTAGACTAGGGGTGTTCATTATTCGGATATAACCGGATTGTCCAATTGGACATTTTGGATCGGACTATTTGGATTGGTTATTTGGTTTTTTGGATCGGTTTGGACTTGAACCAAATTAATAGTTTGGATTTCGGATTGGATTTGGTTTCCGTTGTGAAAACCGGATTGTCCAAAAAAACCGAATAGTAATATATAGTAAAATGATTTATATACAAACACTTGTTGGTTTCCATTGTAGGCAATTATGGTACTCCTTTTCTTTACATTTCCTATAGTAAATTGATTTACATACTAACACTTGTTTCATTTTATATTGTATCAATTGTCGATGTACCAATCTTTTTGGAGTTTTTGATAAATTTGATGTCAAGATATTTGCACATATGATTGTAAAGGTCACAAGTTATGAATTAGACTTGTTTTTATGTACAAAGTAGTTTTATCATTTTGAAATTTTACATATCGAACTTAATATTATTTATGTTATATACTTTTGTAGTATTTTGAAAATTTTAAGGAAAAACCAAACGGATAAAACCAAACCAACCAAATTGTTATTTGGTTCGGATCGGTTTGGTTTTCGAATTAGTTTGGACGGTTCGGTTTGAACTTTTGAAAACCGGACTTTATTTGGTTTCACCTAGGGGTGTTAACGATTCGAGTCGAGTCGAATATCAGGAAATTTGGGCTCGGCTCGTTTAGTAATGACTCGGCTCGAGCTTGACTCGAGCTCGAATAAGCTTTTAAAATTGAGCTCGAGCTCGAGCTTGAATATTTATATAGTGTTCGAGTTCGAGCTCGAGCTCGATACTCGTTTATAATTCCATGTTTTTTGAAAATAGCTAATTTACATACTCGAAAAGCTCGTTAATTACTCGGCTCGTTAAAACTCCTAAGAATATATGTATATTCTTGTACTTAATGTATCAACACTTGTACTTATTGTATAAAACACTTGTTCAGCTCGTTAGGATCGACTCGTTAAGATCGTTCTAGCTCGTTCGGCTCGAGATTAAACGAGGTATCGAACGAGCCGAGTCGAGTATTAAATTATTAGGCTCAGCTCGTGAGATTAATCGAGTATTGTTTTATGTTCGAGCTCGACTCGAGATCGAATTTGTATAGGCTCGAGCTCGATATAAACGAGCTCGAACTCGAGTAGCTCGTTAAAAGCTCGACTCGTTAACACCCCTAGTTTCACCTATTTGATTCGGATAAAACCAAACCGTCCAAACGAACACCCCTAATGTAGACCATGTAGTCCAACCATGGAGGAACAAATAACATGAATACCATGTAGTATTAAAATGGGCCTAACTTGCATCTACATATCTCTGTTTCAGACTAGAACCAATTAAGCCCAAGCTTGCAACGTGGTGGTTTTGGGCCCAAAACGCTTTGTTTTATGAGTTTTTCATTTTTAAGTTTTTTCTCCATTTTTTTTACTTTGTGTGTGGGTCATTTTTCAATGTCTTCTTAGGTCTAGTCGGAATTCTAGGTATATTTTAAGGTTTCACCGAGATATTACAACATTCAGGTTTTGGTTACGAAATTTATTTTTCCCCCTCTCAATTCATATATTATGTTTTTGAGTTGAAATTATTCTGATTATCGGTATTTGTTAGACGATAAGTAGAATTATTATTCTTGGTATATGTGTGAATTAACATGTTCAAATTATGTTTACAACGTCTATACTATACATTAGCATGACACGGTTTGGATTAGTTCTTGGCTAAAACCGAAATGTTTTGTGACAATAGCAAACAATTTCTTTTGTTTATCATTAAGGAGCAAATTAAAAAAAAAAAAAAAAAAAAGATATTTACTTCCTCTGTTACAAAATAAGTGATACATTTTTCATTTTGGGGTGTTTCAAAATAAGTGATAATACATTTTGGCAAAAAATAGTAGGGCTCACATTCACTATATATCTCATTTAATAAAGTAAATGACACATTATCATTACTTTTACTTTTAAAAAGTATTAAATTCACTTTAATCAATATACGTGAGACTCATTATCCACTGTCTATCTAATTTAATCTAATCTAATCTAACATTCATTATAATATTTTGTCACAAAAAGTGTGAAACTCCAAGTGTATCACTTATTTTGAAACGAAGGAAATATATCATATTAACACTAATCTCATGGTTGCATATGCTCTAATTACAAACACATGCATTTAAAGAACATATGATTATAATTGATCCTGGTAGTCTTCATACCTAATGATAATGATCCAACACTTTTGAGCTCAAGAAATTTTTTGGTGAAACTTAGTGATAAATATGGTCGAAATGATCTCATTTATGTGTTAAATCTATTATCTAATTAAATACGGAGTACTTAACTACGTACATCACGGGCAAAGTTCGGCAAACGGGAATTCATTTTGCGGACTCTTAGAGCTCAATAATATGTTTTCGGTTTTATTTCTTATTCCTTATGTTAAAATATATTAAAGTTTACAACATTATTCGAGATTTCGAACCATACATATTCAACCTCTCTAATTTACATATTCCTAATCAAGCTTTTTTGTTGGGTTCAAATACATATTTAATCAACGATTCCTTAATTGGTAGCAAATCCGGGAACTCTTTCTTCAACTTGCTAGTATCCAACTCGTTATTGCTTCGTGGCGCAACGATAACTCGTGCTTGCTCTTCGACTGTAAAGTTTTTCCATTTAAAACTCGGGTTTATGTACTTTTTATACATCTCCAAAACCTCGTTATGACTGACGACCCCCGGGTTTGTGAAGTTATAGATTCCCGTAAGGTTTCTCTTTGCCATTTCGATGCAAATAGGCAAAAGTTCGTCCAAAATGGTCATACTGTTGGGAACGTTGACCACTTTATCATAACGAGTGATCTTGGTAATGAAATTGTACGAGTTTTCGAGGTCCGATGAAATCGGCATTCCGAATCTTAGGATACACACATTGTCATATTCTTTTAGGAACCCCTCAACCTGTATAAATAATCCAGTTAGAATGTTACATTAGTTGTAAGGTTTAGTCATTTGTATACTTTTTCTTTCCAATCTAGTCATTAAAATATAATTCTGGGAGGCATTTTCTATATAATATGGTGGAAGATTTGGAAATTTCGTAATAATATGTGTTTCAGCCTAAAACAACCAAAACAAGCGGTTTTGTTTAATGAGTCAGTCTCTTTTTCTCATAATTGGTGCAATTCTAGAGGTAGATCAAACTTGGGTAGGATAGATTACAAAATCCTACATGCCTTGTTTTGTAATTTTACTCTATCTTTTTGCTAATTTTTTTTAAAGTTTTTTTAAAGTATTAATAGCTGTCTTTAAATGTATTAAAATTTGTATATATATTTATAGGGGTATGGTTCCTAAAATTTAGAAGTTAGTTATACATAGATGTACAAGTTTCTTATGCATTTCTTAATGTTTTAATGACAACCCTTCTATCATTATTGAAAACAATTTTTTTGATGTAAGTTATCGTTCAAAAAAAAAATCACACTTTAGAAACTACTTCATACACCACATTGTACAACATTGAAAGCAAACTATATAATTAAGTCAACACAATTATTGTGGTGTGTAAAGTTTTTTTTATGGTATAAAAATCATGTCCCTTTAAATGTGGTTGTTTGTCATGGATCATTCGACAACTTGATATATAACATGTTAAAGCGATGACATAAGGAAATCGAATGACCCAAAGAAGGCATAAAGCCATTGGAAATGACATGTCACTTATCACCTTGATAAGTTACAATCATAGCTTTATTAGTTTATTAGTTATTGAATGACCATACGGACACAAAACATCTTTTAATGACCCAATTAAATAGAAAATTTGTATAATGGTTAAACAAGAGAAAAATGTGTTGCTATTTTCATGACATATTAATGGGAATGAAATCACTAATTAGTAAAATTACCATAGCTTTCGATTTCGAGTAGAACGAATTAGTGAAATTCGGCGTGTCTTCTTCCTTGAAACCGATACCCGAACCTTCCGGATGTGCGGCATCGTAAGAAAATATGCATCCAGTGGCAAAATGCATCATCAAGATCCCGAGTTCACTACAAACATCTGCTAAATTTAACGGGCCCGAAACATTGGTACGAATCGTTTCCGCCTTGTGAGACTCGCACCAATCGACAATGGGTCGACCCGTGATACCCCCAGCATTCAAAACATGGGTCGGTTTAACATTCTTAATATCCGAAACAATTTGAGCCCGATCCTCCAAACGGGCCTTCCCATACTCGTACTCAACACCTTGTTTTTCACATAACTTCCCAAGTAAACCACCGATCCAACCCGTTTTCCCGTAGATAAGGAGCTTAAAACACGGTTTATTACTACTTTTTGCAACGGCTAAATACGAAGGATTAATAGCCGCGTGAGGTGAATCCGATTGCTCGTTTTCGGGTAAGTCGACAATGCTCTCGGTGCCACCTGTCATTCTTGGATGAGGAAGCAATGCACCCGAAACATCACCCCACCAATCGGGATTACTCGTGTACCAATCAACCGTCTTTTTCAAACCCTCTTCCCATGTGGTCCGTTCAACCCAACCCAACTTTTTAAGCTTTTCATCGTCCAAAAAGTACCGTTGATCGTTAAACGGTCTATTTTCGACGTATTTTATGCTAGTTTCATGATCCATACCAAAAAGCTTACACATATCTTTAGCGACATCCGTAACCCGTCTTTCTTTTTTCGTCCCAATATTATAAACGTTACCCACTTCACCTTTATGAAGAATGAGTTCAAAAGCTTCCGCAACATCTTCACAATAAAGATAACTTCTCACATTCGACCCATCACCGTGTATCGGCAACGATTTCCCTTTCATCGCTAAAAGAATAAATTTCGGGATTAATTTTTCGGGAAATTGATTCGGGCCATAAACGTTGTTTCCTCTAGTGGTAATAATAGGCAGCCCGTACGACTTCCCGTACGCCATAACAAGCATTTCCGCACCCGCTTTCGTCGCTGAATACGGGTTTGTTGGTAAAAGTTGCGACGCTTCATGATTACCGACGATCGCATCTTCTTCGGTTTCACCGTACACCTCGTCAGTGCTGACGTGGATGAACCGCCTGATCTGGCGAGTGACTTTACATGCTTCTAGAAGCACGTGAGTGCCATAAATGTTGTTTTTTGTGAACTCGAAACTGTTCCCGAATGAGTTATCGACATGCGTTTGTGCGGCAAAGTGCATTATCGTATCGATTGATTCGGCGGTCAAAAGGCAGTTGACTAAATCAGGATTTGTGATATCTCCCTTGACAAATTTGAAATTTGGGGATGGTTTACTAGGGTTTAGATTCTTAAGATTTGAGCAATAATCGAGTTTATCGAGCACGATGATTTTATAATCGGGGTAGGTTCGGGTTAGCCGATTAGCGACATGGGAGGCGATGAAACCAGCTGCACCTGTGATTAGGATGTTCTTTGGGGTGTATGTGGTCATATTGTAGCAGTCTGAACATAAAAAAGATTAACAAATTAAAAACTTATGGAAAATGCTAATGACAGCTCTTAGGACTGTCATTAAGAAGGTAAAATAACAAAAGACAACCCCCTGAATTTTAGGAATATTACTTTTTTAATCAATGTACAGGCTTTTTATGCATGTTAGTAACAGCCCTAAGGGCTGTCATTAGCAAAACCCAAAACTTATTAATTAATTTCGCTTCAAAATATTTACAATTCTTAGTAGTTTTTACAATTATTACAAAATATTTAGTTTTATACTGAAAAACTCGAAATTGTTAAATAGTTAATATTATAACGGATATTTCCATAATCTGCAACATAAAAACTAAATACATGGTACAATTTCAAGCAAATTTAGACTAAATTAACTACTCATTTGGTGATAGTCTAGTGCTAATGTTGTCTGAGATGATTTCCTAGAGGTCACTGACTCGATTACTTCCTTAGGTAAATATTTATAAGATAAGAGTAAGATTCGGAAACAAACATGACAATGGAGCAAAACTTTTGCCACCTGAAGAAGCTCGTTATAAACAATAATACCCTTTTAAATTGAAACTAGTAACATCGCAATTTAAAAACTTACTACACATTTTTTATTTAACTTAGCATCTAAACATGCAATCGAAAATAAAAGGGTTTTAGAGTTACGAACTTACGTAAATATTGATGACGAAGAACAAAATGGTGCAGATTTGTAATGCTTGTGCATGTATATATATAGTTTATATGTACACAGTAGAGACAGTGTGTCTGTGTGTCAAATTTGTGCAACAAATATTATGGCTATGAATTTGCTTATAGCACCTACGAATCGTACTAAATGAAATCCCACGAAGTTCATATTTTTGGGCCTATCTTTAACAATATTTTTCTTAACTTACCAACAAAAATATAGTGTTGCTCCCAGTTTGACTAATTAGTCTAATTATACTTATTTATTTTGAACATTTTTCTTAACTTACCAACAAATATATAATAGTCTTGCTCCCAATTTGACTAATTATATTTATTTTAAACAATTTAAAATAAAACATAACACAACTGGACTTTTTTTTGCAAATTGCAAGTATATAGATTGAAAATGGGGTTAGACTTCTCCCAACCGTTCGCTCTTAGTTTCTTTAGCAGTTTACATCAATACTATTAAATTAACACGCCAACTGAAAACACCCATACTAACAACACCTCTTCAGATCATTTGTCACTTTATTTTATACACCCACATACATATATACACAAACATATACGCACAAGCTTAATCGAAGAAACTGAATAAATATGTCGCTTAACGGAAGACACTGAATAAACTTGGCGCTTAGCCGGAGAAAATAAAGTGACGAAGTACCAACGAGGCAGTGCCAACAATGCCATATAAGTGGCAGTCACCGATTGAAACCGGCGACCACCATTGGCATGACTCTTATATAATGGTTTTCTTTGATATGGTTATTATCTTTAAATTATGTTTAATGGGTATTGAAAATGCTAATACTCCTTGTATAAATTACTATATGTATTAACTTCTTAAGAAATCATATATTTTATTTAGGATTTTGTTAAGGACTTAAGGTTATCTTCAAATTATAATTACATACATGTATAGTTTGTATTTTCATTAATGAAGGTGGTTATTGATTGATGTAGTTCTTAAACATATCTTTATTTTAACCACACCTATAAATGATTGTCGTTTTCATTTTCTTTTAATATAAAGTTATCAATAATAATAAAAATATAATTTCAAAAGATACGAGAACAAATTGCTAAATAAGGCCGTTTTGTTTTTTGATATAATTCATAAGTTCATGTTTCAAGGATTATAAATAAGGACTAGGCTGGTCTCCATCTCCTGGCCTTTTAATGCCTCCATTTTTCGACTTTAAAAGGCTTCCATATTTCGACTTTTGAGGATCTCCATCTTTGACTTTCTAGAACCTCCGTCTTTTGACTTTTTAGAACCTGTCTTTTTCATGTTATAACGGTTCCTAAAGCGTCACTAAATTTTATTCATGATGTACGCAACTTAATCGTTGTTGTGATCGTTTCTAGACTTTTTCTTAGTCATTTGGTAAATATTTATCTAGAGAAGAAATTGAACCTCTAACCTTTAAAAGATTATTTTGAGTGTATTGCCGCTACGTTATCGCCACATGGTTGCCTAACATATCCAAATAATGTCTCTAAAATCAGGTTTAATTATAGTTGATTATTTAATTTTTCATCAGTCATAATAAATTAATAGTCTTAAGACAATACAAAAAACCCTAATCTTAACTTCTTTGGAATGGAATTGTGTGTGAGATTAGAGAATGTTGATTTAGACATTAAAATGTTAATACTCTATCATCAACCATATAGTTCTTTAGGCCCATAGTCATGAATGACATGTTTAATGGTCTTTTCCATAATTGTATGGCCCATTTTACAACAATTTCCTTAATGGGTTCTTTAGAATTTTCCTAATAGATGGGCTCAACTATGTGGCCTTTAAACATGATTTTCAATTTTCATTAGCTACTTGATTCAAAACTATTACGAGATATATTTATTTATTTTAGGTTTTGTTATCGACACGACATGCTCTAATTAATACTAACCATGAAAAATTGTATTCATTTACTGCATCTTTCTACTTCATCCTCCAGCATTAAAATAACTGACATATAAAATTCATTAATTTTCTTTTCATAATATCATCATTTCATTTGAACATTTGTATTGATCAAATAAGTATGAAGATAAGTAAAATTATTTAGTAAAAAACAATATTATACTTTCATTAACTATTTAAGATTAGGACTATTTATTAAAGAAAACATGTTCGATTAGATAATTGTGAATATGTGATGAACAATTTGATCGTGTAATTCCTTATCAATATGCATTTTTATATATCGTCCTGGTGCTCTTGACGACGGGTTGGAATTTTCGGCTTTCTTGTCCGAATCCGTTTTCAACCCATTAGCAATATTTACTGTTTGAGTTGGATCGAAATAAGCCTTTATCACCAACAAATCTTCAATATAAGAATGGAAATCCATTTACAATTTGATAATTGTTAGGGTGTATAAATATATAATAAGGAAGTTGTGTAAATACATATGATTAAATTCAAAAAACATATATAAATAAAATTAATATATTACCATAAATTAGCAAGGTGGTGATATCTCTCTCTCTACATATACAATCCAAAAAACCATACATCATTTTCATAGAACTATCTATTACCAAAAACCTACAATGAAATCTCCTTTTGTTTTTCTATTTGTCCTTGTTATCATGGCCTCATTTTCATCAACCATACTTTGCAACTACACAATTTCTATCAATGATGTAGGACTTACAGGAGAACTCATTGTCATTTGTAATATGCCGGATGGTGAGATCATAGAACGATCACTCGGAGCTGGGTCTGAAAGTATCTACTATCTTGATATACCCGAAAATAGAAGTAATTATACGTTTATTTGTGGATTCCAATGGAATTCGAAAAGTATACAAAACATTATGTATGAGGATAAACTTAAGGACAAATGCACTAGCTATTGGCAAACAACATGTTACTGGCTTGTATTAAGTGATGGCTTCTATCTTTATGATAATACTCATAGCCCCCAAAATTTTGTACTAGTGTATAGTTGGTGATTACTTATTTATTTGTAATTGCTTGGAGCACCTTCAAGTGACATAAAGTAATCTATTAAAACTCATGTGGTTGTGTTCATTAATCTTGCTTCCTTAGCGCATTTGGTGATGATGATATTAAATTTTGCTAGTTGGGTATCTGCGCAATACGGCGGCGGGTACCTTGTTAACTATAGTTCGTGTCAATTTAAATGTTATTCGGTTACATATTTTACTTTAACGATTACTGAACAAAAGAATGATAATTAAAATCATGGTAAATGGAAATATGACCATAATCAACAAAAGTGTTGATGAATTTTTATGACTTTTTGTTTAAGGAAATCTCAAATTCATTTTTTTTTTACCAGCAAAAAGGAGGCAACGGGTCGAGCTTCGGCATTGCCATCACCCTCCCGGAGACCCCCACGGAAAAATATATAACATAAAAAAGCTAGCAAGAAACTAGCAATTACAATGTAGTATATATAGATAAAAAATAAGTTATTGTAATTGCTCAAATTCATTATAATGTAGTATATATAGATAAAAAATAAAGAATATCAGAATATGCGTGCAATGCGAGTCGCATTGAGTGATCATTTCTCAGTAATTATCTAATTTAATATAATCTAAATTCATTATAATCTTTTACCTTAAAAATTGTGAAACCAATAATGTATTACTTAGTTTGCATCGGAGAGAATATAAGACAATGATTTGATCCTTTGATCACGATATTATTTTTGAAAATGAGTAAATTTGTAATTAATAAATCATGAAAAGCTCAGATTTTAATGAAATAAAATAATAATTGTTTTAATTTATTCATATATAATTATTCTGAATTATTGACTAAATGATTGACTCAAAATTAATCTCACAATCTTAACCTTTTTTCAACTCAATGAATCAATATATTAACGGGGAAAACGTCGCTTATCTTATTGATCGATAAATGTTATTAATATTTCCCTGTTTAATGTCCTTCTATTAATCTTTTCTTCTTCTTTTTTTCCTTTAGTAACATTTTTGGGTAAATTTTATTTTATTTCCCTCCCTTCCCAAAATTGGGCATTTTTGTGCAACTCTTAGTGTGGGATAGGCATGAAACACACATAAATGCTTCACAAAAGTGAGCATTTTTTTATGTTTTTTAAATTCATTTTTGAACCCGTCATGCTATATGCTAGTATGGTACTCACTTTCATAATTACTAATTTATCCTTATAATGATAATATCTAAAACCATGGTGATTTGTATCACTAATATTATTTAAATGTAATGGGATAAACTTGTTGAACAAATGTAATCCTAACAAATATTGAACAAGTAAAGGTGGTGCAGAGTGCACGCTTGTTTAAATTTGTTATGATTAAAATACACTTAAAATACATTGACTTAACGGAGGTTCGGGGGCAGCGCCCCCGCTAACGGGGGTTCCAAGGGGCAGCGCCCTGGTCGGGGTCCAAGGGGCAGAGCCCCTGGCTGGGGTGAATTAAATTGGGCGGTTTTTTGATTTGAATTCGTTTTTTTGACCCGTAATATTCGACCCGAATCCGACCCGTAAGTGGGCGGTTTTGAGCAGTTTCGAAACTGCTTTTGGCAGTTTTCGGTGGTTTAGAACCTGCATGAATTTAGCATCGACTTGGTCATCTTTTCTCTGGTACGAAATTCTCATAACACTCACAAATTCTATGTTCTTGTAATTGTGATTTTATCCGATCGAAAATTTTGTAGTACCAACGAGATCAAAGTGTTTTACGACTTCACAATTTTCCAAGTAATCGAAATCTATCAAAGTTTCTAACACAAAGAACTAAAGAAGGTTGCAAATGAATAAAAATGTTTCTTACAATCATCTACGGAGTAGAAATAAACAATTATCACTTAGTTTGGGGTTTGAATTACCTTTTTTCTAATTAAATATACAAGCTTAAGAATTTACTTTAACTTTAATAACTTTATAATACTATTTGGGTCTATTTTTGTACATACTCATTTGACCAAGATAAATGTCAAAATCAACGGTTGACATGCGGAGAAAGAATTAGTGGTCACACGGGTCATCTTGTGGTGGATAGACACATGAAATAGACACAAATAATATTATAGTAGCCATCAATATTATTTCTTAATTCATAAATCAGTAATTATAAACATTCCGTATAATTACAATAACTACAAAATTAATTATATTTTTACATTAAAATCTTAA
Source organism: Calendula officinalis (assembly GCA_963853835.1). NCBI lineage: Eukaryota > Viridiplantae > Streptophyta > Magnoliopsida > Asterales > Asteraceae > Calendula > Calendula officinalis. The sequence goes on along the minus strand of OY970828.1, from coordinate 2,684,565 downwards.
GCATTTTACTGAGTGAAATATTACTATTTATCAAATGTTCATAAATATTATTATTTTCATGGTATTTTTTATTTATTTATAAAACGTAATTCTATAAATATGTTAATTTATAAATATAATATTTTTTCTTACAAATCTGTCATCTTCCTCATTCAATTACAAATCTGTCATCTTCCTCATTCAATTACAAATCTCAGATACTATAAAGTGAATTTTAGAAAGGTAAAATGATTTGTTCTTTTTTTTTCTTTCTAATTTCTGTTTACATCTAGGTTGTTAAGTTTAACGAACGGTCCAAACATAAACACGCCAAATCATTTTTTACATTTGGGTTGTTAAGTCTAACGAACGGGCCAAACATATAAATTTTAATAAGGTAGCCCATGCCATTAAGTCATCTCACCAACCAAAAAGTCAACAAAGTATTTGTTTCTCAAGTACAGATAAGCATGTTTTATTAAAGCTAAGATTATATCAATTGAATGAGACACTAATATATGATTTCTTTTATTTTTTGGGATTTTATTAGTTATAATTTTTTTATGGTTAGTAGATAACATAATGCTTAAAATAGCGGTAAAACAACACATGATATGTAAAAATGACCTAAAAGAACACATACGCAAGCTAAATGTTTGAGTATTGTGATTATTCAAGAGTACTTTTGTAATTTTAAAGCTCTCATGTGCAATTGATACTTTTATGTAACATGGGCTATTTTTTTAAGGGTTTTGTTAACGACAGCCCTAAGGGCTGTCACTAACATACATAAAAAGCTTATACATTGATTAAAAAAATAATATTCCTAAAATTCAGGGGGTTGTCTTTTGTTATTTTGCCTTCTTAATGACAACCCTAAGGGCTGTCATTATCATTTTCCTTTTTTTAAAACCAAAAGATCTAGAGTATGTTTGGCAACGCGATCTAGAGTTATGAGATGGAGCGACAAGCTTAAGCTTTTTTTTTAAAAAACAAACAAAAAACTAAAGCTATACCTAAATAAACATGACCAAAGTTTTCAGGATTTTATCCAATTTATTTTTAGTTAGAAACTTTTCAACGACGGCAATGATGGCGATACCGAGTTCTTTCAAATAAGGGGTATGAAGGATGTAAGATGTAAACGGTCATACATCTACACGAGCGTAGAAAGATTGATTGTAGGGGCACCGCGTCAAAGATGCGCGTGAGAGAAAAGTATATGCATACCTACAAAAATATATGCCAGTAAATTCATGCAAGTATGATGAAAATGTGTACGAAAATATGTGCGTGCATGTAGCATTTGTGTGCAAGGATATGATAAATATGTAAAAAAAACCTTGTAAATATGTGTGTGCATGTCACGTGTGTGTGAGGAAGATGTGCCAGAATGCAAATACATATTCCAATTAAAAACGTAAATTAAAACATAGACATAAACATGCATGCATTTAAATCATGCAATCTTATATAGTATTAAAATTACATATCTCCTTATACATTTGTTTAATATTAATTCTTATCTCTATAAAAGGTCATTTTTTTAGGTCAAACTAAGATCTTTCAGATCGCGATCGATTATGTTCGTCCACCTAATGTTTGGTCTACTCCTTCTCCTCGAGTCAACGACTAATAGAATTTACACTATCCTGATTATCAATGTTAATTTGTGATCTTCTTTGTATATGACCAAATGATCTTAATTGTTTTTCCTCATCTTATTAATGATACTTTTGCATATTAATGTTTGATTTAACTAAGACTTGATTTAGCAACACTTAGAATAATATATATATATATTTCAAGCTCTTAAAGATACTTTTCATTTTGGGATGTTTTAAAATAAGTGACATACTTTAAAATTTTCCTTATATGATAAAAAAATATTAAGATCCATACCTAGTAACTATTTCCTTTAATAAAATAAAATGACTCATTTACTCTTACTTATATTTTAAACATTATTAAACTCACTTTAATCATAATATGTGAGATGTATCACTCATTAACTATCTAATTTAATCTAATTTAACATTAATTACAATCTTTTGCCTCAAAAAAGTATGAACTAATGATACTGATGTATATTATTTGTATCTACTTATATGTTTATTTATTAAATAAAAAAAAATATCAAAATCAATAAATAATATGAACAAAGAAAATAAATAAATTACACATATATCTTATAATGAATAAATAGTAAATACCATTTCTCTGTAAATAGATAAGATGTATCCGTGTTGAAAAAGAAAATCCAGAAAAGGTAAAAAAAAGAAAAAGAATGGATATTTACGGATATACAGTAAATATAAAGGGGTGAGTAGGTGGCATAATTTATTTACCATCATTTTCTTTGCTCTGCTGGATTATATACATATACGCGCTGTATATATCACATACACACTGTCTCTACTGTGTATATATATATACACACACACATACACGAGCATTGCATCTAACTCGGTGAAATCTTCCACAGTTTCTTCTTATTCATCATTTTTTCTGCTCAAATTCGTATTACTCCTGATACGAATACGGATCGTATCCGGATCGTATTCATGTAAGTTCGTAACTCTTAAACCCTTGTATTTTCAATTATATACATCGATTATATGTTAAGTTCAACTGATCACGTGCTGGTCCGATTGAATCGTTTTCAATGTTGATTGTACGATGCGGACATTTGATCACGTTGATTAGATCTAATTTGAGGCGTGTTTTAGCTTTAGATGTATCGTCGTAGTTCAACTTGTATGAACTTCAATTTTGTTACAATATGATGTGTAATTTGATCTAGATCTGCTTGAAATTGCATCATGTTTTTGGTTTAACTTGTGATTACGATTTTCCGAGTACTGAGTAACTGTCATTTTGTTTAAAATTTGATAAAATTAGGTTAAATTATGCAGAATCAGGTGCTGATTATTGCGCTTATGGCTTTAGGTGGCGCAGATCTAGCTTGATTAGTTGATTTCAATTTTCAAGCTCTTTAATTTCTACATTTTTAGTCATTAATTGTTAATTATCTTGTTCTAGCTACATACTGTTTTTCATGCTTCATTCTTGTAAAATGCTCATTTGATGTATGAATTGCTAAAATATGCTTTTGAATTCTCGTACTATGAAGTGAAATTGTGTAATCTAGTACTTCAAATTTTCAAATCTGTGAAGATTTTAGCATGTAGATCTTGAGTAAAATTGTTAACCTTATTTATGTTCAGATCACTTCAATATGACCACATACACACCAAAGAACATCCTAATAACTGGTGCAGCTGGCTTTATTGCCTCTCATGTTGCTAATCGGTTAGTCAGAACCTATCCGGATTACAAAATTGTGGTGCTCGATAAACTCGATTACTGCTCAAATCTCAAAAACCTAAATCCCTCAAAATCATCCCCAAATTTCAAATTCGTTAAGGGAGACATCGGGAGTGCAGATCTAGTCAACTACCTTCTGATCACCGAATCAATCGACACCATAATGCACTTTGCTGCACAAACACACGTTGATAATTCATTCGGTAACAGCTTCGAGTTCACAAAAAACAACATTTATGGCACACACGTGCTTCTAGAAGCATGTAAAGTCACTCGCCAGATCAGACGGTTCATCCACGTCAGCACTGATGAGGTGTATGGTGAAACCGAAGAAGATGCAGTTGTTGGTAATCATGAAGCTTCACAACTTTTACCAACCAACCCGTATTCAGCCACAAAAGCTGGTGCAGAAATGCTTGTTATGGCTTATGGGCGGTCATACGGGCTGCCCGTGATTACAACTAGAGGAAATAACGTTTATGGCCCGAATCAATTTCCCGAGAAATTAATCCCGAAATTCATTCTTTTAGCAATGAAAGGCGAACAACTACCGATTCATGGTGATGGATCGAATGTTAGAAGCTATCTTTTTTGTGAAGATGTTGCTGAAGCTTTTGAAGTTGTTCTTCATAAAGGTGAAGTGGGCCATGTTTATAATATTGGTACCAAAAAAGAAAGACGGGTAATCGATGTTGCTAAAGATATTTGCAATATTTTCGAAACAGACCCTGAAAAAAACATCAAATTTGTCGAAAACAGACCGTTTAACGATCAGAGATACTTTTTAGACGATGAAAAGCTTAAAAAGTTGGGTTGGGTCGAACGGACCACATGGGAAAACGGGCTGAAAAAAACAATGGAGTGGTACACAAGCAACCCGGATTGGTGGGGTGACGTTTCGGGCGCGTTACTACCTCATCCACGTATGCTAATGATGCCAGGTGGCAGTCAGCCCGATTCACCCCACGTGCCCGAAGTGGTGCCCGTTACAAAACCCATTAACAAAAACAAACCTTTATTCAAGTTTCTTATATACGGGAAAACGGGCTGGATCGGTGGTCTGCTAGCCAAATTATGTGAAAAACAGGGGATTCAGTACGAGTTTGGAACGGCACGTTTGGAGAATCGGGCTCAAATTCTTTCTGATATCAAGAATGTTGACCCGACCCATGTTTTTAATGCTGCTGGTGTCACGGGTCGACCCAATGTTGACTGGTGTGAGTCTCACAAGACTGAGACAATTCGGACCAATGTTTCGGGTACATTGAATTTAGCAGATATTTGCCGAGAAAACAGGATCTTGATGATGAATTTTGCAACTGGATGCATATTTGAATATGATGAGAAACATCCGGAAGGTTCTGGAATCGGGTTCAAAGAAGAAGACACTCCTAATTTCACTGGTTCCTTCTATTCCAAAACCAAAGCTATGGTAATTACTAATTTCAGTAATTACTTAGGGGGTGTTTGGGAAAGCTTATTTAGAGGGGCTTATGGCTTATAAGCTTATATAAGCCCTAATAATCCCTTTTTAAAGGGATTATTAAGGCTTATATAAACTCATAAGGCATAAACACCTTTAAATAAGCTTTCCCAAACACCCCCTTATTTAATTCCGAATAAGATTGCATTAGTTTAATGGTTAATTATGTTTTTAATAGGCAAACTTTCATCGATTTGGCGGTTTAACCTAATAAAAAAAGTCATTAATCACAAGTTAATGCTTACAAAAATCATTTAAACCCCTAAACTTTTTTTTTCTTGTAAAGGTTTTGGGTATTTAAATTTTTATATAAAATTTTATATTATTTTTAATAATAGTATAAAGTGATAATAATATTGTTATTAAGTTAAAATATTAGTCAAAATTTGAGGAAAAAAAGTTTTTGGTTAAATCATCAAATAGGTGAAAGATTATGGATTAAACCATTTTTACCCTAAGATAACTTTTGGGGTGAGCATTTGGACCGAAAAAACCGAACCAAACAAAAAACCAACCGAAACTGAACCAAAAACATATAATTGTTCGGTTTTTTGGTTTTTTAATTTCATGATTTTCGGTTTTGGTCCCGTTCGGTTCGGTCCTCGGATAGGGGTGAGCATTCGGGCTAAAAAAACTTGACCGAATCCAAACCGAACTAAAACCAAAAACATGTAATTGGTTTGTTTTCGGTTTTTAAATTCATCATTATCGGTGTCGGTTCAATTTGTAACAAAAGGGTTAAAACACTTGGTTAGCAATAATTTAGGGGTTAAAACATAAAAATAACGAAAGTTCAATGATTAAAACATAATCAACCCTTAATTTAACATTAATCTAACCTTTTCTTTGCTTATTTATAAAGGTTGAGGAGCTATTAAAAGAATACGATAACGTATGCACTTTAAGAGTCCGAATGCCGATATCATCCGACCTCGAAAACCCGAGAAACTTTATCACTAAAATCGCGCGTTACGATAAAGTGGTCAACATTCCAAATAGTATGACCATTTTAGACGAACTTTTGCCAATTTCAATCGAAATGGCTAAACGAAACCTCACGGGAATTTACAACTTCACAAACCCGGGGGTCGTGAGTCATAACGAGGTTTTGGAGATGTATAAAGAGTACATAAACCCGAGTTATAAATGGAAAAACTTTACACTCGAAGAACAAGCACGCGTTATTGTTGCACCGAGAAGTAATAATGAGTTGGATACTTGTAAGTTGAAGAAAGAGTTCCCCGAATTGCTATCGATTAAGGAATCGTTGATTAAGTACGTGTTTGCGCCTAATAAAAAGGTTTAATTAGAGGCTAATTGTGGTTCTAATGGTGGTGTTAAGTATGTTGTTTAAATTGGGAGTTACTTGTGATTGTTGTTTTTTAGTAGTGAGTAAGGTGGATTATGAGATATTGAGATTATTATACGATGACCAAATATGTAGGTGCTTTCTTTTTATAATTTTTTATTGGTCATATATCGATGTTAGTTTGGGGAGATTGTAATTCTTGATTCTTGTTACAAAATTTGTTATGTTATGGTTAAATGATCTTTTTTTGTTATATGCTACTTTTGGTCCAATTGAGTTCAATCATTTTTTTTCTTGTTTAAAGTAGAAAGAAACCAGTGTAAGCTAGTTCAAGAATCGGATAAAAACTAATGAACTGGATTGAACTGAGCTATACTAGTTTAGTTCCTACTTTTTATTTTCATGTAAAATAGGTTCTCGGCTCTGATCCAATAAGGGTTCTTATTTTTTATATTCATGTAAAATAGATTTTCAGTTCAATCTGATCCAATAAGTCACTGGTTCGGTCCTCCTGTGCACATGCCTACGGAGACATACAAGTTGTGAATAGTTGGTCATGTGGTCCACTCGTATGAAAGTTGACCGAATTACGTCCTACTCCCTCCGTCCCTAAATAAAGTTCTCACTTCTTTTGGGCACAACTTTTTAGGAGATAGTTAGTGGTGGGGTATTGAGTATTACTTTTGATTAAAATATAAGTTTTGATTGGAGAGAGAAAGTGTTTTAGGAGATAGTTAGTGGTGAAAGTATTAGCAATAATATTATTATATTAAGTTTGAGAAATGAGAACATTATTTAGGGACAAAACTTGAAGAAGAAATGAGAACTTTATTTAGGAACGGAGGGAGTAATAGTTAATCGGTTTGTAAATTTGTATAAATAAAATATAAACAGGTCTTATGGATCTGAAGTTGTAATATACGTTTTTTATTTGGTTTTGTTGACTTATAGACAAAATGGTTTTATTTTATTTAATTTTTGGGAAGGAATGTGGAAAAAAAGCGATGTGAATCGGGAATATTTAAAGATGACAGTTGTGAATAGTTGGTCATGTGGTTGTGGTCCACTGGCTCACCGCCAAAATAACCTTTATACTCCACCGACTTGCTTGGTGGGTGACTCACAGTCACATTCATTACACCACCATTCTCACGAGAATAATGTAACGATCTAGTTTAACCATGTTCAATCACTAAAGAAAGTCATTGTTTGCATGTGCATAAGAATTAAAATTTCTGTAAAGAGTAATGACATTTGGTTCCCCTTTTAACCGGTAATACAGGGAAATGATTGAAAGATGTACAATATTAAATTTAATAATAGGTCTAATAATGAGAGTGAAACTACCAAATCTAATGAAAAAACGAGGAGAATAAAAAAATTTAAACATAGTTTTTAAACAATGAATGAATAAGAAATATTATTAGGTTAATGTTTTAGACTTAATCCGTCAAGGTGAGGGTATGAGGGGAGAGAGGTGTAGAATGCTTACAATATGTTGTGTGGAAAAAATAATGTAAAATATGTATATGTAGAGAGAGTGTTTCCTGAAAGACTTCGGTAAAAATGTGTGGAAAAAAATGTGTGGTATCATGAATCTATAGATACCCTAAAGAGATAAAATAATGTAAAGTATGTATGACATATAATTACAAACTTACGGTTTTTAAAAAATCAGGTAAAACATATAAAACATGTAAATTAAAGTATATAATACATATCTAAAAAACAGTTTAGACATATAAAACATATGATCATGTAATACATCTATTGTAGATCGAAATGGCATCATTAAATATGTATTTTGTTAATCGTAGCCTTAAGTCCTCAATATTAGAGACAAACGCGAAGGTTAAATAGCTACTTTGGTTCTTACTGTTCAGTGTGTAAGTTGTAGCCATTGCATTCCGAAAAGAAAATATACTTTGCTTAAAAGTTTAAACAATTTAAATGAAACAATTATGATACCTATTACTCTTAAACGATTTTGTTCTAACAAATTATTGTAAATTTTAAACATACGAATATTCTAACTAGGGGTGGCAATTTCTGACCCGACACGAAACCCGACCTGAAATCGACACGAAAATAAACAGGTTTGGGTTGGAGTAAAATATAATTGGGTCAGTCTCGGGTTGAGTCAATTGATCCGTTTATTAAACAGGTTAGGTTCGGGTCAATGATAATTTAAATGGGTCGACCTGCCAACCCGTTTAATTATTAAAATATATTTTAAAATATATATATTTATATTTAATTTATAGTTTAATAGTTAAAACGTAATTAATAGTTAGATAAAAATTAAAAATGTAACTTAGTGATTTGGTGTTTAAATTTTGTTATGAATTTGTGTAATAATAACAACATTTTGACTTGTTTGACCCGTTTAACTTGTTTGACCTGATAACATGTTTAACCCGTTTTATTAAATGGGTTATATGGGTTAGGTTTGGGTTGAAGTTAAACAGGTTAGGGTTGAGATATCTGACCCGTTTATATAAACAGGTCGGTTTCGGGTTGAACGTTTCTGACCCGTCAACCCGCGAACCCGAACCCGTTAACCCGAACCCGACCTGAATTGCCACCCCTAATTCTAACATGGAGTCATGGACCGAAACGGGCCTAACGGATCTGGAAGTAGACACGTAACCCAAAAACCACAACACAATGACACACTCCACTATTACTCACGTCTTGTATTCTTGTCTCCTCAATCATATTCCCACTACATTCCCATTTCTCAGTTTTTTAGAACATATTCCCATTTATTTGGATATATGTTGTGACTTGTGAAACACTTTTTAGTATATAACGAGCATTATTTTTTTTTAACTGCAAGTTAGTAAGTTAGTGGTTCGAGCCTAGATAGTGACATCCACAAGGGGCAGTATGCCTTCCCTCAAACCTTCCACCTATAGGGAATAAACCCCACCACCAAAGTCCACGACGGGACTTGAACCCATGACCTATGAGTCATTGGCAACACCTTATACCACTAGGCTAGAAGCCTTGGGTTATAACGAGCATTATTTAGCCCGCGCTCTTCAGTAGGATTTTAAATTCATTTTCATAAGCAAAAATAATAATTTTGTTGGGACACGGAGCAGATTTAGATAATCTTTTGAAATTTATTAAAATAAATTGGATCAATTTTGATCCGCTCCAAACATGCAGATCTTAATAAAATCTAAAACATTTACCAAATCATTATAGTTATCGACTATAAGTATAATAAATGTTAATATGTATTTGGAAATAAGACAACATATATTTAATTATTTATTATATTCATATCGTAGCCAGAAAAATGACACAGGGGATAAGAAATTAAAATGACACAGGGGATAAGAAATTAAAGAGTTAATGGTGGAGAGCATAAAAAATAAACAAAAGACACAGGGGATAAGAAATTAAAAATCATTTTATTGTGCGTAACAGAGGAGTTGTTGAAAAACATAACATGTTTAAAAACTATTGGAGAATTATAAACGGGATTCTAATTCCCTAATGAATAGTAAAAGCTAACGTAAATGTACTATAAGTACAATACAATACAATTATATATATTTGATCTCTCTCATATCTTTTTTTAAGTGGATTGGATATTATTATTATTATAAATTTTATTATTAAGAATTTTTTTCATAAGAGGTGAGAATTGTGAACTAAATGAAATGATTATAAAACTTGAATGCTATTTAGCGACTTTCTTATTAACCTAAGAAACTACAACATACGGAAACAATATTAACCAAGCGAAATAACAACCAGTTCGAAAATCTTAATATTGTTGGGTCATCTTAAAGCCAAATCCCGATTATGTTATCGCATAAACCTATTCATTAATAGTAAACTATTCCCTTGTTACATTCCACATACATTTTTAGGTGCAGCATAGAGTTTTTTTTTTGTGGTGTGTTGAAATTTAGATTTTTTTTTTAAAAAAAGATGACACATAATTATAAATTCAAATTAAGGCCAATACCCACAGGCCTAAGAGAAGTGATTTGCATACCATAAAATTACTTCTTACACCACATTATAAAGTTGTACGACAAAACACACCCCAACTTACAAGAAGTGATTTGTATACCATAAAATTACTTCTTGCACCACATTATACTAGTTCTATAACAAAATACACACCAATACAGAGAAACATTGTAGTGGGTGAAGTAAATTATATAAGGTATAAATCACTTCTTTTTAGTTAAAAGATATCTAGCACCACTTGTGATTTTGTGAAACCATTTCAATTTAAACAAAATGTGGTCAACGCTAACATGGTTGACTCAATATCCAAATGCTACCCCTTACATTATTCAGCATCTACTATGGTATTTTCGTATTAATAACAGTAAGCATATTATGCAAGTAACCATCAAAATATCAGATTAGGATTACCTACTTAATTTTGCATCAAATTATAGTAAGAAAACGAGTAATTATCACATTCTAATAGTATATTTATTTTCGGTTTTCCAGTCAGATGATTATTGTTGGTTGTTCCTCAGCTTATCTATAACCTGCAAACAGTGAAAATAATGCAAGATGTTAACTTTAAGGTTATGTTGTTGGAAATTTTGGTTCAAAAGTGTTTTCATTTTCCAGTTTAGAAAACAAGAGTCTTCAAACTATAGAAAAGAAAATAGCTGTTGATAGCTACACAAAAATCAGTTTTCAGAAAATTTAGGGTGCATCCAGTTGTAGAAAAATGTTGCAGTTTTCTAAAAGTAATTTTAAGAAAAAAAAAACTCAGAAAAAACAGAAAAACATGTTTGAATTAAACTTGTACGGAAAAGTTCTCTTAGAAAAAAGAGAAAAACCAACTTTTCAATTTTATTACTTTTATAGTTTTCAGCTATTTTTCTTTCTAGAGATAGAAAACTCCTCATGTTTTCTATTTCCATATTTTCACTAGTTTTCTAGGCATAAAAACAGAGATGGAAAACTAGAGAAAATTGTCTTCAAAAGTGGTTTTCTCATTTCTACAAAATTTCCTTCCTCAAAACCTCAATTTAAACACGTTTTTTTCTTTTAAATTTTTCTAGAAGACTTTAACAGAAAACACAGTTAAAGTATGCAACTTACGTGAACAACTGAGGCCGACTACGAGACAATTGAGGCCGTTTCATTGGTGACAAAATCAGATTTCTCAGTGTCATCGACGGATTACTTCCTCCAGCACCGCCGCCGCCGCCGCCACCACCACCACCACAGCCGCCGCCAAACATGGACCGCCCAATATTTGATCTTCTGTTATCAACTGGAATTGCTGAGTGTTTGACCGGTGGACTACTGGGAATATCAAACGGGCCAGAATTTGAACTGTTTTGTCTTGCTGTTTGTGGCCAGATATCTTCTCGTGGTCCTGGAGTATTTGGGGTGGAAACGGGCCAATCTGCAGTCAATAAGTCAACTAGCATTTCTTGGGTAATACTAATATTAAAAGTTTAAAACTCAAAAGTCAATGAAAGTTTGGAAAAATGAGACATATTTCTAAGAAAGATTTGAAACTAGAAAAATAGTAAATGTGTTCAAAATTGGATTCTTAAGAAGAAGAAAATTTGTAGAACAGAAAACCGGTTTTCGAAGACGAATTTTATTGAACTGTTTAGTTGAAGAAAAACGAGGCAGTTTTCTAGAAATATTTTCAAGAAAAACTCGAAATGCAGAAAATGTGTTCCAGTTGGATAGGAAAAACCAAAAAGTTATACAGGAAACAGAAAAGTTATTTTTCAATTTTAAGTCTAAATGTCTTAAAACTATTAGCCTTCCATGACATGTAATGTGAAACTGATTAAATATGTTTAATATTTTTCTTAATTATTATAATTAAAATTTAACAAAATAAGATTACCTTTCCTCATGGGATCTCTATTATCCATCATGTTAGCTGGACTAGCAAACATATCAGCATCTGTTCTTGAGAAGAAATTATTTGCATTTACAGGTTGAATTGCTGACCGTTTGACCGATTCATACTCACTTCTTAATTGGTCATACATCTCATCAAGTTTTCTTTTTTGCCTGTTAATGCAAATTACAAAATTAAATTAAGCTTTAAATATCATAGTAGCATTTTCATGATAACAACAAAGAATTAAATCAGAGTAGTAATAATAATAATAATATAGATACGAACATATTCCAACTAATTCCCAAAAAATATAAATTTGTATCAAATTTGAACTAATCATAATAGTAGTAATAATAATTATAATAATAATAATAAATATTAGCTGACCTGGATTTTTCAGAAAACTTTTCTTGGAGCTCTTGTTTATCTTTGGACAAGTTTTCAATTTCTTGTTCCATCATTTGACACCTTTTTGCCATTTTCTGATATGCAGTATGCACTTGCTCCATTTTTTCAGTAAATTTCTCTTGCATTGCTTCACATTTCTGCTTGCATTGACCTACTATCCTATTCATCTTAAATTGCATTTCAAGCTCCTTTTGTCCAATGTAGAACATTACACTTTTATACGCACTCTTCATCACTTATCATGTGTTAAAGAAAGAATAGATACTATATATATATATATATATATATATATATATATATATATATATATATATATACACACACACACACATGTTATATGCACTCTGTATAGATATATTGTAACGAAAACATAAGCTAATAGGATACATATTTGTGGAGATATGCCGGCCATAGCCATCTGCAGTGAAGAAAGTTAAATACTGAGAATGTTATTTTCTATAGAGATACAAAAAGTAGAATATTAAAATAGTAAAATTACATATGTGTTTTCTTACATTTACCCATTCGTCACTTGGGTTGACATCTATAGGTTTCATGAGACTGTAAGCAGAAAACACATATATAAAGTTAATAAAACCTAATCATAGATTGTAATTACAAGAGGAATCAAGACAGAAAGTAATTAAAAAATAAAACCTTTTAGAGAGAACTTGATCACAAATAGGGCAAGCTGCATCATTGCTTAGTATTTTACTGGCATCTTCGTTGCCTTTTAATGTGATTAAGGAAAATTATTTGTGAACCATGACATTCATTAAAGAGAAAGAAGTGTAGTTGACTAAAAGTCAACAGAAGATTATAAGTGTAGGATACACAAAAGATGGCCACACATGGTGGAAACAGCTCGTCCTTCCAATTCCCGCCAGCACGCGTTGCATCTCATTGTTGTGTTTGAAATAATATTGAGATAATTTGATATACTTAAACAGTTATTGTAAGACCTGTTCATGAAGAATAAAGACCAGCATTTGAGTAAGTGAAGTTTGAAGTTTTGATCAAACCAAAAATTTTCAGTTCAGACTTTCTATAACTATCTAATTTAACATAATCAATGGAATTATTCCATCTATCTTCATTAATAAGCAATCAAAAACATAAGGCTAGGCGATATGTACAGATATGAAACACATAAAATACAGATTTTATTTGTGTGCCTTGCCATTGCTAGAATATGAAATTAAAGGATCTCCAAAAATTGTTGAATGTGAACTAAGGAACAACACAAATATCAGTTTTCACATGTTTAGCAATAAATAGCAACAGGTCTAGAGGTTGTACTGCATGCGTAAACCTTTAAATAAACATACAGCATAATGCAAACTGAAGCAATAAAAACCTTAAATGGCTTGTTGTTGTAAACCTGTAGGAGATGAAGAAAAAATCAAATTTCAACTAAAAAAAACTTAATTCTTCACAGTATCCATGTTCTGATTCAGCTAGAACCTTAATCTATATGTCGTTGAGTATGAACAAAATGAATTCAGTACAAAAACTTGACAAAGAGGAAACAGAATTAGATCAACGACCTGAAGTTCAGTACATTCAATTTCGGAAATACCTATTGATTTCAACGAAGTCCTGGATCAACGATAAAAATCGAATTCAAAATGACTAGAACAAATTGCGACACATATATGATCGCAGCTTGTACAAAACGATCGAAATTGCAATCAAGTACGAAGAAACCTGCAAAATCATCAGATTATAACATATAGCTAACCTAATTGACATGATACAAGAAACTCGCGTTAGAGAATTCGAAATTCGAAATTTAGGGTTTATACAACCTGTTGATCGGTTCGATAATGAATCGGCAAACTAAATTCCAGTCCGATTAAGTGTTCGATTACAAATCAATGAAATTTCAATCAGATCTAACATGATAATTCTCAAATCTCACCTGCTGAAAGAAGATTCAGTCGTTGCTCTATCTGTGTTTGCTTGCTCGCTTTCCGTGAAATTAAAAAATGGCGGTAAAGGGGTCTATTTAAAATTGGCTCAGTCAAATAGTCAATGGTCGTGTGCTTAGCTCAACTGTCGTCTTTAAGTGTTCATTGTGGTAATAAAAAAGTTATCCTCCACTAACAAATAAATAGTGCTAAACAAAATTTAATTAGATTTTATTTTGAATTATGTTTTTTTACCCTTTATATCAAAACTAAACTTGGATATAACAAGAATTGTAAAAAAAACTAAAAATTCAAACTACTTAAAGCGTAGACCAGAAAATCAAATCACATAAAACAAAACCCGAACTGACGTACCAACTAGTGTTTATATCAACTAGTGTTTATATCAACTAGTGTTTATATCATAGTTGACCTTTACCATTTCGTACCAAGTATGCTTCAGATGTTTTCTTTGTAAGAATCCTTCCGTATAAAAGTAGAGATCTAAGATCTTTATAAGTGTTTTTTGAGTAGAAAATGAGATGAAAGTTCAAATGCCAAAATTTTACTTTCAATAATCTTTCACAACAACAGTGTTGTTGGTTCCACACTAGTTGATGATTATATGGCTTTTACAACTGCTAGGAGTGAATAGTTGTAGTCAGTTAGTAACATACTACAAAAGATGAAACTTATTGTGTCTACTTGTATCAGTTGGCACTCATAAGCTGTCATTACTTTGTTCATCATTTACTAATATTTTAGTTTGAGGACTAACACCACTTAAAGGGTTAGATGTGCATTTTGTTGCAATTTAAGAAATGGATCAATCTAGCTAGGTTCATTTGTAAATGTGCTTTTTAATAGTCATTTTTCGACATTATGGTCAAAGGGAAGCACAGAGTATTTGTGCACCTAGATTGGCTAGATGATATTTTAGTATGATACAAGTTATATATTATGAGCATATTCATTTCGTTGTCAGTAAAATACATATCGAAACTACAACAGTTATTTAATTTGTCGTGAAATTGCATACATTTTATAATACTCATTTTATTTATTAGCTCATCTTAGTTTTTAGCATTTTATTTCTCTATCTTATTTTATTTTTCTAAATTTTTTCATTCCAAACGCGTAAATAATTCTTTAGTTTGCCTCAATTTTTATGTTCATAAACAGTGTTACTAAGCCACAAAAATGACCACAATAACCGAAAACATAAAATAGTAATTATTTATAACAAAACATAAAATACTAGTAATTATTTATCTTAACCGTTAAGACTTCACAGAATATCACTACACAGTGTAATTTTTTGTAGTGCCATAAAAGTTGCTGGTATAAAGTTTGTGAATGATCAAAATCACATTTCCTGATAAATATCAATGTTCAGATGGCAGATGCCTACACCAATAAAACAAAAGTTGCTAGTATAAAGTTTGTTAGTATTATAAAATATAAATCATTTAACGCCTATTTGATTTATTTATTATTAAGCGTCACACAATTAGCTTCTTCAGTTTTTACTAAACTAGTATTATGTTAGTTTACACTTTCGTTTAGCAATTAACATATTATATACTTCCCCTGTTTTAAAATAAATAATATATATTTTATTTTAAGATGTTTAAAAATAAGTGATAAACGTTATGTTCTTGGTGGAAGATTGATTTACTTGGAGTTGGTTCTATCCCAGAACTGCTGGATTGGTTGGCTGAAATTAACATGAAGAAACTCGAGAAGAAGGGCTCATGATTGTTCTTTACATATACTTCTTACATATACTTCTGGATATTAAAAGGCTAATGGTCTAGTGATAAAGATGTTTACCTTAAACTTGAGATTGTAGGTTCAAATCTTACTGTGGACATAAATAGATTTTAGAGTAGATTAAGTTTTGAACGGCAGGTCATTATTCCTTCCCTCAAATTTTAATATTTATTTTTTAAGAAAAAACAATTAACCGACATAAAAATTAATTTAATAATTGAAATTGGCCGGCTCTAGGAACTTGATCACAGTCAGAAACTCAGCTGAAGAGCCATCTTCAATCGTTTCTATTGGCGTACGCACACATGCATCCTGCCACGTGTCCAACTGACTCAACCGCATCACCCAAAGTCCAAAATATCAGTCACCATTTACTGAAAATATCAGCACATGTCCTCATAATGTTCTCATTTAACACCCACTTGCTCCGTTTCCATCTCCCTTTCTCATTTCATTTCATCTCATTTACTACTAAAAAAGGTGAAAACCTCTCACACTGCTTTTGCCGTCTCAGTTCGAGAGAGAGAAAATTAGATCCAGATTTCCGGTGAGACAAAATTTGGAAGTATGAAGATTCAGTGTAATGTCTGTGAGACGGCGGAGGCGACGGTGTTTTGTTGCGCCGACGAGGCGGCGCTTTGCCGGAATTGTGATGAGAAAGTGCACGCTGCTAATAAGCTCGCCAGTAAACATCAGAGAGTTCTTCTGTCTAGTTCAAATTCTAAGATGCCTAAGTGTGATATCTGTCAGGTAGAATCAACAACCGGATACGTATGCTCTCGATTTTGATTAATTGATTGAACTTGTACAGTTGAACTTGAAATTGAAATTTAGCCGTTCCTTGAATTGATTTCCGTTAATGATTCGTTGCGGTTTGAGCTGTTTATGTGATTTGTTGATGAAAGTGATAATCCTCAATGAAAAAACATGTTAGAAATGAAAATAGAAATTAGCTCAGTGTTGAGCAAAATCGAAATGAAAATAGAGAATAACATTTAGCTCGAGGATTTTGATTAATTAATTGAAATTTGTCTGTGTGTGGAATCGGTTTTTGTTAATAATTTGTTGCGCTTTGAGCTGTATATGTGATTTACTGATTACAGTGACTATATCTCATGAAATATTTGTTCGAAATTAAAATAGAAAATAACTCACTGTTAAGCAAATTAGAAATGAATATAGAAAATAGAAAATAGAAAGTAGAAAATAGAATTTAGCTTGATCATTTTGATTAATTAACTAAAATTTGTCCGTGTTTTGAATTGATTTCTGTTAATGATTCGCCATGATCTGAGATGTTTATGTGATTTATTGATAACAGTAACTATTTGTCAAATATGCTAGAAATTATCTCAATTCAAAATTAAAATACAAATTAAATGCTCATGTGCTCTGTAACCATGTACTCGCAACAATTTAGTCAATAATGGAAACTGATATTATCTTGTTTCCATTAAAACTTATAGAGTGTTTTGGTAGTTTATGCTGATTTACATACTCCCTATGGCATAGATGTGCACATTTGACTTTGAATGTAAGTATGTAAACATCTATAATTTTTAGCCTCAAAATTTGACACATATGTTTGGATTTTATATAGAGAAGTTGATACATGAACCGCTACAGATTGATACATGTTTTTCTACACAAAAAACAGCACGTGTATGCTTGTAATTGTTATTTGAAAGTAACAGATTTCACACCAGAAAGTGATAGCTTTGTTGAGATCCAAAAAGTACAATTTACTAGTAGTTTACAATTATCCTCTAAATTAAATCAAGTGGACAATTTTACATATTTTGTATAAGTATATAACTTATAAAAAAAAATATATTATTATGTTAACTAAAAATTAAATTCCTAATAGTTTGTCTAACTATATATTATTATGTTGAACAGGAAACAGTTGGTTATTTCTTTTGTTTGGAAGACAGAGCTTTACTATGCAGAAAATGCGATGTGGCGATACATACAATCAATACTCGTGTTTCATTACACCAAAGATTTTTACTTACAGGAGTCAAAGTAGGTGTTGACCGTGTTGCAGCTGATACACCATTATCTCCCAAAAAGTCAAAGTCAACTAAAAATAATGTTTCATTATCTGCAACTAGTCAACACATTAAACCTGTGGATTTTGTTCCTCCTGTTTTGTCTTTAACAGAAGGTCATTCGGTCAATGATGTTGACCAATGGCAACTTGATGACTTTCTTGGGCTTACTGATATCAACCAGAATTATAACTACGTTGACAATGTCTCATCCAAGGTAATATAATATTGCTTTCATAGTTATAAATCATAATTGACGTATTAATTGATTTTACATATTTTTAAATGAACAAAATATGTTTGTGAACCAACTTAAGCCGACACGCTTGTTTCAACCTGTGCTAAATAACAACTTTTAAAGGTCAATTTTGGTAAATACTAGTTTTTTTAGGTGATCTACTTTGGTAATTATAGTCTTATAGAGTTAAAAGATGTAAAGAATAATTACCATATAGGGATGAGCAAATATAAACTTCAATTATCAAAGTATGCTACTGTTTAAGGTAAACTACTATTTTATAATAATAAAAGTAATTACACAAATGGTCCTTGAGGTTTGTACCATATTACAACTTCGGTCCTTTAGGCTAAACAGTGTTAAAATTTTCTGTTAAGTTCCTTCATCTGAAAATACTCTCATGTGCATTGCACATGGGGGAACTTAACAGTTGAATTTAACACCGTTTAGCCTAAAGGACCAAGGGTGTAACAAGTTTCAAATATAAGGACTATCGGTGTCATTTATGAAACTAAAAGACCAAAACTGTAATATGGTACAAACCTAAAGGACCATTTATGTAATTTACTCTAATAATAATTTCTCGATAAATTAAAATAATAATTTTTTAAAAAGATCTTAACAAGTAGTTACTTTGATTACACTAATTTCGTACTAATTTTGCTTCAATTTATTTTATAGGCCGATAACGGGAAACTTGACTCAGATTGTTCCCCAATTTTAAGAGCCATAGAGGCCGAATTAGACGAAGGGTTAGGTCAGGTTCCCGATGTATCATGGGCGGTCCCACAAATTTCTCCCTCATCAAGTGTTCCGAGCCTCTGTAGTCCCAAACATCATGACCAGTTTCACCAATTCGAGACAACCGTTTTTGTTCCCGATGTATGTTACCAACAAAACACAAGTGGCCTAAAAAGAAGAAGGCAGTTTTAAGCTCTAGTTCTAGCCAAGGATTTTCCGTTTTTTTGAAAAAAAAAAAAAAGTTTTAAGCTCTAGTTCTAAGTGTTAGTAGTTGTGTGTAGTATTTAGTTCCAAAATGTGAGGGTGTGTTTTGTTATGGCTTCCTCTTGTTGAGGAAGTTGGTTTTAGTATGTAATGGTGTAAGACTTGTACCTTTTTATGAACGGTGCTACCGACACCAATAAATAGGATGTAACATGGCCGCTGAGTGTTTATGCGGAGAGGAAAAAAGCGGGACAGCTTGTTGGGCTGTCTGGCTCGTTTATTATGTTCTTTTATCAAATAGGTAGGATTATCTATATCTATATTACTCTTAATACATTTTGGTCTTCTAATATTAAAAGGTCTTAATCTTAAATTTCTACTTTCGGAAAGGTCTTAAACAACACAAAAAATAAAAAAAATGCAACTTAGGGGATTCTAACCCAACACCATTTGGGAGTTAATGTGTGTTAATCACTTCATCTACTTGATATTTTGTTTTATCCCAGCAACTAATACATATAACATTTAACTTCAACAGATCCCAACACAATATTATGAATTTTAGTGTAGACACAATATTGTTAAAGTTATATTTGATTTGTTTCGACCGGTAATTTTACGACGTCAACATGAGCGAGGCTGCGGGTCTAGTAACATGTCAAATGGGTAATTTTAACACGAATTAAAATGGATAATTATAATTATCTTTATCAATCACCCACCAACCATGACCACCACCATCAACTGGTCAACGCAAAATATAGCGGTATCCGCCACCGCATTACGCGGGTACCCTGCTAGTAAGTATGAATAAATGATAGAACTAAGTATCAGTTTTAGTTCTATATTTATAGAATATCTTCTTTTGTACATTTTTATTGACTTTTAACCCGACCCTCTTGACAACCCAAGCCGACTATTACTTTTATCGTGAACTTTAAATAGGATCTACCTACAATTTGGTTCTAGATTTTTCATTGTGCTAGGGAAATTGTTTATTTAAAAAAAGAAGAAAACGGATACTTATATATACAGTTGTATGATATTTAGAAGTTATATGTAACTAAAACCGATAACTTTGAAATAATATTCAACTGGAATAAGCGATATCTACATACTTAATTCAACATGCTTGTATACTGAAAATGAAACAATATAATTATTCAATATTTTGCAACGTACTGACCAATATCATATATTTGCGGAGTTTGGGTTCGTATTATATTTTCAAAATCTCATATTTTTGATTCAATGATTCTACTATAGAAAGATGACAAAAGTTTCATTAGATACAAACTAGATATGCCCTTTTCTCTTAAAATAATTAGAAGTCAATCTTAGTTGCCAAACTCTTGAGAGGGAAATGCATACAAATCTCAGTTTTGCAGTCCTTGTTAATAAATACTTCGTATATGACATATGTGAGGAACAAAAGTTATTAAGTATTATGCTCCCTAAAATAATTCTAAATAGTATATTTTCTGCATTTCATGAAAATTTATAATATTAATACAAGTTTCCGTGAAGTCAAAACGTTATACTTATATGAATCCCTCCCACGTAGAAGCCGACCATTATCAGTTAACCATTTTCTAAAGTTATTATAATGTTTGACTAATGTTCTTGCCTAGTGTTGTCTCATTAGTTTGTCGTCTTATCACTAATGCATGTTTGATTTATTTTTAATTTGATAAGTAATATTTCTACCTCGATCTTAAGGTTCTGATCCAACCTTTGACTTTGTTAAAGTAAAGAGTTTTTTACTAAGCAAGAGGTAATTTTATGACTTTTACATGTTATGTTATACGTAATTTTTACTTTGATTTATATGTCACTACTTTTACTTTCGTTTAGCAATTGAATGTTATATAAATAAAACAAGTGTAAACTGATAATTTTGATCATTTAGCATAATTAGTAAGAGACATAATCAAAAAACATGATTTTAGTTGGATGCAACTTCAACCAGAGCTCAGACCTAGTCAGACATCTCACTCAGTTAGAGTTAACTCAGCTTTTAACTTTCAGATAGCCCCTAAGCCTACTTCACAAAAGCGAGTGATAATAGAATTGAAATTAAAACAGGGTTCATTTCATTAAGACATAACCCTTTAAGGCAGCATAGCATATATTTGACGCCACTATTAAATCTTGAGTTCTCAACCCCATAAAGTGTTAAAATGTAGGAAGTATAGTTTTAGTAAAACACTACCAGTTTAGTCTACATTCTTTTGCGTGTACACGTAGTGAAGTAACTGTAGATGATTATGTTTGTCCCTTCAATTTAATCCCTTTACTCCATTTCAACTTTCGTATAGCCGAATTTACCGGTGCACATGCATCTAGGGGTGCCCAACGGGTCAACCCGACCCGGCTCTAATCGGGTCGGGTCCGTCGGGGTTGAGGTTAATAAAATCCTAACCCGAAACCCGACCCGATAAGGATTCGGGTTTGTCGGGTTCGGGTTGGTCGGGTTTCGGGTTTGTCGGGTTGACCCGATCGGGTTGGTTGGGTTACACTTGAGTTAGAAACTTTTGGTAAAAATTAAAGAAATTATTTAATATATTAAATTTTATGACTTTTTATATAACACTTGTAATTATTAATTGATTTTTATTGAATACTTTATCACATAATTGGCTAATTAATTGATTTAATAATAAAAATATCTTAATTTTTATAGGAAATAAAATATTTAAACTTTAACCGGGTCTAATCGGGTCAACCCGAACCTGACAAATGTAAGAAATTTTAACCCGAAACCGGACCCGATAACGAACCGGGTTGGACGGGGTCGGGTTTATAAAACCCGATAATAACACGGAACCCGAATAAACCCGACTCGAATAGCATAATCGGGTTCGGGTTCGGGTTTGAATCGGGTCGGGTCAACCCTTTGGGCACCCCTGCATGTAGGGGTGAGCATAGCAGGGTACCCGCCGGTTCCGGCCGGAACCGGAACCGGAACCTCTTGTACCGGTTCCTCAATTTTCGGAACCGGAACCGGAACCTCCGGTTCCGGTGCCGGTTCCGGTTACCCTGTCTTTAAAATCGTAAAATTAAAATAAGATGCAAAACTTAAATATTAATCATTTTTTATCGTTTTATCTACTAATCTTTGAATAATCATAGATTCCAACCACTTAAACTTATGATTATCTATTTATTATATTGTTAAAACACTATATTTAGACTAATTAATGACTAAACTCATTCAAAATTACACAAAATTTATCATATTATTAAATTTGGACATTAAATTTCTCAAATATATAATATTTTAACAAAAATATACCGAATAATCGCCGGTTCCGGTTATCCACCGGTTACCGGTTCCTAGATTTTGAGAACCGGAACCGGAACCTCTTAGGGCGGTTCCATAATTTTAGGAACCGGAACCGGCGGTTCCAAAACGGTTCCGGTTCCAATTCCGGTTACCCGCTTTTTCTGCTCACCCCTACATGCATGCATCAATCACTTATATTGACCTATCATATATACAAAGTAGATCATGTACGCTCCCAAATCATTTTTCTCGAGGTCACGCAATTGATTTCATATTGAGTAAATATTTACCAAATGATCATATAAACCTTCAAAAACAACCACGACAAAGATTAGGTCGTCTACATCACAAGAATAGTATCTACCATCCTGGAGAGGCCTTATAACAAAATAATCTTTTAATATGAAATTAAATTATATGTACAAACTTGATTGTCGGTAAATAAACTAAAAAGAAGCTCAATTATTTCGAATTTCTTCGGTATTTTTGGTTTTCTCTCTAATTGATGTCGTAAATAGTAGCTTAGTTGTATTGGTGTAAAGTGTTACTATGACTTATAGGTTATAAGTTAAGTCCTACTATAAATAAATTGAAGTACACTAGGTGTCAGTTAAAAAAAAGGTAATGAATGTAAATTGCATAAAATTAATGTTAATTTACACGTTTTCTTAGTTGTCTAATTTCATGTTAAGTGTTATTTTTAATATCTGTGATTTTGATATTAACTACCAACCTATGTGTTTTTGAGAAGGGAAGCACGGGCTCAATTATTTTATACGAAGTACATCTTATTTATAATTTTAAAGTTTTAAGCATATTTAATAAATTATAGAAAAAAGTAGAAAGTCGAATTTTTTATATAGATCTTGTATTTAGGGGGTCTAATTTCATCTTTTCGCAAAGGGCATTCAGAATTTCGGGGCTTCCCTTCCTACCAAGTTACATATAATAACATTTTATCAGCAATTCATGGATAGTTGTTATAAATATGTTAGTTTATAATATAATGTATTAATGTGTATGTGTATGCTTTTATATCTATCACAAATCACTCCTCATTTAGAATTATTCTTCATCATGGATGTTTATCGTAACGTTTCAGACATTAGTTATAGCTTTCTTTACTTTGTATTTTGTTTCATTCACTTACTTGTACGCTAGGATTGTTTGATGGTACAACATATGTGTTCTTGTATGCCACTAGCTAGTTCTCATGAACATAAATTCCAATAGCATTGGAAACAAAATGGTAAGAAATTAAAAAAAAAATTTGCACTTTACAAACATCTTGCCGGCGGCTTAGTTCATGTGGACCTACCCAACTTCCACAAAAACACACTTTTTTTATAACAATGACACGCAAACCTTTGACCTACACAACTACTTACCATATATAAATAAGCATGCAATGCATACATTAATTCAAACAAGCCAAAAACTCATCAATTAGCATCTCAATTAGCTCTTAATCATTCATCCAATGGCTCGTTTAACGATTCTCACACTTGTGTTAATTGTAACGTTAATATGTTGTGCACCGTGTTTAGATGCAAGGAAGCTCTTGAACGAGAAGGGGTCGATTGTGGAGGGTACTTTGGTAAAAAATGCACATACAGAAGACACCACTAAGTATACAGTACCCTCAAGTGGTCTAAGTGTAAAGCTCTTCACTCTTCACCTTGCTCATATCGACCGGATATTGCAGTCTACACCTAGTCCTGGTGCTGGTCACTAGACTCCAATAGGCGATCCGCTTACATATTACTTCTATATATATACAAAAGATTATATTTATAAGATGGATGTTTGCTACATCAATACATTATTTATATGTAGTCTTTGAAATTGGATACGAGTTTCGGTTTATTGATTATAAATATACTCACTTAGTACTAGTTATAAAAATGTAATTTGCAATATTTTTTTAGTCTTGTTACACTAATTTTTCGGTTTTGTTTGGGATGGATTGAAATGAAGTTAAAAATATTACAGGTATAAATACAAAAGTTAGTATTTAAAAATATAACGAATTCATATATTAACACATGAAATAAACTTGCTAATGGTCCGATTGAAGCAACACAAATAATAGACTTGCTATTTGCCTTATTTCACCAACCCATCAAAAACCGAGTTTTAAATCTGGTTTGATTCAGTTTTGGCAATTTCTTTATCAGAGTTGGTAACTTGTTTCTTATTTTAAGGAACCAAAATACTCCTTTTGTGTATAACATATGTAATTTATCTTGATAATTAATTAATATTGATTCATGATTAAGATATGTCCTTTATGACTAAAAAAGATTAAGAATTACCTTGAACACATATTTTCAATATAAATTTCTAGTTATCTAATCAATTTTATGTTTTAAGATACGTGTATAAACCATAGAAGTTCAATTAATTAAAAACCACCTAACACATTAGGAGAATTTCCTTCCATTAACATAAAATAACGAAAGTACATCAGAAAATGTAATATATTGTATAGAAATTCCATTCATGATAACAGACTTTACAACAATATCTAATCTTAATTTCTTCCTATCAAAGTAGAGGAACCCATAAAAGATATATAGATATTGTAATATAGTTACACATTTTCCTAATTTCAGTTGTAAAGAATTTTTTTGGCTTTAACTAATTATAAATTAACTAATAAAATCACTTTTTAAATTTTTCGTTAAACACATTGAATAGTTATGTTTCACTGATTGTACATTAATTATTACAACTATTTTTAAAAATTTCCCTAAAGGTTAGCAAATCCAATATAATATGAAAAATTATATTGCATCCTAAATTTTTTTCAAAATTTATGATTTTACTTGTAACATTGACATGATAAATTTACAAATTCTTTTTCCTAACCTCATAATTTATTTTGTATAGTTTTGTTGATCAAATAAACAAAAAAATAAATACTAGAAAAAAAATAATATTATCTCTAATAATCACCATATAAGATAAAAATAATACGTTTATCTTTTACTCTTTTTAACATTTTTTTTAATCTAGTGGGATAAAAAAAGGTGAAAAAAAAGCAAAACAAAAAGAAATTGAAAAAGATAATAATCCACAAAGTGGAGTGTTTTCTGCACCTTGAGAAGTGTGCAGTTAATAATAGTACACAGAACAGAGCAATCAAAAACTTCAAACTCGATTTGGGGCTTTGAACACAAAAAACAAACAAAAAATCAAATTCAAAACCAAATCATACCTCCATTTTCTTAAACATTGATGCTAATCGGCCAAAAAATCGAAAGAAATGAAAGCTTCAATTCTAGATCTCATTTTCTCAACTCTCGTCTCCATTTACATCTTCCAATTTCAAGCTCAAGCTGCACCTGCTGGTACTCTCTCTCTCTCACACACACGTAAACACACACGCATTCGATTCAGTATTTTGTATTACATGAATTCATGATTCCGTCGTGTTGAATCAGCTCCGGTGATTAAGCAATTATCCTCCATTCTCAAGTGGACAGCAGCTAGGTCATCTTCCAAATCGCCATTATCAGGTATTTATCTATTATTATCTATACGTCGCGTTAATTTCATTATATTTTTTTTTTCGTCATTCCGTATAGATACACCAGTAAATGTTAACTCACGATTCACGAACCCTAAATTTTTCGAAATATTCAATTAATTCATTAAATATTTGAAATGTGTGACTGATTTAAGTGGAACATGATTTTTTTATTACTTAATTTGGCGATACAGATGCGAATATACTTCAATTTGAAGAAGGTTATTTAGTTGAAACAGTTGTTGAAGGGAATCAATTAGGTGTTGTGCCTTATTCTATTCGAGTATCACAGGAAGGTGAATTATATGCTGTTGATGCAGTTAATAGCAACATTGTTCGAATTACTCCACCATTGTCTCAATGTAAGCTTCTCTTCAAATTATTATCTTACTTTAATTAATTTAAGAACAAATTGAAATCTAAAATGAGATTTCGTTTATTTTGTTTATTTTTGTTGATTATTTTTGAAATTACAGATAGTAGGGCAAGGTTAATTGCTGGATCTTTCCAGGGTTATACTGGACATGTAGATGGAAAATCAAATGATGCTCGTTTTGATCATCCAAAAGGGGTTACAATGGACGATAAAGGAAATGTTTATGTTGCTGATACTTCTAATCTTGCTATCAGAAAAATTGGTGAAGCAGGTTGATAGATACATTTCATTTTATAGATATTAAATTAAACTACAAATTTTTTATATTAAAGTCCTTAAAGTTGTTAAATTTAGGACAAATGTCTTAAAATAGCTATATATTTTAACAGATGGTCCGTTTTGGTAATTGTAAGTTTTGACCGGTCTATTATGGAAATTAAACGCGTTAAAAATGTAAAAAATAACCGCGTAGTTCCAGAAAAGCTTCTAATAATTACCATATAGGATTAAAAAAAAGTTTAATTTCCAAAATAGTCTGGCTAAAAACTTGTAATTACCAAAACAAACAACCGATTAATCGGTCTCGGAGATTAATCCAGTTTTGAGGCTGGTACCCTAAAATTATAAAGGAATTTATGTAAAAAGATTATTGAATTAAAAATTTATATTCAGGTGTGACAACAATAGCTGGAGGAAAATCAAGTGTAGCAGGGTACAGGGATGGCCCTAGTGAGGATGCACAATTTTCAACTGATTTTGATGTAATTTATGTAAGACCAACATGTTCTTTGCTAGTCATTGATCGAGGAAATGCTGCACTTAGACAGATTTCTCTCAGTCAAGAAGATTGTGATTTTCATGACACTTCTATCACTTCCACAGGTTTAAACATTTTCTAATTTAATTAAAATGTTTAATTTAATGTCAAAATATTTAGTTTTAATTATATATTTTGTATTTTATGCATTTTGCAGATATTGTTTTGGTAATCGGTGCCATCTTGATAGGATATGTTGTGTGTATACTTCAACAAGGATACGGTTCATCATATTTCACAAAAGTGGTACATTTCATATCATATTATGTTATTTACAATTATTTAAAAAGTTAGAATCTACAAAAATATTAAGGCCAAAATGCATTTTGGTACCCTGAACTTGGGCTGACTAGGTCATTTACTACCCTGGACTATTAAAGGTGTAACATGATTCCCTAAACCTGAAATTGAAAAAATAGCTGATTTAGTACCCTGACTCACTAATCTGGTCTAGTTTTCTCACGTGATTTGATTCTAATATCAATATACTGAGATGAACGTATATTTTTTAAAAGCTCCAACGAAAGTAAGTCAACGATCAAATTAATGAGTCAAGGTACTAAATCGACCATTTTGTCAAGTTCAGGGTACCATACTACACCTTTAATAGTTCAGGGTACCATACTACAACTTTAATAGTTCAGGGTAGTAGAAGACCTAGTCAGCCAAGTTCAGGGTACTAAAATGCATTTTGGCATATATATATATATATATATATATATATATATATATATATATATATATATATATATGGTGCGATTCAGCGCAGAACCGATTTAAGCGACAGAACCGCAGAACTTTTTCTCCACCAATCAAAATCAAGTAAATTAATTTACATATATTTGATTAATATTAAATATGGAGGGGCATATTGGTCAATGAATAGATGATTTTATCTTTAGTAACTAACCATATCATCACACACCTCCTAAAAATATGCAGATTCGGTTTCCATTTTCTATACCCCATTCATTTTATAAATCATCGATCCTGTATCAATCGATTCCAAGAGTAATTCAACATTTTCTTCTTCACCAATTTAGATAAATACAGAAAACGCAGCAAATATGAATATTTTTAAAACGAAAACATTAGATGTTTTCAGCATGAATATATTCAAACGAAAAAAAAGAAAATGTATGGTAACCGTATATGTATTTTAAAACGAAAAAAACAGTAGATGTCAGCATGACTATTTTTATTTTTTTAAAGCAATAGACACTAGCGAAACATTGAATGTTTATGACATTAAGTAGACTTATTCATTATACACTGAATGATCGTGATATTGAATGACAAAGTTAATAAAATATGTGTTCTATATTGGGTAAACATCTAATGTCAAGGTTAGAACATTGGATGTAAAAACAATAAAACATTGGATATAAAAAACATTGGATGTAAAAACAATAAAAACATTAGATGTGTAAATGTGTTACAATATGGATGGAAATGTACAGATGATGTATACGAAAAACATTTTATGTTTATGACATAACCATTCTGAAGACGAACTTTTAACATCGAGCAGTCAAGGCGATTGACAACAATTGAATGGCTCTCGATCTTTGTTTGCTTTCACTACCATTTTATTCCGGCAACATCTTCTTTGCCAACCACATATGCGTCAAATTTCTGTGATGAATACACACAATTATAACTTCAATGTCAGCACAACATACAAATAATACATATAAAAAATGAAGTAACGGAAATGGTCAGCTAGACATTTTGTCGAACACTTGGCGTGCTTATAGTGTCATGTACATAGATTGATAAAAAAACACCCGCAAAATCAACATATTTAACAAAATGTAACATATTTCAGTGAAATGGTAATGAACATAATTAACAATTACCAGAATGTTCCAATTCGGCACATCAATAGGAACAAAATCAAGAACAAAAGCAATAAACTTGCAACATTTATAAGGAAAAAATATGAGAAAATGGTTCCATATAATGAAACATACACTCATGTTTTTTCAAAATCACAGGCTACTAACCTCAAATTCGAGAAACGTCGGAGGTCTGGTGACTGCCGGCAACGACATCATACGAGCACCGAGCACCGACACCAACCAGATCGGGATCTTTCGCAATCAAACTTTTAGGGGAGAAGAAACCTACATTAAAACATAGGGTGTTGCTGTCACCAAGAAGAAATCTTGTGTTGTTGTCGCCGATCTTGATAATAGATAGAAGAAGTCATGAGAAAGTTGGGGGTAGGGTTCATGGAGAGAGAAGGAGGAATGAGAGAAATTGGGGGGTGGGTGACGGTTTCTATGGGGTTATTTGTTGTAAAATGCCCATATTACCCTTTTATTAATTTCTTAATAAAATTAAATTTCCAAAAATCCTACAATTAATCTGGACCCTTAATTCTAAAATCTAACGGTGTAAGATTGGGTTCTGCGGTTCTGTCGCTTAAATCGGTTCTGCGTTGAATCGGACACTATATATATATATATATATATATATATATATATATATATATATATATATATATATATATATAAGAAGTTTAGGGTACTAAAATGCATTTTGGCCAATATTTAATTACTTATGTTATGTATATCAGGCTAAAGTTGAGAGTGATACTAAAAGACCAATCAAAGAAAAAACAACTAAAAAAACAGTTGAAACCGTTAAAGAGGAACAAGAAACGGGCTGGCCCACTTTCGGGCAGCTCGTTTTAGATCTATCAAAACTCACACTCGAAGGATTCAATAACTTCTTTATTTCTTTCAACCCGTTTAACCCGTCTAAACGAGGCCTCACACCATTAAAAGATCATCTAATAATGCCCGAAGATGAGCCCGTTCATCAGCCCGTGTTAGTAAAAAAGCATAGAACTCCAACCCCTGTCTCAGAAGCCCGTCAGGCCCACAACCTGCCTGAAACAAAGCCCGTTAAGATCCGATCATCGAGCTTAAAAGACCCGAGTAAACATCGGGCCTCAAAACGAGAAGAATATTCCGAGTTTTATGGGGCGAGCGGTGAAGGCCCGCATGTTCGGTCCAAGAGTCAAAAAGAACGGACGACAAAACATCGGGTTAGAGAGAAACGGGCTGAAGTTGTGTATGGAAATGAGCAAAAGCCCGTTGACCAAAAATCGGTCAACTATGATGATCCTAAGTTTAGTTATATGAGAAACAAGTTTGGTGATTCGTATCGTTACAATTAAAAGTTGTAAACATTGTGAAAAATCGTGTTAATGTAAACTTGAGATATTTCGTTGATTTGAGTTGTTGTAGTCTTAAGTGTTTGTACAGTTGACTGATGGATGCATTATGGAGTTGTACCATGAGATAAACTTAATCCAAAGAAAATATCTAAATAAAATCACATGAGTCTGAAAGCTTAAAAGTGAAAGTTTTATCACGAGAAAGAGTAATGAAGCTGCCCAACTACTCCTATTTAAATCTTTTTGGAAGATATTTTAATCGACTTTAATAAATAAAACCTATGTTTGTGATGTTTTGAGGTTATTGAAGATATACTTGAAAATGGGTTGTTTTGGATCGTCGTTGAATAAACAAAACAGTAAGTTCATGAGATTTATTTTTTTTATTTTTTGTTTTCTTAATTTGTGGTGATGGAAACTTAGGGGTGAGCATTTGGACCGAAAAAACCGAACTGAATCGAAACCCAACCGAACCGAAAACCGACCGAAACCGATAACATGTTATCAGTTCGGTTTCGGTTTTGAAAATTCATCGTTATCGGTTCTATCGGTTCGGTTCGGTTTTGGCCCAATAATCACCCCTGATGGAAAGTGTTTGTTAATTAAGGTTTTCGTTTATTTATGGTAGGAACGGTGAAAACGTTAAGGAAGCCGAAACCATGGAAGTTTCCGAGACCAGTTACATGGAGTCAACTCGTGCAAATGCGCGATGAGTTTTGGGATACGGCTCCACACCATGGTGGCAAGAAAGGTAAATATTCAACAATTTAAAATTAGAAAATATATTTAGAGTAATGGTATTTAGACCTACCATTTAGACATACTTATAGGCCTACTCATTAGATGAAGACACGTGTCAAAATCAATGGATAATATTAGAAGAGAGAATTAGTAGAATACACATGTCATCCTATCAAGTGGATAGACCTATGAGTATGTCTAAATAGTAAGACTAAATATCATTTCTCGTATATTTAATGTTGTGGTTACACAATTTGTTAGGGACATAAATTTTGAGAATAATTGAAAGTTTATATAATTCGTTTTACATTTTTTCTAAGAAATGTTTTATTCGAATCATGTAAAAAAAGAAATTTGGGATGCGATACATGCAGCAGCCGAGGCTGACATAGAGCTTGCTCAAGCAATTATCGACAGTGCAGGGGTTATTGTTCATAAACCCGATATGACAGTTTGTTTCGATGAAAGTGGTATATATCTTCCTTTTTAATACCAACGCATTGTTGGGTTGTACTGTACAACCCAACAATATTCAGACTCCATTTCCAAGCACCATGTTCATATTCTACTTTAACATATATATTTTTTGTTTTTGTAGGTACCAAATATGAAATACCACGGTACGTGTTGAGCGAGCCAACAAATTTGATACAACTAAGTTGAAAAGAACCCGAATCACAAAGCAAAAACCATAGCTATATATCAGTTTATTCCTAGTAGTTTTTCGGGCCTGGTTCTTTTTTACTTTTGAACTTTTATCAGGCTTGTGTTTTCATTGCGAAACCAACGCTTTGACACTTTTTAGGCATATTTTTGTCATTTTGTAACGTTTTCCTTCATCAATCCTATGAAAAATAAATTGCAACTCTCGCGTATTTGTGTAATCATGAAAACCTTAACTACTAATTTGAACTTTTTTTATATAAAAAAGGGCATTCCCGTTATAATGGGCTGATTGGTAAATGTTAAGGGATCGAATTCGTGACATATAGTAAGTCATTCTGGAGGCCTTACCAGTATGCTATCACCAGATGTTAACTTGAAGAAAATGTACAACCCAAAAGAATAAATTTTAAAAAAAGAATTTAATCTACAAGTACACATAAAGCATAAGGGGATAAACCAGAGCACCATACAAGCCTAAATAAACAAACAAACTTGAAACTTGCCTTATTTCTTCTTGAAAAATGACATGATATTTCCTTGTTTAGGATCCTTAATAGCCGTCTTTTTGTTTCCCGTTTTACCCCCGGTTGTGTGTGACGGGGGGTTACCCACTGCAGGTGACTTTTTAGGAGCTGTTGCAACAGGCCTAAATTCAAATATTTAAGCACGAGTAATTAGTAGACGTTGTGTTCATTATGAATTTATTATTATAAATATAATATTATTTAAATACTAATAGGATTTGTATAAATTAAATACCTGTTGACAACATTGTTTGCTGCAATATTAATGTCACCTTTATCTTTTCTTGTATTATCATCAGCCTTTGTTTCTTTCTCATCGTCCTCCCAAACCACCTCAGTTACTGATAAACAAATAAATAACAGAAAATACAAATCAAAATACAAATGAATAAAAAAGAACAATATTTTTTTTATCTTTTACATCTTTTAATGTTATCATTACCACAGTATATGGCTCAAAAACTATTAATTACCAAAACAGACTTCAAAATTTTATAATTACCAAAACAAACCTCCACCTAACGTATAATACCATTTTATGATATTTTCCCTTTTTATTATTATTAAAAAATAACTAAAATATTTATAAATAAAAATTAAAAAAATCATACCTTCTCTCCCACGTTCATCGATTCGTGTCTTCAAAACTTTTCTCTTTTTAACAGCAACATTTTTCTCATCCCGATTTGTATCATTTTTAGGTGAATGTTTTTCTTCTTTTAATATAGATTTAGAAACTGTATCTAACACCTTCTCTTTCTTAACCTCCAATTTCTCTTCTTTTTGTTCATTATCAAAATCCAAATTCTTGTTTTCAAGATTCGAAATCTTGGAATTTTTCTTTGAATTAACAAAAACTTGGTTTTTGGGTGGATCTGGTGAAGATAGATTCACTACATCTTTGTTATCATCATCATTATCATCTTCATCAGAATAATCAAGAACAAATCTTCTTTTTCTGTTATTTCCTTCATTATTTATTGCTCTTTTTGAATTCATTTGTTCATCATCACTACTTTCATCTTCCACTAATTCATTAGCACGTACTTGAGCATCTGAAAAATATTTTTAATTTTAATTTAATTAATTATCACATTTGAAAGAGTAAATTACATCAATCATCACTCTGGCTTGTATATATTTATTCTATTACACGGACAATCCTTAATTTTGTAACTTGTAAAATCAACAGTCCCTCATTTTAGGGACCATTGGTGTTGCAATTTTTAAGTTTAGGGACTATATCTGTAAATAAAGGTAACCAAAGATCTCAAATTTGACAATATGAGATACCAAAAATTTCTCACTCATCAAAGTTCAATCCTCAGAAATATAAGAAAATCTTGCGGAATTTGAACTATATTCGGGTCACTTAATTCATCAAAATTTCAAATTTCACTCCTAAATTTGTCAGAAAAATAAAAATTTTCTCCATAATTTGTCAAAAATTAAACTTTCACTCCTTCGATGAACGAGAACTTTTTGGGATCTTTGGTTACCTTTATTGTCAATTTTTTTCAAGAAATTTAAGAAAACCAATTAAAAATATATTAAAAAAGTCTCAAAAAAAAACAAACCATTAGAAATAGGAGCAGATGTATCGGTTTTAACTGAAGCAGAATCAGTCTTAGGTTTTGCAGAAGCTCGACCCCACATAGTAGCTAATGAGCTGGCAGTCCCAGAAGAATTTTTTTCATTTTGTATTTTTTTCTTGTTAGCAGGAATTTGAGGAATTTGTTCTTTATGTGCAACTGGTTTATAGTCAACTTGGTCAACCTTTTTTTGTTGATGAACTGAAGTATGATTTGAAGAATTAGTTTTTGATGGCCCATGAACTCCTAACGGTGGACCTGCGGTGGTTACATGTGTTCCCTCTGTATTGCGTTTTACAAATGAATTTGAAATTCCACAAAACCTGAAGAAAAAGGAATTAAATGTTAAAAGGAATTTAAAATCAAACAAATATATAATTTTTTTTTAAATCTCACCTGTTATCCCGTAAGCAATTAACAGCATCAGGTGGCTCGTTGAACAACTGTTGAGATTGTATAAATTCAGTATTCCAAATAACTGCTGGATCTTTAGGAACACAAGCTTGAACACTATAAATTTGAACCGAACAACTGTCATTAAATTCCTCTTTAGCTTCTGTAAAAAATATATACAAAATTTAAATA
Source organism: Calendula officinalis (assembly GCA_963853835.1). Lineage (NCBI taxonomy): Eukaryota > Viridiplantae > Streptophyta > Magnoliopsida > Asterales > Asteraceae > Calendula > Calendula officinalis. Next base: position 2,649,976 of record OY970828.1, on the reverse strand, counting down.
TTCCTAATTTCAGTAAAGAATACAAGCAACTATAAACAGATAATTAGCATGTCATACTACTAATATAGAATCTAACCAGAAAGTTTAGACCCCAAAACAAGCTTTATATGGTAAGCTTCTGGATTGTTCTTTAACCATCCGGATAAAGAATATATAACTTCCAGTTGACTTCCATTCTTTTCCACAAACTCTTGAAGCAACCTAAGCATAAAAATCAAAAATGTTAATGAAAAAATTTAATATTATATCGTTAGAAGTGAAGAACTCACCTCTTGGCAGTATTTGATGGCACCAAAAAGTTCCTACTCAACCATTTGTAAGAAACCTAACAAAATCAAACATCAATTTGAAGATACACCACAATATAAGAACAATAGTACCTATATCGAGTGTAATTAGGGCTTTTTAGGTATAACAAATCAAAAACCTAAAATCAAAGTGAGCTGAGCACATAACACACTTCAATCATACCGCAAACTGATTTTATTTTAACAATCGACAATATCCATCAGTAAAATTGTTGTTCATTTTTAACTAATAATTCAATCGGTCGTAGATAGCGAAAACGAAAAACAATTGCGTAAAATTCACGAACAAAATTAAGCGAAATCAATTAAGTAGACAGCGAGGAAGATTACCACTTGAAGTTTATCGGAAAGTAGGGCTTGAATCTCGTCAAGGATACCTAGGGTTTCGATATCGGCCATAGCTCTTGGTGTGGGTGGATTTGTGAAGATCTATTTTTAACCTACAAATTGCAGCTATTATAAGATTTCACTGATATATTTCCCGCCAATTCCTTTGACGCTTTCCTTTTTCTATACTTTTATTTTTTAATTTTGTAAAGATTGATTTTATAGCATCCACAACAATGGAGGTGTTCGATACATTTATCACTGGTGCACGTGCCTTGCACGGACCGGAATGGGTATGGATATGGGTCGGGTCCTGACCAACCCGTAAACTTACTTACATTTACAATTAGAAAAATTAAATATTAAAATAATTATATACTATATTATAAATATAAATTCATTTTTGGTATCTGGCTTCAAATCGAACACATTGTTGTATATGAAGATCCAAGCTCCAAATTATAGTTTTTTCATTAACAATCTATAATCCATCATTAATTTACAAATTATAACCAACTTATCTAGTTACCAATTAACCACAAGAACATCGTTTTGCACCATGATGCACTATTTTACAACACATATTATGTACGCTTTAAGCGATATTTAAATTACAATTTACAATTACATGACTTGTGTAAAACATAATAACATATTTAAATTACAATTTACAGTTACATATTAATGTGGAGCAATCTTTTTGGTGTCTGTGAAGATGTAAACTTCATCATATCCCTTCCTGCACTCAACAAACAAAACAAAACTAGTACACATGTACACTTTAACAACTAACAATTTATGGTAATTTACATATAGAAGTAGTTTATTATTATTATTATTATTATTATTATTATTATTATTATTATTATTATTATTATTATTATTATTATTATTATTATTATTATTATTTATTATTTACATATAGAAGTAGTTATATGAAGCTAAAAAGTCAATAAAGCAAATTACTTACCCTGCATACCCACAATAAGTAGGGTTATAATTGTAAATTAGGTTATCAAGCACTTTCTGAGTAGGCGGTCTGTTGAACGATTTTCTAGCTTCACTGTAAATAATAAATTAATCTCGCATTATAACATTTTTGTCAAAAAAAAATTAAAAATATAATACAAATAAAATCAAACATTAAATAAATCAAAAGCATACCTGATGAAAAAGTTAGCAACATGTTGAGTCACTTGAATTGCATCATCTGAATGTGGAATGGCTGATGAAGCCCACTCAAAAGCATTTTTCTGAATCACAGATATTTACTAATTTACCCTTTTCCTTTATAAAATAAAGAAAATGATAGTTGATACATGTAATAAATTAATTAATTAATACCTCTGGATGCCACTGGACAGCTGTCACGGGATAGTTTTCGGCTTGAACGCTTGATACATATACCTAATAATTAAATAATTTGTTCAAGATTTATATTAAACCACGAATATAACATGATTCGATAATTGGTTTACCTTGTTATTTTGATCTGCAGTAGTTGTTAGGATCTTGAAGAAACTGCAGAGTTCCGTGTTTTCTAGAAATGTTTTTGGTGATACGCCGAACTGTTGTTACATAAGACAAATTAAACCTATGATTAAAACGTTCGTTTGTTTTAATATGAATTAAAACATATTAATTAAAAAGTTGTAAACACACAATGTTTGTACTCACTTTATGGTTTTGCATCACCAGACATTCTTTGCTCATCTTTGCAACCAACTCCTGAGGAAATCTGTAGGAATTTTTATTAATTTTTTATTTTAAATTTAACATTTCAGCATAGAAATCAAACAAGTTTTGACATTTGATATTTCTGAAAAACCTCCTAACTCTGATTTATTCAGAGATTTTCATATTCAAGGGCGTATGTGTTTTTTTTTTTTCTAGAAAATATCTGAAAAACCTGACATTGATTCAGAGATTTACAAAATTTGATTTTCCTTTTTAATAATAATTAGAAACAATTATAATTTCAAAATTTAAAAGTTTAACATTTTGAAGAGCAAAAGAGTCAAATTACAAATATTGAGACGTTTGGAAAACAAACAACTTTATATGATCAGATTTCAAATTTCAAAACCATCTCTTATTATATTAAATTATTTTTCAGATTTCAGACAAAAACCTCTTAAAAAAACAAACACCACCTTAGAGAAAACCATGTACTATTACCTTTGAAACAATGTTCCTTCAAAGTTAATGTTCTTCATGAATTGGAGTGTAGATGCTTGATCTGATGCACTAAAGGCTTCAAGGATATTATTGTTCTAGTGACATAAATTAAAAAGAAGTTATAAAAATATAAATTAAAAAAAAAAAACTATATGTTAATTTTAGGAATTAACTTGTACAGATTCGATGTACAAATACAAAATAAATACCAGCTGATATTAATCTTCAGTTTATCGCAAGAAACCAGCATTTGTGGCCGTCATTATATATATAAAATAATAAATAGTGTCCAAAATGATAATTATTCTCAAGAAGCATGTGTAAAAAAGTGATAAAAATTGGGTAAATATAGAATTAAACATAACTGAACATTGCTTACTTTGCTAATAATCATCGATAGGAGTTCAAAACCTAAACATATTGCAAGCAAAGGGAAATGTTCACCACCATCATTCTTCTTCAAAACTTGCTGCAAATTATTAAATGTCACGTAAAAAAGATTAGTAGAATACTAAAATCACACTCTTTTTGCATAAAAAATTTGAAATTACCTTAAAAATCCCCTCAATAACATCAAAATAGAGTCCAGTTTTAGACCATCCGCCAGTAAAAAGCACTCCATTGACCAAATTAAGCTTCTGCAATGCAAATTGATTAAGTTGCATAAATCGTTTTACATCTTAATAAATGTTTATGAAAGATTGAAATCTAATTTTGTAAGATGTCAGGTATTCTAATTATTGTATCTGTTAATTATTGTTAGGTAATATGACAGTGTAAACATAAAATTTCAAGTTTATGATGTATATTGTAACATCAAAGCTAGTAATAATAAGAATTTAATTTACAACTACAGCTAATTTAATCGTATCAATTACTGTTAATGTACTAATTAATCAATTCAATTAGCAACGTATAGATTAGACATATAAGAAATTACGCTTTGTAGATCCTCAATAGGTTCGTTGTAAATCAGAGGAATAACCCTAGCACCAGCAGATTCAACAAATTTCACATAAGAAGCAGCAATATATGATGCATTTGTAGCATTACTAAGGCGACCTGAAGCACCATCTCCGGGATGAGTAACAATTCCGATCACCGGACGGTAATTGAGGCTAGGATCCGGCGCCGGACACGTGGAAGTCACTCCAGCAGCAGAATCGGAAGGAAGAAATATGTTGGATTCAAAAGCAACTTTAGCGACTGTAACTTGTATCAAAATAGGAATCAAAATCCATATGTAGTTCGACATAATTGGAAAGGTGGAAGGTGAAGGGGAGGAAGAATAGGAGTGTCCGGTGATGACGGAGACAGAACGCGGTGGTTGTTGGGCGGTTTAATCAGGCGGAGGAACTAACCGCCGGTGATGATGTTACAGCCGACGGTCAGACTGGATCGACCAAATACGGAAGTCAATGGGAATTTTGTTTGTATTTTGTTTGTTTTAATAACAATCTAAGATATTTTAATTGTATTTATATTTTATAAAACGATATTTATCTAATACTATTATTTTTATTATTTTGCATCTTCATATATCACCATCAGCAAATAACATCCACAAACTAAAATTAAAATCGACTACGTGTAAAATCGTTGAGCAACATACGAATAAATATCCACTTGAAAATGCACATGTTTTTCTAAGGTCTCATTACATGATGATTTTTTTTATAGGAAATAAATCAAATCTCTGACACGAAAAAAATTATATTAGGTATATTTATCGTTAAATTATCATCAAATGATTATATATTTTGTATATAATGGACATCATAAGATCAAACGTAATGTGCGACAACTGACGACCACGACCCCTATTACGCGACAACCGGCGATCGCGACCAAACCCATTTTTTTCCTTCGATTTGGTTGTGCATGCGACATTTGGCTGTGAGTTTTATTTGCTTGTACATTATGCATGGTTAGTGGTATATATATTAATACAATCAATTTTAAAATTTGGTCATAAGTTTGTTCACCACTGGAAGATTTTGATCATATGTTTGATCTGAAGAAAAAGAGTTGATGTGACACTGACGTGGTCAGGCTCGGGTTTAGTCACTATCACAAATAATCTAAGTTATTTACTTAACAAAAGTTGAAGAATGAATTCCATTGATTTGCTTGAATGAACTTTAAGTAAAGAGAAAGGATCAACTCAGTGTAGTAAGTTTAAAGGGAAACTTGTCGGACTCAAAATAACACGTAAAATAATAATAAGTGATATAAATGAAAATGATACAAAAATAATAATAATGCATAATTACATTTTGCATTAAATAAAAGCTAAAGGAATAAAAAATCCGACCTGCCGGATTCGAACCAGCGACCTAAGGATATCTATAAACATACTACAGTCCTCCGCTCTACCAACTGAGCTAAGGTCGGTTTGTGGTTTTGTTTGATACCTTTTTATATAGTACTATATTTTTTATCTTGTTAAATATGCTCTTTACAAACGCATAATAAAACACTAAATATAATTAGGATCATTTTCACATAGACATTTAATTAGACTGACTATCCGAATACGTTGATGCATATGAAAGATTACGCTTAAAGTGTTGGAATAGTTTCTATGCTAGATTGGTTTTCGGGTGTGATGATCTTGAGCTTACTCTTAGGATTTCGAAGACAAGGTATGCATTGATATGGGCGGGTTGAGTAACGGGCAGGTTGCCCATAACACTTTCGTCAATTTTTTTTTAAATTTTATATATAACTATCTAGTTTATTAAATAAAGAGGTTATAGCAGGTTGTATGCATTGAAAAGACGATTTCTTCAACTTTTAACCCGATTTGAATTGCTGGTTCATAAATAATGTAACAACCCGAATTTTTTTGTAAATAGATAAAATGTATAAAAATATGATAATTATGGATAAATCATATAAAACTCGTAGAAACTGGTTTCGTGTCGTTTGGACACCGTATGAGGAAGTTATGGGCGAAACCGGGTCGAGACGATGATGAAAAAGTGCAGCCCTGGCTGCATACGAAGTTCGCGACGCGAACTAGGTTCGCGAAACGCGAAGTAGCGACAGGGAAATTGGCCTTCGATCGTGAGGTAGTTCCCGGCCAGTTAACGATCGCGAAGTTCATAAGGACGCAAAGTTAGCGACGCGAAGTTGGGGTTCGCGACGCGAACTCCTTCGAGCAGCATTAAAATCGGGTTTTGGCTCATTAATGGCATGTGCAAACCCTAGTTCCTCCCTTTTGGCGATTTTCGAGCTTGAGGACTGATTGAGGTCGAATCCTTCACAAATCTTTGATAGATTTCACTCCTAGTTGAAGATTAAAGGTATATCTTCACTCTTTGATCTTTGTAGCTTAAGATCTATGCATTTTGATGTAAGGGTTTGAAACCCTAGTGTAACACCTCAATTTTCAAAACACTTTTTAAAACATATTTTTAAGTAAAAACATTACAATTCCGATATTCCTCAAAATACGGTTTACCAAAAATCATCAAAGTTTGTCAGAGTATTAAAGTCGGTGTTACAAAAACAATATCATAGCCATAGGATAAACGAGAACTACCTACGAGCTCCCGAGCTAAACAACATTAGGCCACTTCTAACGCGACCCTCTAATCCATCGATCCTGAACCTGAGTACATAGCAAAAACACAAACATAGTACGTGAGACAAAATTGCCTCGTGAGATACATGGGTTTTAGACCCGATAAACAAATAGTCAAATAATATCATTTAATCTTAAAATAATATTACTAAGTTTGTTTTGGGTCACTTTATCACTTTCATCATTGGCCAATGTCAAGATAATCGGAATGCCTCCAATCTATCAAGACCATCATTTCCACGGTAATCGGAATGCCTCCAATCTACCGGGACTCATAGGTATTGGGTAATCGGAATGCCTCCAATCTACCACGAACCTTAAGGTACCGTAATAACCGGAATGCCTCCAATCTACTACGGCCCTAGGGACATCATCATCATCATCATCATCATCATCATCATCATTACTTATCTTTTATCGTTATGAGCTTATAGCTCCATCTTTTCTTATTCAATCATTCATTTAATCATCATACAAGCAATTCATCATATATCACATAAATGACTAAATTACTTAAAGACTCGATAAAAATCATTTAATCATAAAAACATTTACTAGCTATGTACCCAGTCTGAAAGTTCACATGTACTCACCTTAGCCAAGCTAACTCCAAATCGTGTCTATCAACACGAATCCTTGCTTTCCAACTTGTGAAATGTCATCAATCTTTAGGTCTTCTTGACCTATCATCCATATCATCATAAAATCTAGTTATTATCCATAACTAGCTACCAATAAACCCATAACAACATTCTTAACCACCAAGTTCATCCAACTTGGTGAAACCCCAAAACCCTAGTTCAAGATTCCCATCAATAAACCCAAATCCAACTTGTACACATCGATTACAAGCTTACAATGAGTGTTCTACACCCATGAACAGTCATCTTCCCCAAAGATGGCATGGATGGTTCCCCAAACCACCATTTCTACCCATACAAAGTTCACAAACTAACTAGATAACATCAACAATCAAGAAATCTTACCTTTGATGTTTAGATCCTTCAAGATAGTGAAGATTTGGGCTCAAGAACACCAAATTCGACCTTTCTCTCTCTAGAAACGGCTGCACCACGATTTGGGTGAGAAGTGAGTAAACCCTAGCTCAAACCCGATTTTAATCTGCTCGTCCATAGTTCGCGATCGTGAACTCAAGTTCGCGTCGCGAACTTCGCGCCCCATACACACTTCGCGATCGGTAACTGGTCGGGAACACTTCACGTCCGATCACCAACTTTCCTGTCTCGAGTTCACGATCGCTAACCGAAGTTCGCGTCGCGAACTCCTCATGTAGGCCAGGCTGCACTTTTTCATCTTTATCTCCACCCGGTTTCGCCCATAACTTTCTCATACGGTGTCCAAATGACCCGAAACCAATTCCTACGGTTCTGAAATGAATTATCCTTATTTATCATATTTTTCCCAAATTTTATTTTATTCAAATTTCGGGTCGTTACAACTATCCACCCCTTAAAAGGATTCCGTCCTCGGAATCAACTCAAGGATTTCCAATCCTCATTCCACTTCCAAATTACGATTCAATAATACTTATGCATTTAATCGCCCACTCGACCCGTTATACCCAAACGGGCCAAAGATCCAAACTTGAGTTCCTAATACCCGAACGGGTCAAAATTTCACGATTTGACCTTAACCTTTCTCATCACTTAACCAAACTCCTTACTCCCATTGGGATGATATGACCCAATCATTACTAATAACCATTTGACCAAAATGATAGTCAACCCCTCGCTTTGACCAAATTGTCAACATTGTCCCATCTTTGACTTAAGCATAGAGTCAACAATACCTTGGAAACTTTCCTTATCCATTAGTGGTTCCATTAATCCTCAATTCCTTAACCATCAATCTTACACTCATGGTCCAACAACAATCATATTCGATTTCTAGGCTCCATTCGGAATACCCAATGGTCAAAGTCGCACCCTTTGACTACAATTATTCCCATTAATCCATTACCCACCATTTTACACATGAAGATGATACATTATGCCCTTATCCTTGACTAACCAATTTAAACGAAAGTCAAAACCCCATTTTGACTAAAGTCAACAATCTACTAGTTGACTAACCTTGACTTTATGAATAAGGTCAACTTACCTTGCTAAATTCCACATATTCTTTGTTACTAAGGCATCGCTTCCCCAGCTTTTCATTCCCGATTTCCTATTTTAGATTTCCTTTCTCAATTGTTCCCTTTTTCCTCGATTTCGATTTCCACAATCGATTAACAACTTCCATTTAAATCAATACCAAATCTCTATTACTTTTTAACTTTCATCCAATTACTTATACCTTTTACAATTTCCTTCAACATCCTTATACCATACTTGAATTTCCCGATTACCGGCTCTAGAGCCTCAATCATATCCAATTGTGGCCTAACCACCCGATATACAACTTTCACCACTCATTGGCTACTAACCACTGTGCTTTCTAAATCATTCCTTTTTCATGAACCATTAACTTGTAGGTATCCCCTACTCATATTCTTACTTAAACACGATCCGCGTTTTCAACACAATTTCTCATTTTCCACATAATTATAGCAATAACTTAACCATAAAGTTCTACATACAACAGATATAACCTCGCATTCCTGATACATCAAATCATACTTTAACTACGCCACCGACATGATCGGAAAGCCTCCAATCCATCAGGGCTCATACTGTCACAATGATCGGAAAGCCTCCAATCCAAAGTGACTCATCCAAAACTATTCCATCTTGCATACAATCCATGTATGCATCATTACACTTAGCATCATGCTATCATTTTCTTTCACAATTTACTTTCAATTTTCCTACTTATACATTATACCACACATATACACATAATCATTTCTAGTGCTTCCCACCAATCTACTCATTTATCAACCGACCTTATTCGATCCATTCTATCATTACTAAAACTTCTAACTTTTCTTCCACCCGGTCATCATGAGTCAACCAATCACAAATTGATAAATCTTGACTTTTGCATAAAGTCAACCATACTTCTCCCAACTAACAAATTCTCTACTCACCAGGTACTACCCGCATTTTATCATTTCCGGTTTTACTCATCATTATTTCCTTATTAATTGTTCCCGTTTCCCTTTTTACTTAAGGTCCTCCCCAATTAATCCGAGAGTCGCACCTTTACTTAAAGGTCACACTCACATTTACCGTTTCTTGACCTTCATTTGGTCACTCTTGCTATCACTTAGTATTCCTTCAACCATTCTTGTACCCCACCGATCAATTTCATAACTTTTTATTCTCAAACATCGGTATTAGATCCTCTACCGCAGCACATTCTACAATTTCACAAAATTTTTACCATATCTTGGTTACCAAATAATAAATTGGTCTCTAGGAGTTCTCTTTCCTCATATTCTACAAACCGTAGGCATCTCCTACCCATACATGTCCTAATGCAACCCGCACTAGCAAACCAACTTCTCATTTAACATGAAAAATTATAACAATACAAATTAACCACATGGTCCTACATTCATCTCATTAATACATAAACATTATCATACGGACATAACAATCCATAATTCAACTATCACATCAAGATGACTGGAAAACCTCCAATCCATCAAGATTCAACCAATTCTCATTAATCGGAAAGCCTCCGATCAAACGGGATTCCATTCTAAACCCTCCTACGTCACATACTATTCTAGTATACATCTTTTCACATCCCATAACTTTACCACTTTCTCACTCATTCAATCGGTCATTTATTCACCATGCAATTAGCACACTCCCCATAACAACACCTTATCATTTTTTCCATCTTTAACCTATTCCCCAATGGGCATACTACTTAACGCGTTTCATATAACATTACCTTTTTCATTATCATATGCTTTCAACGGCCATCGCATAATACACGTGCATTGTACCCCGCGGGTAAACTATTAAAATTTCCGATTACCATTTACCGTTTCAATTACACATTGACCACCCTTAACCGATTCATTTCCTTATTACCAAATTTCCAAATCTTTTGTCACCACTGGGTAACCACCAATTTATTTCGTTAACCATATTTCACCGGCCAACCCGGTCATCTTTGAGTCAACCAACTGACTCCGATCTCACTCGGGACCCTTGACTTAGCACCCAATAGCTCAACACTCGCTGTTCCCACCTTTATACATCGTGAGGCTTAGAATTAATCCTTTCCCAACCGTAGTCTCACGCTACTCTACACCACATACCGCCATATCGTTACTATAACACGTAACCAACAATTATTTTCTTACCCTTAATATTGAATTCATCATTACTGTCACCGAGTTTGACATGGCTATATGCCACCTTTTTACCCAACCACTTTCGACAATCAAAAGTCGTCATTCCCGACACTTATTCTTTTCCACATATTTCCCATTTATAAGTTCTAAGACATAACTATACCTCAGTCATTCTTTTGTTTACCATTCACGCGTAACAATCATTACATTATTTATTCGGATTCCCGCCGAATACCAAATTCCATTTCCAAGGATCCTATTCCAAAAAAGAAAAATTTCATCCATAGTAATAATTCTTATCAAGGCTTAGTACTTCATTGTACTACTACATTTCTGTTAGAAATACTCACCATATCTCGTGTCTCATCCTTTTTACATATTAGTATCAACCCTTATATCCTTACTATATGCGACACATTTGTCTATAGTCCTTTCCCTTACATGCTTCCACACACATCACTAACCGGGAAGACTATTCCCAAAAATAAATCCCCATGTCGTACGACTCGTTTCCAATTTCTAAAAGCACCAATTCGTGCAACAACCAAACAATTAAGCCATAATCACACAACGCCAATCTTCACTTAAGATCTCCGAGGCTGCATCATGAACCCCCCTCTAGATTTCCTTCCGGGAAGACTTCCCCTTTCAACCCACTCGTGAGTTCCTTTCACAACATATTGTACCGCGCTCTCTTTTCAAAAGTTTCATACTACACGTTCCACCGCGTCGACGCCTCACCCTTTAATTATATGGATGTCAAACTTATCATATCTTTCTTTCTTCGCTTGTTACCCTCTAGCACTTGCTCAATCCACCGAATCCACCAATCGTGACCTCCAGTTCAGAACTTCCGATTTACCCCACGGTCTTACATGCTATGAAAACCTTATACAACGTCCTTCCATTTCTTCCGACTAGGTCTGGCTACCTCTTTATGTAGCTACTTCTCACTACGGGCTTCGCCATTCGATGACTCTTCCTTCGTGCGGGTATTGGAATCATTCCTCCTACCCTTAATCATACGGTCATCAATAGCCTAGTTCACATTCTCATTCATAACTCTTCCCAATTTAGTGGAGCTTGTCTACTTTTCACATTCATTCTTTCGCCATACCAACGTATTCATCAAACAAGATTCAAACGGTCAGCTCAACAGTCAAAAACAACAAGATTAGATCAAAACATGGCACCTATCATAGGGGTCGACCCTATCATACTAATGCCCTACAGTCTCAAAAGACTCATATTGCACACTGCATAACAACTTCCATAGGTCCCCTAGGTTCAACCCTAAACTTATCATAAAGTCTCAAGGTCAACCTATCGATCTCAAGGAATCTTACATTCCTATTGCTACAGTCTAAGACTAGGATGGACATCCAACCTAATTCACTTAAACTATAGCTCTGATACCAAGTTGTAACACCTCAATTTTCAAAACACTTTTTAAAACATATTTTTAAGTAAAAACATTACAATTCCGATATTCCTCAAAATACGGTTTACCAAAAATCATCAAAGTTTGTCAGAGTATTAAAGTCGGTGTTACAAAAACAATATCATAGCCATAGGATAAACGAGAACTACCTACGAGCTCCCGAGCTAAACAACATTAGGCCACTTCTAACGCGACCCTCTAATCCATCGATCCTGAACCTGAGTACATAGCAAAAACACAAACATAGTACGTGAGACAAAATTGCCTCGTGAGATACATGGGTTTTAGACCCGATAAACAAATAGTCAAATAATATCATTTAATCTTAAAATAATATTACTAAGTTTGTTTTGGGTCACTTTATCACTTTCATCATTGGCCAATGTCAAGATAATCGGAATGCCTCCAATCTATCAAGACCATCATTTCCACGGTAATCGGAATGCCTCCAATCTACCGGGACTCATAGGTATTGGGTAATCGGAATGCCTCCAATCTACCACGAACCTTAAGGTACCGTAATAACCGGAATGCCTCCAATCTACTACGGCCCTAGGGACATCATCATCATCATCATCATCATCATCATCATCATTACTTATCTTTTATCGTTATGAGCTTATAGCTCCATCTTTTCTTATTCAATCATTCATTTAATCATCATACAAGCAATTCATCATATATCACATAAATGACTAAATTACTTAAAGACTCGATAAAAATCATTTAATCATAAAAACATTTACTAGCTATGTACCCAGTCTGAAAGTTCACATGTACTCACCTTAGCCAAGCTAACTCCAAATCGTGTCTATCAACACGAATCCTTGCTTTCCAACTTGTGAAATGTCATCAATCTTTAGGTCTTCTTGACCTATCATCCATATCATCATAAAATCTAGTTATTATCCATAACTAGCTACCAATAAACCCATAACAACATTCTTAACCACCAAGTTCATCCAACTTGGTGAAACCCCAAAACCCTAGTTCAAGATTCCCATCAATAAACCCAAATCCAACTTGTACACATCGATTACAAGCTTACAATGAGTGTTCTACACCCATGAACAGTCATCTTCCCCAAAGATGGCATGGATGGTTCCCCAAACCACCATTTCTACCCATACAAAGTTCACAAACTAACTAGATAACATCAACAATCAAGAAATCTTACCTTTGATGTTTAGATCCTTCAAGATAGTGAAGATTTGGGCTCAAGAACACCAAATTCGACCTTTCTCTCTCTAGAAACGGCTGCACCACGATTTGGGTGAGAAGTGAGTAAACCCTAGCTCAAACCCGATTTTAATCTGCTCGTCCATAGTTCGCGATCGTGAACTCAAGTTCGCGTCGCGAACTTCGCGCCCCATACACACTTCGCGATCGGTAACTGGTCGGGAACACTTCACGTCCGATCACCAACTTTCCTGTCTCGAGTTCACGATCGCTAACCGAAGTTCGCGTCGCGAACTCCTCATGTAGGCCAGGCTGCACTTTTTCATCTTTATCTCCACCCGGTTTCGCCCATAACTTTCTCATACGGTGTCCAAATGACCCGAAACCAATTCCTACGGTTCTGAAATGAATTATCCTTATTTATCATATTTTTCCCAAATTTTATTTTATTCAAATTTCGGGTCGTTACACCTAGTTCATGGGTTATGGGATATGGTGATGTTGATGATGTATACACTTAATAGATGGTATATTATCAAAGGAAACAAGGGTATGATTATGATTTGTAAGAATCTTAAGGATTTGGTTAAACCTAGGGTTTGGTAAATCACCATAATTGGGGGAAATGTGTTAATAAGTGTTATCTAAAGATAGATGGACACAATAGTAGTTGTATGTGATGTTGATCATGTTGTGATAATTGTATTAGGCTTTTGGTGAAGTCTTGGAAGTTGATTGAGCTATGAAGCAAGGAAATTGGCGTAAAGAATATGGTTGGAGCACTTTATTGCTAAGGTGAGTACATGAGACTTTTAAACTGAGTACATAGTAAATAGTTTTGAAAATACATATGATATTTTATTGGTCTCTATTAATAAATATGTTGATAAAGATAGTGACTGAAAATGTATGAAAGTGTGTAGAATGTGATACTAGAATATGTCTAGTATGATTGATGAATTGGAAGTAAAATATGATAGATTCAAGTAATTATGGAATCTGTGTTAATGAACAATAATAAGGAAGTAATTGATTAAAAGAATGTATACGGAGCCTTTATTAATAAATATGTATTAGTAAAGCAATTGGGAATGATTTTATAGTAATGAGTACCTATTGGTAAGATATACTAATAAAAGTAAAACACGAATGTATATGAAAAAGAATATGATGTGACTAGTAATAATTGTGTATTATAGTCAAGGAAGAGATAAAAGTATTATGATATCGATAAAATAAGAAATGTATCTTATGTATAAAGTAAGTATGGACCTCATAGGGTTCATAGATGTAGAAGTAAATGTGGGTTGCTTATGATCGGGTCCATGGGACCATACAGGTACGTTCACACTGTGTTGAACTAATTATATGTTGTTATTATTAGATAACTAACTTGTTTGATGATTGATGTGATAGCCGAGGGCTTTGATTGGAATAACTGATGAGTTATGGTAAGAACGAGATGATGTGATGCTAGTTAGTTCGGGGGCAACCCGATAACTAGACATGGTGATGTTTCTAGCTAGTTCGGGGGCAACCCGATAGTTAGATAGGATAGTGCTTCTAGCTAGTTCGGGGGCAACCCGATAGTTAGATATGTTTGTGACTCTAGTTAGTTCGGGGGCAACCCGATAACTAGATATATATATTGGAGTTCTAGCTAGTTCGGGGGCAACCCGATAGTTAGATAGGATAGTGCTTCTAGCTAGTTCGGGGGCAACCCGATAGTTAGATATGTTGAGATTCTAGTTAGTTCGGGGGCAACCCGATAACTAGATATGATTGCTAGGAAGGCATTGGAACGATAGGGTCACTATAGGGTGGCTAGCTTATAATGATTTAGTATATGTATATATATATATGTTCATATACATCTAATTATGAAACGACTATTATTGTTATTTGGGTCTAAAACCCATGTATCTCACGAGACTATTTTGTCTCACGTACTACGTTTGTTTGTGACTGTGTACTCAGGTACAGGTTTGAAGTGAAAGAAGGTTGCACTAGAAGTGGCCTAGAGATGTTTAGATCGGGAGCTAATAGGTAGATCTCGTTGCCTATGGTTTTGATATACTTGGTGACACCGTATTTTTGTAAACTCTGATATAGGTTTTAAAGTTTTTTTTTGTTAAACCGTACTTTGGACAATATGTCAAATATTGGGAAAATGTATTTTAAATGATTTAAACGATGTTTTAAAAATACGGGTGTTACAACTTGGTATCAGAGCTATAGTTTAAGTGAATTAGGTTGGATGTCCATCCTAGTCTTAGACTGTAGCAATAGGAATGTAAGATTCCTTGAGATCGATAGGTTGACCTTGAGACTTTATGTTAAGTTTAGGGTTAAACCTAGGGGACCTATAGAAGTTGTTAGGAAATGTGCAATGTGAAGTCTTTTGAGACCGTAGGGCATTGGTAAGCTAGGGTCGACCCCTATGGGAAATGCCATGTTTTCATCTAATTGTATTGTTTTCGACTGTTGAGTCGACTGTTTGAATCTTGTTTGTTGAATACATTGTTATGGCGAAGGAATGAATGAGTAAAGTGGGTGAGCTCCACTAAGTTGGGAAAGGTTAAGAATGATGATGTGAACAAGATTTTTGAATAATTGAATAAATAAGGGTAGGTGGAATGATTCCAATACCCATAGGAAGGAAGAGTAATCAAATGGTGAATCCCGTAGTGGGAGGTGTCTACATAAAAAGGTAACAAGACCTAGTCGGAAGAAATGGAAGGATGTGGTATAGGGTTTTCATAGCATGTAAAACCGTTGAGTAATTCGGAAGTTTTGAGCCGAAGGTCACGATGTGGTGGATTCGGTAGATTTAGCAAGTGCTAGAGAGTAGCAAATGAAGGAAGAACAATATGGCGACATTGACGTCACCATTATTGAAGGATGAGGTATTGACACGGTGGAACGTGTTGTATGAGACCTTGAGGAAAAAAAAAAGCGTGGTACAAAATGTTGTGAAAGGAACTCACGAGTGAGTTGAAAAAGGGGAGTTTTTCCCGGAAGGAAATCTAGAGGGGGTCATGATGCAACCTCGGAGGTCTTTGGTGAAGATTGAGGTTATGTGAATATTGCTTAATTGCCTGATGGTTGCACGAATTGGTGCTTATAGAGATTGGAGACGAGTCGTACGTCATGGAGATTTATATTTGGGAATGGTCTTCCCGGTTAGTTATGTGTATGGAAGTGTGCATTGGAAAGGATTATAGACAAGTGTGTTGCATGTAGTAAGGATAGAAGGGTTGATGCCATTATGTAGTATCAAAGGAAAAACCACGAGGATGGTAAATGTGTTTCAACAAAAGGATAGCAGTACAATGGAGTACTAAGTCTTGATAAGTATGAATGGAAATTTTAGAAATAGAACCTTTGGAAATGGAATTTGGATTTCCGGCGGGAATCCGGATAAGTAACGTGATATTATACGGGAACGGTAAAGGAAAGAATGACTAAGGTATAGTGATACCTAGAATTTATAAATGAAAAATATGTGGAAAAGAATAAGTGTCGGGAATGACGAATTTTGATTGTTGAAAACGGATGAGTAAAAGTTGGCGCATAGCCATAGCAAGTTTCGTGATAATATTGATAAATTCGATGTCAAGAGTGAAAAGACAATTATTGGTAAAATACCATAGTAATAAGTGTGACAATGTATGTCATAGCGTAGTGTAAGACTACGATTTGAAAAGGAATATTTCGGAGTCCCACGACGTGTACAAGTAGAACACCGAGTGTTGGGCTTTTGGTTGCGAGTGTGGACCGGAGTCGATTGTTTGACTCAAGGATGATTGGATTGGTCGGTGATTTTTTTTGGCTAATGGAATGTAGTGGTAGCTACTCCGGCGGTGACAAAAGTCTTGGAAATTGTTAAGGAAATGAACCGGTTAAGGACGGTTATTGTGTAAGTGAAACAATAAATAGCAATTAGAGAATGTTATTAGTTACCCGCGGGGTACAATGCATGTGCATTATGTGATGGCCTTGGAAGGCATATGATAATGGAAAGGTAATATTATATGAAATGTATTAAGTAGTATGTCCAATGGGAGATATGTGAATAGGAAAGAAAACGATAATGTGATTTTATGGGAGAGGTGCTAGAATGCATGATGAATGATTTGATGATCGAATGAGTAAGATAGTAGCAAGGCTACACGATGCGAAAAGATGGATGTCAGATGACATTGGTGTGGCATATACATATGTTTGTATATGTGCACAATAGAGATGTATAGATGGTATTGGTGTGACATATACATATGTTTGTATATGTGCACAATAGAGGTGTTTAGATTGAATTGGCGTGATACATATGTGTATATATATATGTGTGTGTGTGTATATGTTTACGTGTTTAAATGATGAATGTAGAACCATGTGGTTGATAATGTATTACTATTATGTTATGGTATATGAGGACCTAGTTCGAAATGCGGGTTGCATCTAGGTCATGCAAATGTAGGGGATGCCTACGATTTATAGAATAGGAGGAAAGAGAAACTCCTAGTGAGCAAATTATCATTTGATAACCAAAGTATGGTAAACTTGTATGAAATCGCGGAATATGTTGCGATAGGAGAACAAATTCCGGTAATTGAGAATAAGAGTTATGAAATTGATTGTTGCGATGCAAAGATGGTTGAAAGAAAACTAAGTGATGGTGTGAGTGACCAAGTGTTGGTCAATAATCAGTAAAGGTCGATGTGACCGTATTTGAATGTGCAACTCTCGCATAATTGGGGAGATATTGAAGGTGTGGAAAAACGGGGACAATTGTTAAGGAAACAATAATAAGTAGAACCGGAAGTGATATATTATGATAGTGCCCCGTGAGTATGAAATTGGTTAGTTTGAAAGGGGTATGGTTGACTTCACGCAAAAGTCAAGTTCGACCAATTTGTGATTGGTTGACTTAGTCAAAGATGGGCTTGACTCTTGTTATGAACAATTAGTGAATATTGAGAGCATCATGTGTCGATGTTATGTGCGAGAAAAAGGGTAATGGAATAACTAAAAGAGTTATAGTCGGATTGTGCGACTTTGACCCGTTGGGTGTTTAGGGTTGAATTTGGGAACCGAGTATATGATTATTGATAAAATCATGAAATTAAAGACGATAGTAAAGGAATGAAAAATTAATGAAACCTTTAACGAGAAGGGAAAATGTTAAAGTATAGTTGACTTTGTGCTTAAGTCAAAGGGTAGACAATGTGGGGATATACCAATGTCGGGATATATCGGTTGGGTCAAAGCTAGAGTTTGACATTCGTTTTAATCAACTAGTCAATGGTATGATTGTGTCATACCATTGTTATGGGAATGAAAGGATCGGTCGAGAGAGTGGCGGTGTTATGGTCAAATTGTGAAATTTTGACCCGTTTGGGTATTATGAATTTTAAAAAAAAAATTTGGGTCCTGACCGTTCGGACTTAACGGAGTTAAGTGAACGTTTGGATATGTAATGTTAACGGAATATGAATGAGGAAAGTTTGATGGAAATGACCACAAGGGAATGAGAGCGGAATGCTCGGTCGGATGTGGGTTGGAATTCTTAGCGATTCCGAGGACGGAATCCTTTTAAGGGGTAGATAGTTGTAACAACCCGAATTTTTTTGTAAATAGATAAAATGTATAAAAATATGATAATTATGGATAAATCATATAAAACTCGTAGAAACTGGTTTCGTGTCGTTTGGACACCGTATGAGGAAGTTATGGGCGAAACCGGGTCGAGACGATGATGAAAAAGTGCAGCCCTGGCTGCATACGAAGTTCGCGACGCGAACTAGGTTCGCGAAACGCGAAGTAGCGACAGGGAAATTGGCCTTCGATCGTGAGGTAGTTCCCGGCCAGTTAACGATCGCGAAGTTCATAAGGACGCAAAGTTAGCGACGCGAAGTTGGGGTTCGCGACGCGAACTCCTTCGAGCAGCATTAAAATCGGGTTTTGGCTCATTAATGGCATGTGCAAACCCTAGTTCCTCCCTTTTGGCGATTTTCGAGCTTGAGGACTGATTGAGGTCGAATCCTTCACAAATCTTTGATAGATTTCACTCCTAGTTGAAGATTAAAGGTATATCTTCACTCTTTGATCTTTGTAGCTTAAGATCTATGCATTTTGATGTAAGGGTTTGAAACCCTAGTTCATGGGTTATGGGATATGGTGATGTTGATGATGTATACACTTAATAGATGGTATATTATCAAAGGAAACAAGGGTATGATTATGATTTGTAAGAATCTTAAGGATTTGGTTAAACCTAGGGTTTGGTAAATCACCATAATTGGGGGAAATGTGTTAATAAGTGTTATCTAAAGATAGATGGACACAATAGTAGTTGTATGTGATGTTGATCATGTTGTGATAATTGTATTAGGCTTTTGGTGAAGTCTTGGAAGTTGATTGAGCTATGAAGCAAGGAAATTGGCGTAAAGAATATGGTTGGAGCACTTTATTGCTAAGGTGAGTACATGAGACTTTTAAACTGAGTACATAGTAAATAGTTTTGAAAATACATATGATATTTTATTGGTCTCTATTAATAAATATGTTGATAAAGATAGTGACTGAAAATGTATGAAAGTGTGTAGAATGTGATACTAGAATATGTCTAGTATGATTGATGAATTGGAAGTAAAATATGATAGATTCAAGTAATTATGGAATCTGTGTTAATGAACAATAATAAGGAAGTAATTGATTAAAAGAATGTATACGGAGCCTTTATTAATAAATATGTATTAGTAAAGCAATTGGGAATGATTTTATAGTAATGAGTACCTATTGGTAAGATATACTAATAAAAGTAAAACACGAATGTATATGAAAAAGAATATGATGTGACTAGTAATAATTGTGTATTATAGTCAAGGAAGAGATAAAAGTATTATGATATCGATAAAATAAGAAATGTATCTTATGTATAAAGTAAGTATGGACCTCATAGGGTTCATAGATGTAGAAGTAAATGTGGGTTGCTTATGATCGGGTCCATGGGACCATACAGGTACGTTCACACTGTGTTGAACTAATTATATGTTGTTATTATTAGATAACTAACTTGTTTGATGATTGATGTGATAGCCGAGGGCTTTGATTGGAATAACTGATGAGTTATGGTAAGAACGAGATGATGTGATGCTAGTTAGTTCGGGGGCAACCCGATAACTAGACATGGTGATGTTTCTAGCTAGTTCGGGGGCAACCCGATAGTTAGATAGGATAGTGCTTCTAGCTAGTTCGGGGGCAACCCGATAGTTAGATATGTTTGTGACTCTAGTTAGTTCGGGGGCAACCCGATAACTAGATATATATATTGGAGTTCTAGCTAGTTCGGGGGCAACCCGATAGTTAGATAGGATAGTGCTTCTAGCTAGTTCGGGGGCAACCCGATAGTTAGATATGTTGAGATTCTAGTTAGTTCGGGGGCAACCCGATAACTAGATATGATTGCTAGGAAGGCATTGGAACGATAGGGTCACTATAGGGTGGCTAGCTTATAATGATTTAGTATATGTATATATATATATGTTCATATACATCTAATTATGAAACGACTATTATTGTTATTTGGGTCTAAAACCCATGTATCTCACGAGACTATTTTGTCTCACGTACTACGTTTGTTTGTGACTGTGTACTCAGGTACAGGTTTGAAGTGAAAGAAGGTTGCACTAGAAGTGGCCTAGAGATGTTTAGATCGGGAGCTAATAGGTAGATCTCGTTGCCTATGGTTTTGATATACTTGGTGACACCGTATTTTTGTAAACTCTGATATAGGTTTTAAAGTTTTTTTTTGTTAAACCGTACTTTGGACAATATGTCAAATATTGGGAAAATGTATTTTAAATGATTTAAACGATGTTTTAAAAATACGGGTGTTACAAATAAATGGGTCGAAATTGCCACATCTAGTACAAACATTTAAGGGCTTATGTCAAAAAACAACAATATACTTTAAGTTGTAGTTTGTTTTTGTAATTATAAGTTTTGAGTAGCCACTTTGATAATTAATTTTTTTTACCCTTATCTGATAGTTAAATAAAGATTTTTTTTACCCTATTTTATTATTACGTTTTCCATTTTAACGCAAAAATTCCAAGATGGACATTAAACAGTTTTATTTTTACCATATTGCTACTTAATGACATTTTCTCAACATGTAAAGGAACCTCCGGTTCCGGTTACCCTGTCTTTAAAATCATAAAATTAAAATAAGATGTAAAATTTAAATATTAATCATTTTTTCTCATTTTATCTACTAATCTTTGAATAATCATAAAATTCCAAACACTTAAACATATAATTGTCTAAGTTTATATCGTTAAAACACTATATTTAGACTAATTAATGACTAAACTAATTCAAAATTACATAAAATTTATCATATTGTTAAATATGGACATTAAATTTCTCAAATATATAATATTTTAACAAAAATAGATCGAATAATCGCCGGTTCCGGTTATCCACCGGTTACCGGTTCCTAAATCTTGAGAACCGGAACCAGAACCTCTTAGGGTGGTTCCATAATTTGAAACCGGAACCGGCGGTTCCAAAGCGGTTCCGGTTCCAATTCTGATTACTCGCTTTTTCTGCGTGCAGGTAGGCTACTTTATCTTACACCGTATGGGTCACATTTTATGAACTCATTTTCTTTTTCTGACCTTTACCTTGTTAAGTATGTTGCCAAAATCTATATGTGACAAACGTCTAGTAATATTCTTTATAAGCATCTACAACTATATAAATAACACACACGTACGTGTCATAAATCTAAAGTATATGTACACATATAATGAAGAAATAACTCATAAATAAAACCTCACACGATATTCAAATATCGACATCGTAAAGATCGGGAAGAAGCTTCTTTTCCGAAGTGGAATGTTCCTTGGATTCATCCAAATAGAATGACGATGATGAATCAAATGGACCATCGGTCGAGATGCTTCTTGGTCCTAAACTTTGACTTTGACTTTGGGTGTCGTGTGACATCATGTCAAAGGCTTTGAATCTCATGTCGGGGTTCCCGAGTTTTATGGTTGGGGGCTGAACGGGAATTTTGCCCTCGAGCATTTTGACGACGGATGACATTGGAGGCCTAAGAGTGGGAGATGGGTTGGTGCATAAGAGAGATAAGTTTAGCATTGTCATTGCTTCGGCTTTTGAGTATTTAGTGAGTGTGGGGTCCACTAGTTCTAAGAGGTTGCCTTGTTCTTGTAGGACGTATGCCTTTAAGAAAGAAAATGGAAGTTATTATTAGTTACTTATGAATGAGTTGATTTTATTTGGGGTTTTTTTTTTAATCTCAATTTGGTAATTTTGGTTAAACTAAAAAGAAATGAAAAATAATCAGATTAATAAAAAAACGTTATTATTTAAGGATTTAATAAAAAAATAATCAGAAACAATTTCACTATACCGGAGCACTAGAAAGTGATTATGTATTATTTGAAAATGAAATAATACGATAATCACTTTCTAAAAGCAATGCCAAACAAGTATTGAAGGGGAACATGTTGAAAGTTGTGTCTAATTTTAATTCTACATTCCCCTAAATTTTTTTTTTATGGGAAGTGATTTGTACGATATAGTTAGCTTAAAATGCATTTTAGTACCATAATCTTATCTGACTAAGAATAGCTTTTTTTTTTTAAATAACCAATTTTACCTTAGTATTGCTTCTTTCTTTCAAGTTTTCCTCATTTACTACCATAAACTATTAAATGTGCAATATGGTAACCTAAACTTGACAAAATGATCGATCTATTACCCTAGCTCACTAATTTGGTTTTGCATTGAGATTAACATATATTTTTTAATCCGTCAAAAGCTCCAACGAAAATAATTCAAGTACGAAAGCGCGATCAAATTAATGAGTCATGGTACTAAATCGACATTTTTGTCAAGTTCAGGGTATCATGTTGCATCTTTAATAATTTAAGGTAGTAGAAGACCTAGTCAGTCAAGTTCAGGGTATTAGAATATATTTCGCCTATAAAATTACTTCACTTAACACAAATCATTGCTTTGGTGTACTTGTATAATTTGTTGTAAAACTTGTATATTATGGTATGTGAAGTAATTTCAATAGTGTAACAAGCTCACCTCCCGTTGTTTATATTCAATAAAACATATTTATATTTGTAAAAACATTGTTTTCATGATCATAGTTAACAAACTAGCTATTTATAAGAAGTTCCATTTAACGAACACGGGTCAACCCAAATGACCCGTTTGAACCAAAATCTAATTTTAAGAAAAGAAATAAGGGTTTAAAAGATTAAACTTACCCAATCAAGAAGGTAGACAAACTCCTCTTTTGGGCGATAATTTGTATTACTTTTCCCACTAACAATCTCTAATGCAACAACTCCAAAGCTGTAAACATCTGCTTTATCTGTCAAATATCCTCTCATTGCATATTCTGGAGCCATATAACCTCTACAAATTCACAAAATAAATTTCTTCAAATTCAAAAAAATAATAAAATAATAAAAAAAGTAATAATCTAAGACTGACATTGTTCCAGCAATTCGTGTGCTAATATGAGTATTTTCTTCTTCATCCAGTTTTGCTAAACCAAAATCAGATATTTTAGCATTAAGATCTTTGTCAAGAAGCACATTTGTGGCTTTTATATCTCTATGAACTATTTTTAATCTTGATTCCTCATGGAGATATGCTAAACCACGTGCTATACCCATGCATATCTTTTTTCTTGTTGACCAGTCCAAGTTAAGCTTTTGGTCCGCACGACCTGTACATATATATCCAAATTACATTTTAGTACCCTAAACTTAGCTGACTAGGTTTTGTAGAACCCTGAACAATTAAAGGTGGAACAAGCTACCCTAAACTTGACAAAATGGTCGATTTAGTACCCTGACTCAATATGTTGATATTATAAGCAAATCACATGAGAAAACAAGATCAATTTAGTGAGTCAGGGTACTAAATTGACAATTTTGTCAAGTTCAGGATATCATGTTGCACCTTTAAAATAGTTCAGGGTAGTAGAAAACATAGTCTGCTAAGTTCAGGGTTCTAAAATGTATTTTGGCCAATAACTTATATAGATGTTTGAAATAGTGTTGGTGAAATTACCAAAAAGAGCACGTGCGAGACTGTTATTTTCCAAGTATTCATAGACCAATAACAGCTCTTTTCCTTCAATACAACATCCATAAAGCTTAACAAGATTTGGATGCTGTAAAGCAGAAATCATGCCTATTTCAGTCACAAATTCACGGTTCCCCTGTTTTGATCTAGCAGATAACTGTTTAACAGCAATCTCAGAACCATCTGAGAGTACACCCTGCAAATAAAAATAATTTATTTACATTTTAATAAAAAATTTATTAGATAATGTATAGATAGAGTCCACCCAATTATTCAAGTTTATGTATTATGTTTTCTATGCCAATGACTAAAAATACCCTCTAATATTATGAAAAGACAACTTTTTTAACCTATAACAAGTTGGTTACCACCTCATCAGTATTACTCATGTGTTTTAAATATTTTAAAGGGTATTTTCGTCATTTGTAGTGATAATTTTTTACCTTGTAAACGGGCCCAAACCCTCCTTCTCCAATCTTATTAGCAGAATCAAAGTTATGAGTAGCCGCTTTGATTTGTCGCAGACTAAAATAACCCGTTTGTAATTCAAGTGCACGAAGCTCTGTGACAAGGATAATGATTAGAACCAGCCACAATTTAAACGGATCGATGTGGGTTGTGTTTTATCTCAAAACGGGCCAAACCAAACCCGGCCCATTTCAACCCGAATTAAAATTACCCGGTTTGCGTGTTCTTACCTTTATCTTCTTTATCCCCACATATATAACCTCTCCACCAAAGTAGGAGTAAAATTAGCACAATAAATGCACAAGAACCAATCACAATTCCAGCTATAGCTCCACCAGAGAGTCCGCCACCTGTACTAACATCAAAGTCTGCAAGAAAAAAAAAGAATAAATAGGTTATACTTGCCTAGAGTGAAAAAAAATTTGAAAAAAAATAGTAAATTACATAAATGGTCCTTGTGTTATTAGGAACCATCCACAAGTTTCAAAATTAAGGATCGCTAATATTACAAGTTTCAAAACTAGGGACCGCCAATGTTACAAGTTTCATAATTAGGGATCATTGTTGTTACAAGTTTCAAAATTTGGGACTATTCATGTAATAAAGAAGGTTAGAGGGTGAAATCTATAATATTATACAAATCACATAGACGTCTGACTTGTGTAATTTACTCTTGAAAAAATAAAAAATAAAAATGGTACTATTACCTGGTGTAATAATAACAGGGACCGTTGATGTTACAAGTTTCAAAATTAGGAACAACTGATGTTACAAGTTTCATAATTAGGGGCCATTGTTGTTACAAGTTTCAAAATTAGGGACCATTCATGTAATAAAGAAGGTTAGAGGGTGAAATCTATAACTATACAAACCACAAGGACGACTTATGTAATTTACTCATAAAAATAATAATAAAATAATAATAAAAATTGTACTAACTTGGTGTAATAGTAATAGCGGATAAAAGAGGACCATATACACCTCGATCTGGTATTGCAGTGGTCCCCTTTCCTGCCCAATATAAGTGGATCTCTATTGTGCTACCGTTAACAATAACGTCGTTAAAATCTTTGTAAATTCCTTTTCCAACACCGTTAGCTTCTTCCCTGATGTTAAAATTTGTCAACTGCCGAACCCCCTAAGTCAAATAAAATATATAATAATTTAATCACTTCTCATATTTAATATATATTCTGAACAAAACAAGGCAAATTTCATAGAAAAAAGGTCAACATGGTCAAAGTTATAGTAACTTTTTTTGAAAGTTAAACCTTTTTTATATATATGGCCAAATTGCATTTCAGTACTGTGAAATTGGCTTACTAGGTCCTCTACTACCCTGAACTATTAAACGTGCGGCCAAGTACCTTGAACTTGACAAAATGGTCGATTTAGTACCCTAACTTACTAATTCGATCTTGTTTTCTCACGTGATTTGCTTCTAATATCAATATATATTGAGATAAACGTATATTTTTTAGTCAGTTAAAAGCTCCAACGAAAGTAAGTCAAACAAGAAAGCAGAATCAAATTAATGAGTCAAGGTACTAAAATGACCATTTTGTAAAGTTCAGGGTACCATGTTGCACATTTAATAGTTCAGGTAGTAGAGACCTAGTTTGCCAAATTCAAGGTACTAAAATATAATTTGTGGTAACAAAAACTATAACATCACTTACTTGGATTGATACATCAAAATAACGTCTTCCCAAACTTGTAAAATTGGCATCATCAGAATAACTGATTTCAGCAAAATGAAGCCTGACTTTATAACTACCTTTTCGCATACACAATCCATAATATCGTAGTGAAGTTGGAGAAAAACGAGCTGTTTTATATATATCGCCACCTGTCACGTCTGCTGAGCTGGCAACAAATGGAGCATCATCATTACCCAAGAAATTGCCATTTGTGCTGTAAGCCCATCTTTCCTGAATAGAGTAAAAGTAAGATTGCTCATTTGTTAAATCTTCTTCATATTCGGTTCCTTCAAAGTCTGTTCTTGTTCCACCACAATTAATAAATAAAGAATGACCTGTAATGCAAAATTTCGACCCGTTTAGTTATAAATGGGTTGGTTCGGGTAACTTTTTTTTGTATCCAACGGGTCAAAAAAATATAGCTAAAAATGGAATGGGTCAAATTAATCTTTTTTTTATTATTATTATATGCAAGAAAACCTGTTTTTTTCCCCATATAACATAATTCAATTTTTTTTTACCATTTTATGTAACTAACCTTCTACAGCACATAAGGGTAGAAAACTGAATATATGTTACCTATAACTTAAAAAAAACATTTTTTTTTTAATTTTTCTTATGTACATTGACAAAAAGGTGAAAGGTAAAGTTAGATTTTGGTATAATAAAAGGCATAATTTATTTTAATAAAAAAAGTGGGGAAAAAAAGTGTTTGCGGGTCAACCCTACCCGTTTTGACCGGCACTAAAAAACCCGTTTTTTAATAAACAGAAAGGAAATATGGTTATTTTGTAAGTCTTACGGTTGGGGTTTCTGCTGCAAGTAAGTTGGTCTGACAAACACCATGCATCTCTGTAACATTAATTCAGTTTAAGTCACATTATTATAAATAATTAAAAACTCTGTGTGTGTGTGGTGTGTGTGTGTGTGTGTGTGTGTGTAGATTGGTGGGCATACCTGTTGCTTGCATCTGAAGATGAAAGGGCTGAAACTAAATTCCTGATACCAAAACATATGAGAAAATAGAAAATTAATTTTAATATAATAAAGGGTAAGGAAATAATAATAATAATAATAATAATAATAATAATAATAATAATAATAATAATAATTATATATAAAAGTAAAAACTTACAAGCTAGATGATTGACAATTCCTTGGTTGAGATCTTGTGAAATTGTTGTAAGATAAATCACTGCAATAAAAATGGTAGCAATTATAAGTCATAAAGAGTAACTTAAAGAGTAAATTACAAGGATGGTCCCTTAGGTTTACACCAAATCTCACTTATGGTCCTTCACTTTAAAATATTACACTGGTAGTTCTTTTTTTTATTGAATCCTTATGCACATTCAGTCCTTTGGTCTAATGTTCGTTAAATTTTTCTGTTAAAAAATTAAGATATTTAACGGAGTTAGGCTAAAGGACTGTAGTTGCAAAAGGTTTCAAAAAAAGGACTACTAATGTAATTTTTTTAAAGTAAAAGATAAAGCATATTGTTAGGGGGATTATTAATCATTTACATCTTTTCTTTGCTGTTAAATATCCATCCAGGTATATCTCCAGATAGTGAGTTGTTATTCAGAAACCTACATCCATGGACAATATTTAATAATTAATTTCACTAAAAAAGTTATTTAAAAAAAAGGAAAAGAAAAATTGTTTCTAAGTAATTGCATACATTGTGTCAAAGTTTAGTGTCTGTATTGTATCAGGTATTGGACCAGTCAATCTGTTGAAACTCAGGTCTCTGCAAAAAAAATTAAAAAGAATACTTCAGATGAATATTTCCTTATTTTATAGTTTTTTTTTTTTTTTTGGTCTAAAATAAGAACATACATTTACATTTGTATTTTTTTTAGTTATTACTTACAAGTTTTTCATAGCACTCATTTGTCCTATGTATTCAGGTATTGGGCCATTAAGCAAACAATTTCTCAAGGTCCTGCAGAAAAAAAAGTATTTAATTATTTATATAAAAAACATTATCATGTTAAAAATCATTATAATCAGCTCACAATCTAGTCATCTTTGTCATATCTTGCAGATTAGGAAATCTTGAACTTGATGATCCCCCCAAATCAGTTATCCTCCTAACAACCATAACATATATATAATAAAGTAAGTTTAATCCTTAAATATATTACCACCATTTATATTTTATTTATTGATAAAAAATTAAAAAAAAATAATAATTTGCTCACAATTCCTCCAAGTTTGTCAACCAAGATATTGTAGAAGGAATTGGTCCCTCCATTGAAGTTCCTTGCAAATCACTGCACAATAAATTATTTATAATTATATATTCTAATTTAAATTGTTGTTAAATAAAATAGAATTAAAATAATACTTACAGTCTCTCGAGTTTTGTCCAGTTTCCAATAAAACCAGGTATTTTCCCAGATAATGCACTCCCGTCTATCCTACTGCAAGAAGCATACATAATATTCATTCACTTGTAAAATTGGAAAATTAACAAAAAAGGTACCTAAATTGTAAAAAAAAAATCTAGTTCAATTTTTGACAAATTTAGAGACCCAAAATGTCAAATTTGGGATCATTTTCCGCATAAAAACATTTTATCATTATTAAATTTTGAAAGAAACAAAACAAAGATATTATGACTTACAAATCTTCTAAATTAGTCAGATTTCCATACAATTCCGGTATGGTTCCTGTAAAGTTATTTGCAGAAGCAAGGCTGCAAGACAAACCGTTTATTGTCAACAATTTATTTAAAGAAAACAATGTTTTGATTAAATAAAAAATCAAAGATTTAACATTTTATCTATTATCTTACAATCTTCTCAAGCGAGTCAAACGGCCAATATTTTGTGGAAGTGGTCCTCCAATCACATTGTCTTCCAAGACCCTGTTTTAGAGGTCAAAATTGTAAAATTACCAAAATGGCCCAAATCAAATTACCACATTTTTTTGAAAATTTATACAAAATAGCCACTCAATAAACTATATTTAAACTTTCTTTTTGTGAAAAAGGTTATTATAGTAATTAACCAAAAAAGTCTCGTATTTACTTACAGTTCCTCAAGTGTAGATATGTCACCTATTTCTTCGGGTATAGGACCACTAATGCGGTTTCCCAAAAGACTTCTGTAGTTTATAAATTGTCAAGAGTCAAATTACCGAAAATTCAGGTGAAAAAAAAAATAGAAAATTGAATTAAACAGTAATTAATACTTACAACATGGTAAGACGAAGTTGTCCAAAACGGGCTGGAATAGTACCATTTATATAGTTACGAGACAATTCTCTGTGTACCAGAAAACATTACTTATATAAGATACAATATGATTTCTCTTGTAAAAACATATCCTACTTTTTTAGAAAATATCGCAAAATAGAAAACATGGAAAAAAAAAATCATAGAAAAATAACTAAATTTCTGAAAACTGGCGCTTATGGTTTTCAATTATTTTCCTTTCTAGAGTTAGAAAACTAATCTTCTTTTCCAAATCGGAAAATGAAAACATTTGAATACGTTTTCAAAATATTAAGTAGTATTCTAGAGATAATAAAACACCTCAGATCTTCTAAACGAAAAATAATAGAGACGAAAAACTAGAGAAACTTTTCCGCAGCTAAACGAACCCTTATAAATTGAATTTAAGAAAAATAAAATATAATAAAGAATAAATTACAAGAATAGTCCATGTGGTTTGGCCAAATTGCACATTTGGTCATCATGGTTCAAAAAGTGCAGACGCAGTGCCCATGGTTTGCACTTTGGTATTTTTTGGTCCCTCACCCCTAACGGTGTTAAGTCAAGTCTGTTAGTTTGGGGTATTTTGGTCAATAAAATAAAATAAATGAAGGAAATACTTACATTTCTTGCAGAGAAGTGAGATTTGCAAATTCTTCAGGTAAAACTCCTGTCAAATTAAGTCCTTTTAACTGGCTGCAATTTGATACAATTATGTAACGATATCCAAAACACCGATTAGCATTCTAATTATAAATAGTTAAATATGAATAATTATTAAAAAAACAATAAATATTAAAAAGACAAATATATACGTACATGTTTGTTATGTGGCAAACAGTGGTGTTACAGTTGCAAGTTACATTACTCCCAAATTTAATAAGCCCCCTGCTATTTAGGGAAATTGTCTGATTTAGCCCTCTACCTGTGCTGCATGAATCTCTAGCAGGTTGCCAACCGCTATATTGCAGCTTTGAAGCTATCGACACTAAAGCTTCAACTGTTGCAAAAAGAAAATAAATAATTAAATACATATTTTGTGTCATTACTATTAGTCAATTACTATTATTTATATGCATAATGTATAAGGAGGTATAAATTATACGAGTATATAACAATTAACAAACTCGACAAAATTGAAGCAAAATGACGAAGATGACCAAAAATATCATTGGTTACTGTTTCTATTATGTAAAGTAGAAATGTTATCGAATACTCTTTTTTTTCCGTCACAGCATTTTTATGATACAAACTTGGGTGAGCTATTAAAAAATTCAAATAGTTTAGATTAGGTATGTGCACAGTCCATTAACCGAACCGTTCAGAACCGAACCGAACCGAAAACCAAAAAAATGGGTTCAGCCGGACCGAGGACCGAATCAATGATGTCTTGGACCTGACCAAATCGGACCAGAAACATGACCGGTATAGTTCGGTTCGGTGGTTCCAGCCGGTTATCAGTCCAATTTATAATTAAGAAATTAAAGTATTTTCTCATTCACATGTTCTTTATAGAAACTCATACGTTCAGCAAATAGGTAAAAAGTCAATAACTTGTTATTATTAAATGTTAAACCTAACCTAACCAGCTAACCTCACGTGACAGTGGGCCATGACCTACAAATACACGTCAAAAGAGAATCTACATACTTCATATATATTGCATGGTTGACTAAAAAAACACGTCAACACTAAACACACATCCATTTAGGCCATATATTCAAGATGCCAAAAGCCAACTGGCTAAACAAGATATGGTCAAACTAATTAGCCTGGATGATATTTTCAATTATTATAAAGTCAAAAAATGAAATAAAAAAACATGGGAACACGTTATCTAAGATCAATAATGACGCAAGTTGAAATGGCTAAGGGTCCCACCAAAACCCTAGGTTTTTAGCTATATATGTCTAGGGTTTACTATATTTTCAAGGCGCACATGGATTTGTCTCATGCCACATTTTTATAAAATAAACTTATCAACTTAGCACCCTATTGTTAATTATTGTATGGCACAAATTAAGTTATCTTAGCACAATAGCACGTAGCAATCACCTTAGCTCATTGATGATAGTTGATTTCTCTTGAAGAATAAAGAAAAAATCTTAAGCTTATGTCACTATTATAAATATTTTGATAACTTGAGTAATAATAAAATGGGTTAATTTCATAGAATAGTAATAAAATTTTGAAATTCTTTTATTTTGGTTACTCAAATTTTGATTACACTCTATAAGTCTATAATAACAACTAAGTTTTAAAAATGTTCCAACCATGTAAAACTGAAGGTTTATCAAGTCAACTTATTTAAATACACAAAAAATCTGTAATTGTAATATACTTAAATTTATAGAAGTATATATATAAGGTGATCTGAAGAAGGTAAATTTAACCCTAATAAAATATCAGTACACGTTAATGTACTTGCTCAGTCGAATCTACAAAGGGAGATTGAAGCATTTTTGAAAAAGTCAAAATTAGAGATAATGAAAACTTTTTGTAATTTTCTGATTTTTTTTTTAAACAGTAAACACACCCACTAAACTACACCAATTTTGTCCTAACCAGGATTTAAACCCACTAAACTTTTTGTAAGATTTCAAAAAATTGTCAAATTATATATAGGGGTATTTATGAAATATTTAAGATAGATTAAGCTAAATCAGTAAACACACACACCCACTAAACTACACCAATTTTCTCCTAACCAGGACTTAAACCCACTAAACTTTTTGTAAGATTTCAAAAAATTGTCAAATTATATAAGGGGTATTTATGAAATATTTAAGATAGATTAAGCTAAATTAGAAATTTTGTAAAATGAAAAGCTTTTTAGAAAGGTTAACCATTGGAGATGTTATTTAGAAAAGAGTTTTTGGTTAGTAGAATTTTGATGTGTCAAAAGTAATAAGCTTTTGAGAAATTAACCATTGGGATGCTCTAAGCCTTTGGTTGTAATTTTCTGATGAGTCACATGGTTTTTGTCTCTTTACCCCAGTGGTATCGTAATATCCGTACTGTTTTATTTTACGACTCAGTGAACATTTTGAAATTAGCTCCAATAACAGAGATATCGAATAACATGATAACATTTATCATCAACGATCCAAATTAAGCTTCACAGTTAAACTAATTTTCTCCAAACGATAAATTTCAAATCAAAACCAGTAAACATTCGGAACAAAATAGCACGAAGTGATGAACAATTAGCGATGAAATTGAGAAGCACTGTACCTTCTTCAACTGGCAGAAGTTGACCGGAGGATCTAATGTCACGGAAACTCGTCGACAAAAGCATTAGAAGCATGATGAACTTGAATTCGACCATCTTCCGGCGAGAGGACTCCATAATGTGACTTCCGATTACCAAATTAACGTTTCGATTACAGTTCCTTTTCAGCCCTAGCTTTTGTGTATGTTTGTGCGTGTGAGTGAGAAAAAATGGCCGGAAGAAGACCGTCGGAAAGATGAACGGCGGTTACAGTTGGAGTTCTTAATTGCAGAGAGAAAGAGGAAATACAAATAGCATTGAATCCAAACCAAAATGGCTGTTTGGTAACGAAAAAGGGTATTAAACGGGTAGGGAGTGAATGTATTGCCACGTCAGCGACGTTGCCGTTAACTTTTGACGATCTTTTATAACAGCCCAACACGAATCAACGTTTGTAAACTTTGACTTTTCAACGAAATTGAATGACGTAATTAAAAATTCTTATAATTTTTAATTAAAAAAGTGAGCTTTCACATGACGTGCTGTCCTTGTCGTCTTTTCATTATCTTGTTACATTTTTAATTTGCGTTTACCGTTTCAAAAGCTAGTTTCTTCGCATTGTTTTCATTTACTGTATGTCGTTTTTGAATTTTTAATTCGTCACGTTATTTTTTTATTATTATTTAATTGTCTTTATAATAGATCTCCTTTTTTTTTGTGTTTCTAGGATCTGATGTTTACTATCCCCCACAGCGGAAATTGTCGAGATTGAGGTCGCTTGTCTTGTTTAATGCTTCTTGATTATGATAAGGATATAATGTATAACTATAAATATTATAGAATACTGTATAATTATATCATCAATGGTTGTGATATAGAATACTCCACCCGTCCTAAATTTATTTATCAGCTAGACAAAAACACGACAATTTAAGAAAACTACACTATTACACTATGTCACCAATCAAATTTTTTCATTCTCACTTAAATTCTTTTTTATTGTTGAAACTTAAAAGTAGACAATTAATTTGGGACATATCAAAAATAAAAATATGGACAATTAAATTGGAATGGAGGGAGTGATTTAAAATCCAGGTTGAACCAACCGAGAATAAAAAAAGGTAGGAACCAGTCAGAAACGAAATTTGAATTCGTATTCTTGTCGTGTAAACAAACAATAAGTATTGCCGTGTCGTGTACATGTTCAAAGATTAATACAAAATTGACACAATAATTATGATTTTAAGAACATTTAGTAATGATTTATATTACTCCGTATATTTTTATTGTGTTTTTCGATTTTTAAGCATAAACCAAGTAAAAAAATATGATATTTTTATTATTTATCTCGTGTTATCGGATTTATCGGGGTCGTGTTCGTGTTAGCAAAATAAAACACGACTTGTATCGTGTTCGAGTTAAGAAAAAATAATCCATATCGTGTTTTAACCAAAATCACAAAACTATAACACGATTTGACGGTAATCATGGCTGGATAAAGCAGCAAAGAAGCAATGCGTTTGTGATTTTGTGAGGATGAATCTAATAGTTTTCATCGAATAGATGCTTGTGTGTTTATTTAATAACGACAATAACAAGAATAATCAACATCACATCATATGTCAAATCCATGTCACATCATCAAAAATTACATATGTAACATTCACATAAACATTTAACCTATTAAGCCGGTTACAGTTGCTATATTAAAAAGTTAAAAGGTACAAATATCGCAAAAAACAGAAAGTAGGTTAAACTGAAAATAAACATCTATTTCCCAAAACATGATCTTACAAACATAACTTTGGGAAGTTACAGATTAAACTTTATATCAAAAACTGTTGTTAGTCATTCATCTTTAGATCGTATACTTTGTTTGTCGTGTGCTACTATATCCACAATATATCGATTCAATTGTTCACCAAATATACGTGTAGAGAACGTTGTTGCAACATGTGATTGTGCTTTTGACCCCATTTTTTGTGCTAATGATGGATCTTGTAATAATTTGGACATAGCCAATGAAAAGCTTTGTGGGGTCGGGTCACATAAGAACCCGGTTTCTCCATCTTTCACGGTCTCAACGGGCCCACCACTATTGCATGCTATTACGGGCTTATGGGCCGCCATTGCCTCTAGTGGCACAATGCCAAAATGTTCATCCTAAGAAAATTAGCAATGTGTTTGAAAACCTATTAATGACTCGATTTGGGTTGTGTTTTATCTTAAACGGGATAATTTCGGTTTAACCTACTTTTAACCGGTTTGAAAACCAAAATACATTTTAGTACCCATACTCATTAATTTAAGGGATAATTTCATATACGTCCTTGCAAAATTTCAATATTACGTATATATCCTTCCAAAACCTCAAAATTCTCACATATATCCTTTTACCTAATTTAATAATTTTTAAATTATTTGAAATTAAAAAAATAAGAATCTTAATCTAAATTAATGGTAAAATGCCCTAAATACGCATATAGCTCAAAGGTTTTTTCTTTCGTCAAGGGTATTTTTTTGCCAAACTCGACATCTGCATTTCATTCGTTAAAGGAATTTAGGGTATTTTACCATTAATTTAGATTAGGATTTGTGTTTTTTAAATTTTAAAAGATATTAATATTATTAAATTCGGTTAAAGGACATATGTGAGAATTTTGAGGTTTTAGAATGATATATACGTAATAATGAAATTTGCAAGGATATATACGAAATATTGGAAGTTTGCAAGGACGTATATGAAATTATCCCCATTTAATCGCATTTTCTTTCTTGACTTATTTTCGTTGGAACTTTTGACGGACTAAAAAATATACGTTCATCTCAATATATTGATAGTAGAAGCAAATCACATGAGAAAACGTGATCAAATTAGTGAGTCAGGGTACTAAATCGACCATTTTGTCAAGTTCAGGGTACCATGCTATGCTGCATCTTTAATAGTTCAGGGTAATAGAAGAGTCAGAAGACTTTAGTCAGCTAAGTTTAGGGTACTAAAATGTATTTTGGCCTTGAATATATATAGAGATTTAAAAAAAAATACTTTTTGGTGATTATATGGTACCTTTGGTGTATATATAACGCATAGGCAATCAGACAAAAGAGCATTTCGTTCAGCAGTGGAACAAGATGTGATGAATTTGACTTGATTAGAAACACCTTTAATTTCTGCTAGAACTTTTAACTGTTCCAAATAGTCAACATTCTCTCTCAACCGTTGATCAAATCCACCTGAAAAAACAAATCTGATGAATAAAAAAGAAATAAAACATATGATATTAATGGGTCAAAACGATTATTAATTTATATTTAGAGTTTTTTAGATACTTGGTGTGTTTATAATGATTAAGAAAACCAAATTATTACAAATTTAATCTTTAAAAAAACTTGGAAGGTATAGCAAGTACTGTTATTTATAAATATTTTAATTTATACCGTTAGCACAAAATATTTAAACTTATAACAGGTGAAGAAAATATAGGAAAAAAACGCCAAATCTGATGAACCGGATTAAAGTCAAAGTCAAAGGAACTTGCCTACAATAGTCAAAGTCACATCGCGAGAACCAAGCATCGCAAACGCTGATATAGCCAAATCAATATTCTTTTTCCTTTCAAAACGGTTGATTGAAAGAAAATTCAACCTGCGAAAAAAATAATAAATAAAATAAAAAATGTCAATCAAAACCCTAAAACCAAATACAAAAATACCAAACAAAAATAGAAAAAGTGTGAATTTTTACTTATAACCATTTGGTTTGGTAAACTGATCCACATTTACTGCAGGATAAAGTACAGCTGGTTTTATCCCTCGAGAATCAAGATTTTTAAAAGTTGATGCAAAACATGATGCTGTAAATTTGCTATTAACAAGAATTAAATCTGCAATCCCTGTTGTTAATTGTTCTAAATAATTTATCGGCATTCGGTATATTCTTCTGAGAATCGTTGTGTGTTTTGCCAGCAACAAATCGGGAAAATGACAATAGAATATAACCTAAATAGAAAGAATAATCAGTTAATAAAGTCTTTTTATTTTGTCTCACATAATAATGTACTTTTAGTCTGTTACATTTGTCCATGTTTAGTCATTGTACAAATTTTTGTCTAATTGTATAGTTAAAATATGGTATGATATGTCCCAATTGGATTAGTAAAAACTTTTTAAATCGATTAATCTTAGATAACATGTATCACTATATATAAATATATATATATATATATATATATATATATATATATATACCAGTTTTATATAAAATTTAATAATATTTTTATAGAAAATATGACTTTTGAAACAATGTTTTTTTTTTGTTCAGAAAATGCATAAAAAGGTACTCATGTTTTCAAAATTTTCCATCTGAGGCACTCAACTTTTATTTTGTCAATTAGGTATCAAAATTTTCTTTTATGCGACCAAAATATGGATTTTTTTATCAAAAACATTTTTTAATGACTCAATTTGAAAGGACAGAAAATTGTACACTGACTAAACAGAAACTAAAAAATAAATATTTCATGACGTGTAAATATAATACATTTAGATATTCAAAATGCAAATCTTAACAACCTTTGTTGACTTTTTGATCTTCAAAATTGGAACAACAACAGAAACTTGATCAGCAAGAACAACATCAAAAGATGGCCAATTGAATAAAACACATAGAGCAACAAATATGCAACGTATATACGCACAAACTGCATGAAAACGATAAAATATGTGTCTGGGAAGAAAAGATCCGTATACTGTAACTGCAAATGTACCTATATATATATTCATTTATTCAAGATAACTCAAAATGTTACACATAAATAAAGTAATTAAGGTTATTTTGAGGTTTTTAACAGTAAGTATATATAATTTCTTACCCGAAAGGGTCTCTTCAAAACAACGATTTTTATCATGGTGAGATGTGAAAATGTGAACATTATGACCATGTGATGCAAGTTCAACTGCTGCATCAACTATTAATCTTTCAGCTCCACCTAAATAATATGAAAAAAAAACATTATAATCGACAAATTTTTAAGTAAGATGTGTAATTATATGCACTCCTATATAGTTGACCCCTTAAGTTTTATGTATTCTGCAATTACATAATTACAACACTTGTAAGAAAACTTTCTGCAGTTATAAATGAAACACCTTTTTCATTTCTTCTATAGTTCAAATATCAAATAAATTTATAAAGTAACAAATGCTTAATTTCGGATTAACATGAACAACTATCATAATAGTATTATATATTTTGAATTAATTACCTACAGTTCCATTAGGTTTTCTAACAATTTGATCAAATTCACAATAAGCACAGAATCTAAAGTGAATTAAACCCAAACTCAGATCATATAAGTATAAAACAAGTACAAATACAAGGATTCCAACCTAAATTGCACAACAAACTATCAAAAAACTGAACCAAACGTACATCCTCGAAATTGAAGTGATACAGGCGAATAGGCGATCCAAATTCGAACAAATTAAATCAAATTCATATTCGTGTGTGTGAGCTTGTGTGTGTGCGTACCGATTCCGAGATCTGGATGAATGATCGCGATGTTCATCTTCGAGTCTTCTTTGTTCTTCATCGTCTCTTTCGTTTTGCTCTGTTACAAAAACGGGGGTTTTACACTTTTAAGTTTATACACTTTTTATTGGCGAGCAGATGAATTTACATAGTTACCCCCTTCAAGAACCTTGTAAATCTTATATTAGTCCTTTAATTTAATGTTGTTTTTTTTTTTATACCAGTGATTTTTTCCACTTCTTTACTAATTATACTTAGAAATATTTTATTGACACTAAATTATATTATTGGAAAAAGAAAATGAAGAAAAATAACTCCTAAATTTGATGATGTGAAATATGAGTAATTTTTTTCTATAACTAAAATAAGTGAACACTCAATTTTTTTAACAATATAATAGTGAGAATTTTAATTCGCAACAAAAATGAGTTTTCTTGTCCACATTTAGAGGTTCCGTTTTTACAAATATAATCTACTTTAAAATAAAATAACTTATTAATTTTCATGAGAGAAAATATTTTTAATATCCTACATCGAGCATATGGTATACCTTTGTTATACGCTCTACCAAATGAGTTATAACACCGCCATAGCGCACAACCTCCCCCGCCATCCACTCATAAGCCATATAAAATAATTTGTGGCACTTGTATAAAATAATGTTTCTCTATATAATCTTCAAAGTATAAGATATTGCTTATTTGAATTTGATTTCTTCACCCCCATGCACCTAATGATCTAAGTATAATAACATTTGTTTTGATTCCATAAACTAGGGGTGATTATCGGGACAAAACCGAACCGAACCGAACCGATAGAACTGATAACCGATAACGATGAATTTTTAAACCGAAACCGAACCGATAACATGTTATCGGTTTTGGTTCGGTTCGGTTTCAGTCGGTTTTCGGTTCGGTTCGGTTATTTTAGGCCACATGTTCATCCTTTTCCGAAAACCAAACCGAACCTATAGAACCGATAACTGATAACGATGAATTTTCAAAACCGAAACCGAACCGATAACATGTTATCGGTTTTGGTTCGGTTCGGTTTTGGTCGGTTTTCGGTTCGGTTCGGTTTATTCGGTCCAAATGCTCACCCCTACCATAAACTCCAACAAAAATGGCCTACATTAGTTTCTAAGAAATTGTATTTGTGTGTATGTACTTTTGGCCAATCACTATACTATAACAAACTTACATCTTATTGAATTATTTTGAAATTATATTTTTGTAGGTCCTAATGGCATTATTGTATACAAGCGCCACAAATGATAATATACCAATTTGATTAAACAAGGACATATTTTTAAAAGATTGCAAATATTGTAGGAAAAGCATAAACAAAAGAAAAAGAATGGGATACTTTTGTGATGATCACAACTACAGGGTAGAATACGTAAATACAATCACAATTCCGCCTTATCGATTGCAACCCCTCAACAACACTTTCCGATTAGGGCACGTAAAAGATAGCGATCAAAATGTCAACCGGAGAAGATAACGGCTCAAAGGTTCTACGGCTGGTGTATTTGGTCGGCGCCGGAAGTAATTCACCGGTGCCTTCTTATTCAACATTTTCAATACCTATAATTTAATACGAATTTGTAATTTGATTTTAGAATTGCGTTCGATTAATCAAAACCTGATCGGAGAATTCATAATTGATTGTATCAGTTGTTTGTACGGCGGCAATCAATAGGTGGAGAGGTATACGGAAATCGGAGTTGCGACATCAACAGCACCGGCGATTGTTGGAGGAGCCGTCTAAAGCGGTTGATTAAGAACGCCGTATTACGGTAAGCTCTAATTAGGGCTTCGTGTTGATTAGTGTCTGTCAATAATTGGTTTTGCATCTTCTTATTATTATTTGTAATTATGTTTTCATAAATCGTAATTAAAGGTTTTTTTTTTCGTTTTAGATTAAGCTCGTTTCTTAATTTCTTGAATTTGTGTTGGTCGGTTATTGAAGGAGACCTCCAAATTTAATTCGTCTAAAAATGTTTAAAATCCAATTTGAATTTTCTTGTGATTTGTCCTTGTGATTTAGCTAAATTGTATGTGTGGTCACCGTAGTTCACTAATTGCATGTCAACGTTTACATTGGCGGTGAACATTTAGGCCTAAAAAACCGAACCGAATCAAATTAAAAACTAATTGAAACCGAGCATGCAATTTGGCCAAACCATAAAAAATTAAAAACCATCAATGAACTGCGATGAGCAAACATACAATTTGACTAAACCTAATTGACCATTCTTACAATTTGCTCTTTATTATATGTGTCCTTTTGGTAGAACAAGTTAAAATATAAATATGTAAGAGATATTTAAACACATCAAACTTTTTCATTTATAGGAAAAATTGAACTAAGCTATGAAATGTGCAATTCACCCTTCTTAAAATGCTTATTAGTTTAATGCATTTCCTAAAAGATCGAGTATATATCGATCTTGTGCCTAAGTAAATCACCATCATGGTAGATTGGTAGTATTGTGGTAGGTGTCCTAAGGCTAGGGCACCACCACCATTTGAAATTTTCTGCCACATCATCTGTTATCTCAGCAACCACACAACACCACTTTATACAGGAAATACCCATCACATCAATTTTTTTCCATCTCATCATTAATTTTCCATTTATTTTAATAAAAACACAAATCACAATTTTTATAAAGAAATACAAATAACATTTAATATATTGTTATAAAAAATTATATGAATTGTAAAGTAGTATATAAGTCCAAATAAAATTTTATTTTAAAACATTAAAGCCCAAAAAAAAATTATCTTAAAATATGAAAGCCCAAAATCTTTTTGTACTAAAAACGGAGAGCCCAACAAAGTTTTTTAAACCTAGCATCCTTCTTCAACCTCCAGCGCTGTCCTCTTCAACCTCCAAAATACACAGGTGAGTTTTCTTCCTTTTTTTGGTACAGATCTCTTCCAAATACTAGTATAATACCATCAAAATATAAAAAAGAGCATCTCCACGCCGTTGTGTCTCGTGCTCGTTATCCCCTCCGCCCACGCCGTTCCCCACGCCGTATAGGGGGGCGGTGTTCCCGGTCAATAACGCCGTGGCCAACAGGCCACCTTAGCACCACCACCACGCGCAATTACTCATACCGTGTAGCCTAAGACTATGTAGAGTGGTGACCAACTTATGTTTGACCACTATTAACACATCAACATCACATCAGCTTCACTTTTCACTATGACAAACCACGATCTATTAAAAACAAATCTATTAAAAACCAAAATTTCCAAAAAAATCATTTCACTTTTAAATCTCTTCTCAAAATAGATTGTGCGGTTTATGCGACTCTACACAGATTTAGACAAGTAGGGTCTGGTCGTACAAAAAATGGTCAAATCGCACTAAAATATAGTTTAGCCGTACACCAGTCGCACAAAAAATAATTTGATCACACAAAAAAACATCTGGGCCGCATAAAAAACATTAGATCACACGATTTATTGTGTGAAAGCCAAGTCATATTGTTTTCGGGAAAAGAGCTTTTGATATATTTTGATAGTTATCTCTTTGTATATACAGTCTGCTTTTCTTGAAAAACCCGATTTAAAAGTTTGTATTTATCGTAGATGAATTTACAAAAAAAAAAAATTATGTGTGAGTTGCTTACTTAAAACAGAGGCAGATATTTAAGAATTACTTTTATTAGCAACCTATCATAGTTGACCCCACTTTTGTATTCACAAGCCAAATATTTTGAAGAAAGTGGGCTTTCAATGAATGATTTCTTTTTACTTAAAAAGAGTGAAAAATAAAATAAAACAGAACAAGTTACCAGTATAAATAAGCATAGCCATATCATCCAACACTTCACACCAATAACCATGGCTCCTTCCATCATCATATTATGCTTCTCCTGCTTCCTTTTCCGATCATTTTCCATCTCCGACGCCGTTGTTCCTCTCTCGGGAACCTTCCGGTTTGTAAACCAAGGTGAATTCGGGATTTACGATTCCGAATACGCCCCAAATTACCGAGCTCTTCCAATACCATTCACCACCCCTTTCCAGCTTTGTTTATACAACACCACCCCAAACTCATACACTCTCGGTCTCCGCATGGGGACGAGAAATGATGGATCCGTCATGGCATGGGTTTGGGAAGCGAACCGCGGTAACCCAGTTCGTGAAAACGCCACAGTCTCATTCAGCCAGGATGGAAACCTCATCCTGGCTGATGCAGACGGGCGGATTGCATGGCAAACCAACACCGCCAACAAAGGTGTTGTTGGCATTGCCATACTGTCCAATGGTAACATCGTGCTTCGTGACTCGAAGGGTAACTTTGTGTG
The DNA here is from genome assembly GCA_963853835.1 of Calendula officinalis. Taxonomy (NCBI): domain Eukaryota; kingdom Viridiplantae; phylum Streptophyta; class Magnoliopsida; order Asterales; family Asteraceae; genus Calendula; species Calendula officinalis. The sequence goes on along the minus strand of OY970828.1, from coordinate 2,607,083 downwards.
GCAAAGCTTTGATTCCCCTACTGACACACTCTTGCTCGGACAATATCTTCGGACAAAAGGTCTGAGCAAGCTCGTGAGTAGGGATTCGATAACAAACAACGTTAACGGGGTTTATAGCTTCGTAATTGAACCCAAAAGATTGGGTTTGTATTACAAGGACAACATGCTTTATTGGTCATCCTCGTTCACCGAATTAGTCAAAGAGAATGTGAATTTGGAAAACGTAACGTTACAAATTGCGGAATCCGAACACGAAGAGAACAATTTTCACGCACTAAGGTGTCGCCTCACCAACTCGTTTGAACAACCTACCTTAAATTTGGACAAACCACGATACAATAGCACGTTATCGTATTTACGACTAGGAATTGATGGAAACCTAAGACTCTACACGTATCGGGCCAAAGTAAACGGGCATGCTTGGACTCGGTTGTTTACTTTATTTGATAGACGGGCTAGTGAGAGAGGGGAAGAAGTTGAAGACGAGTGTCAATTACCAACCCGATGTGGGAAATTCGGGCTTTGTGAGGATAGTCAATGTGTCGGGTGCCCGTTACCAAATGGTGTATTTGCTTGGAGTAAAGAGTGTAAGTTGAAGTCACCGGGTTGTAAGGCGAGCGGTTTTCGGTACTACAAGCTTAAAGGGGTCGAGCATTTCACGGCTAAGTATGCACCTGGGATCGAGCCGATAAAACATAGCGATTGTGAGAAAGAATGCACAAAAGATTGCAAGTGCATGGGGTATTTTTATCATAAAGATGGATCGAGGTGTTGGATCGCTCACGAGTTGAATACATTGACTAGGGTTGGAAACTCGATGCATTTAGCGTACATCAAAACACCCGTTCGCTAGATCAGGTTTTCGAGAAATCAGATATATTAAAGGTCGAGATTTGAAGATTGTTATTTAATCTTGATTTGAAATCGTCCTTTGTGTTTTATGTACGTGATGACCCGAAATTGAATCCAATAAAATTACAAATAATTTTGATATTATTAAAAGTGGTGATATTTTTAGAAGTGGTGACATTACACGTTTAAGAAAAACTAGGAAAATACACGGGAATAGACATGTATATTATAGCTTAAAATTAAGATGGTAGACAAATATGTGGAAACTGAGTTATTTTCTAGACATATAAAGGGAAAAATGGGGTTGCTATTTCATATCTACATTTAAAGTTATGTAGTTCTAGTTAAAATACAGTTCAAAGTTATCACAACCAACATGTATTAATTGTGAATTAATTACTAAGATAGACCAACTTAAGTGAGGAACTTCCATTTAAAATTGATAGACTGCAATCTTCCCAAAATACCACGTGAGACTGGGAGACTTGAGCAACGTGCGACTGGAAGACTTGAGCAGCACTAACTGGGAGCAACACTAACGGAGCAGCACTAAATATTGAGCAGTACTAACGAGCAATGGTAACAAGGTTGAGCATTATTAACGAGCAGTAGTAACAAGGTTTAGAGCATTAGTAACAAGGTTGAGCAGTATTAACAACGAGCAGTAGTACAAGGTTGAGCAGCACTAACTCGGACCCCTAGCGTTGTTCTAGTAGAGTAGCACGGTCAGTCGCACGGTCTATTTTGAGAAGGATTGACAATAAAATCTTTTCTTAAGAAACTTTAATTTCATTTAGTTTATATTTGGGAATCACTCTTAATTAGATGTACCTACAATTTACCAATTAGTGATGATGATGAAAAGTATGTTGTTGCTATAAGTTTTTTGTATCTTGTGGTCGTATATTTATACATCTAGGTTGGGATAAATTTGAAACGGATGTATCGTATGGAAGTTAAACCTTAGTTTAAGGATGTGTTCGGCTAACCGAATCATAATGAACAAATGTGTTCACGAACAAGAAAACTTGTATTATTCAAAACGTGTCATTCAACCATACATTATTATCCTATATATAAGCTAATAAATATAAATACTAATTAAACTATAATAAGGAAAACTAATAAATAAGACTAAACAAATAAGATAATTCCTAAATAAGTTGGATGGTTGAAGATAGTCTTGATCGTATCAAAGTTTTAAAGGTTTTAACCAAAATTACATAGATTTTAGTGGTTCAGTTTAGATATGTAACAACTAAAATGGCACCAAAAATAAATTACTTTATTGGTCAACGAATAGAATCTGGTACATGAAAGTTATAACTTATATGTAGGGCAGGGACCTAGTATGGTGCTCGGGGTTGTCCGTGCAACCCCTGAAACTTTTCAGAATAGTGTAAAAATAGCGTTAAATTTTTGAATTTTCTTTTTATTAGTGTAGGTGAAACCCCTGAGAAACAAATATGCAACGGGTGACACCCCTCAATTTTTTCTCTGGGCCCGCCACTAATGTAGGGTATACATGAATCATTATGCGAAACAAGTAGTTAAGGAATATGTATTTTTTAGTCAGTTTTAGATATCTATGTGGAGTCGTAAATCTAATCCAGTTTGAGATTGATATCGAGGATTCTCAGAATCTTGCCACGTATGTATATGTTGCCAACCTTAAATAAAGTACGTGGTGACTCCAAATTGGCGTTCTCGATCGACAGCGTTCCAAGACGCCGATTCTCTTGTATGCTACTTGAGTCGAGTTTTCATATTTCTTTTTTTTTTTTTAACTAACGGTAGTACTATCGTTTTCCAATTTTTATAACATGGTACCTACTCTTATAACAACACCAAATACAAATCAAACAACACCTCAAACTATTATCTTTATCTAATTTTTATAAAGAACATTCAATATTCAAAATGTGGGTTGTATTTAAGGAAGTTGTCTATTTTTTTAAGTTCCAAAGTAATAAATTTTAATCATTAATTAATACTAATCCCCCTAAAGGTTAAAATTAATCACATATATTTTATGGTGATTTCCTAATTTTGACCAAATGAAATGAAATCTCCCCAAAAATATACTTAGGTTTCAATTCTTTTCAAAATAGACCGTTCAACTACCCCCGTGAGCGTGCAACCATGAAACTCCACTAGAATGCCGCCACGTGTCCGAGTTAGTGCTGCTCAAATAGTTACTACTGCTTGTTAATATTTCTCAACCTTGTTACTACTGCTCGTTAATACTGCTCAAACTTGTTACTACTGCTCGTTAGTACTGCTCTCCACTTAATGATGCTCCGTTAGTGTTGCTCTCAGTTAGTGCTGCTCGTTAGTGCTGCTCCCAGTTAATACTGCCCAAGTCTCCCAAGTCGCACGGGGTATTTTGAGAATATTAAAGTATATCAGTCTTAAATGAGAGTCTCTCATTTTTTTTTGTCTAAATTGGTAATTATTTCTATATTTTATATATGAATGAGTATTCTTTCCATTTGAAACTCATATAAATTATAATCCTTTTTCAATTTTTTTAATAATTGTTGTTAAAGTTCTTCATTACAAAATAATATTATGTGATAATCATATATGATTATTTACTTTATTACATACATGGCCGGCCCTGAGTTCGTCGGGACTCTAGACGAACATTGATTTTAGGTCCTATCACAATTATAAAGTCAATATCATCGCAACAACTCTCGAATTGTGGTTCTGGACTTCTATAACAATTGTGCCGTTTCATATAGGGGTAAATAAATTATGGTTTAAAACATAAATAAAGGGTTAGAAAAATTATGGGCCCCTATTTGAAAATTTTAGTATAGGCGTGAGCCTATGATTCATACGTTCATGGCCGGTAGTGATTACATATGATGTTTTTATATGATTACATGTAGTTGCATTTTTGATTATATACGATGTTTTTTGTATAATCACATGTGATCATATTATACAATCACATTTAATCATTACTGGCCGGATAAACCGAATCACAGTTTATTAGGTATTTATGTTAAATGATACCAAACACTTAATATTTAATTATAAACTTGGTTTTCAAACTTCAAAACATATAATAAAGATTCAAACATATAAAAAAATATACAAAACATTATCTTTAATAAGAAAAAGTGAGATTAAAACAAAATTAAATAAAAAACGGTTAAAATCCGGTTAAAACATCCCGGTCCGACCGGATTCACAGTTAACTCACCCGGTTCGAAGCGGTTCACAAACATACTTTTAACCTGGTCATTTTGACCCGGCATACTTCCATTTACCGGTTGAACCAGTCCCAACCGGCCGGTCGAACCCAAGTTTTAAAACACTGAATTTAACCTCTAAACTATTTTCTCAATATTTTTCTCATCTTTTAATTTAATAACATTATTATTATTTAAAATTTATTAGAATATCAAATTTACTTATCTTTTAATTTTTCTTGTTATCCCTTATCTTTCAATCTTTTAATTTAATCCCAATAATGAAGATAAACGCTTCTTCTTTGATATGTGATTAACTTAATCGTTTAATATAGTCCGGTCCAGGCCCATTTTTCTTGGGCTTGATGGCCGCATGGCATGGATGTGAGCTCGACACCGCCACGTGCGACGTCCCAAGGACCAAAGTCCTCCATAAAACCCCGAGACCACCCCCCCCCCCCCCCCCCGAAACGCCAACTGGCTTCGCCTTTCCATGGCCTCATTAGGGAGGCGGCACTATGTGACAACCCCCGAAATCGGTATTTGACCCAACATTTAATGTGACCAAATTATTATGGTATAACAATCATCTCATTTATTTCAGCATTTAAGTCTAGTGAAAACATTCATATAATGTGTTGGTAGTACAATTCTTCATTATTGCATATGTTAGTTTGTTTTTGTCTCATACAGTTAGAACTATATTTTTAGCGAGTTGGTAACTTAACAATAAAAGTAAACCAAACTAAATATATATATTGTATATTTTTATGAAGCATTCGATCAACCAGATAAACAGGTAGGAAAAATATTCAAAACCTTTACCTAATAAAACAATTAACTATATATACATTTTATTTTTAAAACAATAAAAAAATAAAATTCAGAAACTCTTTCTTATTTCCACCCTAACCCACGTACATATACAAGTAAATTGTTTCCTAATCATAAATGGTATTAATTTTCTAAGTTAATGCTTATCAATAATAAATCAATCAAATAAATGTTTAAAAATCCATCTTATCTTCACCCATTCCACATGTGACTGAGTTTTTGATTTTGCTCCGAGATAAATATTAGTATCCCAAAATATCCGTAACTTTAAACAACCCAACGTCCACGATCGCCATCTTCATCATCCATTTATATATGAAACTTAAATTCACCCTCAAAACTGCTTTAACCTCCTGGTAATCTCACGGCTATCAAACCAAGCAAATAAGCAAAAATCATCTCGAGCTCTCATCTCTGCACCCCTCTCGTTGTGCACCTGTACATTCCGGCGAAACATCATTCCGGCGAAGTTTTTTTTATCGTCACCTCCGGCAACAAACCAGATATTCAGGCAATCACAGTTTCCCTCTGGTGACAAGCAGAAAATCCGACAATCATTTATCGGTTTTCATCCATCTCTTTGTAGGTATAATCAGTAACCCTTTTTAATCATCTTTTTATATTCAATTATGCATGGGTATATAATACATTCGTGTGTGTGGCCGTGTGGGTGATGATTTCGTGGTGTGTGTATCTCATATTTTATCGTAAAAAAAAAAAACCCGTTAAACGACAATTATTGATATTCGCCGGCAGCATGAGAGCTGCCGGAGTCTTTTCCGTTCGATACAAAACAGTAGCCCCAAACAAACCGGTCTGTTAAATCTTGGTAGCCCAGCCTTTCTTTAAAACCCAATTCAGTAGACAAATAAGCCTAATCGAATTTTGGCTAGCCCAGTATTTTAATTGCTTTTAGTTGGGCCAAATTTGCTTAAGCCAAGTTCATTTTCTTTTGACTAAAAATCAGAGTTTATACTTTGCATATTAATAGTTAAATAGTACGTATATATAAATGGGTTTCGAAATGGTGAAAACATGTAATAAATACTTAGTTATTTATAATTACTTATGTATTTATTAAACAAAATTTATTTAAATACAACTTCGTTGAATTAATTACTTATTAATCTTTTTATTTTGATTTAATTAATTTAATTTATTTTATTCAAATGATAATCTATCGTATCAAAAAAAAATTGTTTATTTTTAATCAAAGTATAAACCATTCCCATGAAATTATATACCAAAAACGAACATATTTAAAATACGAAATCATTCCACAATGTCACCAACATATTGCTCGAGTCAAATTCCTTTTAGGGAATCATTTTGCATAGACGAGTCAGTTAGACCGTCACTCATTCATTTATTCTTATGCGTTTAGGACGCTAGGATCATTTGGTTGGATACCACGATTTCTTTTGCTAGCATTGCATCAGGTGAGTCCACAGCCCCACTTTTTACTTCATTTTATTTACTGTTTTTACAACTTTTGGGGTGAAAAACATATCAAAAACTTTTATAAATGTTTGCAACATAACAATTGTTTTATAAACATCTTCAAAACTATATATTTTACCGCGATGATACTACTTACACAATGTTAACTATCTTGCAACTTATGATTGAATGAACTACTCGTTGTGGTAGGCATTATTAAATGAACTACTCGTTGTGGCAGGCGATACTGTATGAACTATGAACTGCTCGTTGAGGCAGGCGTTACCAAATGAACTGCTCGTTGTGGCAGGCATGTTGTTATATGAACTGCTCGTTGTGGCAGGCGTTACCAAAATGAACTGCTCGCTGTGGCAGGGGTTATCGAAACGAACTGCTCGTTGTGGCAGGCTAATTTAAAACATATTGTTTCACTATTTTTGCCATGTTTGGCACACGTACAACTATAGATTTCAAAACGTTTGCAAGCATTGTACTATCATACAGTTTATGCCACGTTCGGCACATGAAACATTGAATTTCAAATCATTTTAAACATTATATCATCATTTTTACTTATGTCTTATTGGCATATAAAAACTTTGGTTTCAAAACTCATACTAAACCTGTGGATTCACTCAACAATTTTGTTGATCATTTTTTCATATGTTTTTCAGGTAACTAAGTTGAAGCATAAGTCATAATAGCATTGGATAGCAAGCATGCATGTGTCAAGATGCCACGATTATAAATCATCTTTAAACTATGTCTTTTGGATTCAAGTTACTTCATTTGCGTTAATTTTTGTGACATTACTTTATTTTAAACATTTATGAAGTTTTAAACAATTATTGTTTACAATAATCATATGCTTATGTATACTTGTGAAGTTGCACGCCCGTTCTTCCGCAAACCATTTTGGCGGGGTGTGACACACTAGCTCCCAACCAGTTGTGTCTAATCCGTTACGATCCCCTTCAAAGTCCACACTTGCAGACTAGGCCAGAAAGCAACGGCTAGACGAACAACGCCTTATGTCTAGAACGCTCTTTTTTGACACCGATAACAGGATAAACTAGTGGCACGATCTTCATACTCTGTCGTGCGTGGCCACAGGAATTTCAGCCCATGTCACGCGACTCTGCAACTCAACATTTTTCTTGGGCACATTGGTCAAATCTAGTGAGCATTTGGAGCATCTACCCAAGACTTCTAGTATAGTGGTATTAGTGAAAAAAAATAAGATGGTGCACATAACCCATATGTCATGGGTTCAAGTCCCGTTGTAGACAAATAATGGGGTTTATTTCCCATATATTGAGAGTTCGGAAGAAGGCATATTGCCCCTTATGGATGCTACTGTGCCGTTAAAAAAATAAATTAGAGCATCCCATAATGTGGGTTGGCAGCACTAAAGAGTTGTTAACAAGGTTTTAATATGATCATACCAGGTGCTCTAATACTGGCGGCTCTAATACGATAAAATGTATTGTTTTTTTAATGGTGACATGTTACTAATTTATTATATTTCAACTTGAAGAGAAATAGAAAGAGAGTGTTATTTCTTTTTCTCCCTTTTTAGTGATATATTTATGGATTTTTGTTTCCTTTCCGTCCAAATTAACTTTAGATGATGGATATAAATATGATTAAAGCATCTTATACAGAACATGTATTTTTTGCCCCACACACATGATAAAGTCAGTGGGCCAGGATGGACAACAATACTCAAGTTCAATGTATACTAGTAGGGTACTCATGTAATGCAGCTATGGATATTCTATATAATTATATTAATTTGCCGGGATAAATTTTATTTGATTACATATTTTTCCAAACAATAATAGGGTACCTACGTTATGGGTCAGTAACTAGATGAAGAAGATCGTGGTGGTGGGAAATACCGAGGTTGGTAGTATGTACCATGACTTAATGGATGTTAAAAACAAATGGTTGTTTAAAATTTAACATCCAGTTGACAATAAACAAAAAAAATGGTTAATTATTTTCGTATTCAAAACATTTATTTGCTTCTAGCGAAAAAATAAATAGAATAATTAACAAAGTTAAGTATTTTCGCTACATATATAATTAATTTAGACTTGTGACTAGGGAAACTCGCATATTAAAATGATTTTATGGTTGAATTGTACATCGTTGTTTTTGTTAGAAAAGTTGTGTTGAAAATGAATTTTCACCAATTTTGAACTTGTGCAATTATATGTATATTCATTATATAATTAATGGTCGGTAGTTTTGCGTTCACCTTTGTGAGTGCTATGCAACGAGTCAAACATTATCCAAGTGAAGTTGTGGTGAGTGAGATATCGACCCTCAAAGTGGAGTGTTTAGAACAAAAAATCAAACAAACTAAATGGGCGGGAATTGTCCCACATTTATAGATGAACAAACTCTAGTGGAGTTTATAACCGATAAAATGATATGGAGATTAAACTGCTTCCTTGGGCTTTCCTTTGAGTTTCCTTTAAGTTGCAAATTATTGGACCAAATGTTTGTCAATGCTCGAACTCCTACAAACTTAACTGCAGGTCTCGTACGGTTTGTTTTTGCCACATGTATCCTGACAATCTGTTGGATGTTTTAAAAATTCAGTTAGCTTATTTGAGAAAGTTAGTGTACAGAAAATTAAATTTTCATATTTTAGTAAGTTTCATTATATAATAAAGATAAACACTAAAATTATTAATCTTAGACTTGTAGTTTAATACAAGTAGTATTTTTATATGGCATCACTTATAATATTTGTGGACAAAACTAAAATAAATTTAGCAGCCGTTAGAAAAATAAACGCTAAAGCTATTAGATTTCATAGTATATGAATAAACAATCTAACATTACCATTAAGATATACATGGAATATTCCATCAACCTGTTATTAAAAAATAAAGAGTTTTTCTTATTAGAGTTTTTTTTTTTAATATGTGATCTAAGAGCATACCATGATAAATACTAATTGTCTTTTATATCCTTGTATTTAATTTATTATTACATTTTATTTTTAATAATGATAAGACCGGTGCCAATGGTGGCGGCAACTGACGCCGTCAGTTGCTGCCAACTCAGCGACACGTCAGCTGATAAACTAACTAACACTAAACTGACGTAGCCATGCCAACAGCACTCCGTCACTTCACTAATTTTGGGCCCCACCATTTACTTTTCTTTTTCTAATTAAAATATACAATTAATTAAAACATATAACTAATAAAAATAAATTACATTAATTATAAAAAAACATTACATAAAAAGTTTATCTTTTTTTTTAATTTTTAGATTTTTTTATAAATATTACGTTTTTTTTTTCTAATTATTAAAAGGAGTTAAAAAAAATTTTAAAAAAAATTAAAATAAAAGTAAAAATAATGTCTGGAAAAAAAAAAGAAAAAAAAATTAAAATAAAAGTAAAAATAACGTCAGGAAAAAAAAAGAAAAAAAAAGAAAACAAATTTTTTTTTTAATCACCGCGCTCGCCCCTTCGCTCGTCGCCAAATCCACTGCACCTCAACCGGCGCCACCACCGACGGCCCGTGCCAACGGTGCCGGTACCGGCGGCCAACCGGCGGACCGTTGGCACTTGGCACCGGTCTAAGGTAAAATCAATTTAACACAAAAGCATTAATAACTAATTCATATTATTTTATATTTATTAAAAAGTTCATTAAATGTTTGTTGTTATATATCCTTGGAGCATATACTAACAAAATCTAAGAATAAAATACCATCACAACGAATATTTCATCTACTTTACATCAACTTGTAATCATTTCGTAAACATAAGCGTAATTACAAACCCGCTTTTGTCGTTTGTATATTATAGGTATTTTGTCTTTTAACTTATTATAATACAAATAATCTTCCATTTCAAACTGATAACATTAAATGTTGTAGATCGGCTCATTTTGTTTCTTAAAATTCAAGATTATTAGAGAAAATGAGCTACATTAAGGACATAATCTAGATTACGGGCTCCGTTTCATGCTTATAACCAGTTAAATTAAACCTTGAGACGAGAGAAACATGGTGGTTTCAGGCTCAAGATCCCTATATTTTAAGAGTTATTTGCATGTTTTATTTTATTTAGTTTTTAGACTTTGTGTCTGTGTCAATTTTTGGCACGTTTGTCTTTTTAGGCTTTTCGAAAATCTAGGCTTCTTTTAAGGTGTTTTTGGAGACACTTGAACATTTGGTTTTGAACTTTATCAAAGTTTATTTTTCTCTCAAATTTTGTGTTCTTGAAATGATTTTAAAGGCTAAATTGCATCATTCTTTACATTAACGTGATTTTAGAATAGATTATTATAAAAATTCTAAGAATCAACATACTATATTTTTTGTTTATAACTCTAAATCAATCCCAAATTCGAAAACTTGTAACATCCATCAGCACTTCTAATATAAAAACTGTATCATTAATACTTCCTTACTAAAATCCTATGAGTTTTTTATTCCCTTTATGGACTATTACTTACTAGTTTCAAAATCAAAGGTCCATTATGATAAACAAAGTCAAGTGACATTTATGTAATTTACTCTTTCTGCATCAATATAAATACACCATACATCCAATATCTCCAACATCTTAACATTAGCATCCATGGCTGCTTCTTCTTCTCTCTCAATTATCTTGTTGGGCTTCCTTTTCCAGTCATTCTTCATATCCGAAGCTATTGTTCCTTCCGCCGATACCTTTCGGTATGTCAACGAAGGCGAATTCGGAGAATTCGAATCCGAATACGCCCCAACTTACCGTCCTCTTCCACCATTCACTACCCCTTTCCAATTTTGTTTCTACAATACCACCCCAAATGCATACACTCTCGCTCTCCGCATGGGGACGAGACGTACTAACTCCATCATGCCATGGGTTTGGGAAGCGAACCGGGGTGCACCGGTTCGCGAAAACGCCACATTCTCATTCAGCCAGGATGGAAACCTCATCCTGGCTGATGTAGATAGCCGGATTGTATGGCAAACTAACACCGCCAATAAAGGCGTTGTTAGTTTCGACATACTATCCGATGGCAATATCGTGCTTCGTGACTCAAAGGGTAACTTTGTATGGCAAAGCTTTGATTCCCCGACCGACACATTGTTGATCGGGCAATCTCTCCGTGTCAATGGAGGCCCGTACAAACTCGTGAGTAGGGATTCAATCACAAACAATGTTAACGGGGCGTATAGCTTCGTAATCGAGCCTAAAAGATTGAGTTTGTACTACAAGAACAATATGCGTTATTGGTCTTCCACATTCCCCGAATTAAACCGAAAAAATGTGACTTTGGTGAACGCGACATTAAGAATAGCCGAATCCGAATACGAAGAAAACAATTTTAACGCACTATGGTGTGATCTTTCCGATTCCAAATCCTTTGAAATAACTTATATAGATATGGGAACCATCCGATATAATAGCTCGTTATCGTATCTTCGGTTAGGCATCGATGGGAACTTAAGACTTTTCACTTATCGTGAAAATGTACACGGAAACGCGTGGGCCCTATTGTTTACATTGTTCGATAGAAATTCACTTGGGAGGGTCGAGACCGGGAGTGGGAGGTTAGTTGAAAACGAGTGCCAATTACCAAACCGATGCGGGAAATTCGGTCTTTGTGAGGATAGTCAATGTGTCGGGTGCCCATCACCAAACGGTCCGGTCTTGGCGTGGAGTAAAACTTGTAACTCAAATAATCCCGCGGGTTGTAACACGAGCGGTTTTCGGTACTACGAGCTCAAAGGGGTCGACCATTTCACGACTAAGTATACATCAGGGACCAAGGTGTCTAAACCGAGTGATTGTGAGAGCAAATGCACCAAGGATTGCAAGTGTGTGGCGTATTTTTATCACACGGATCGGTCAAAGTGTTGGATCGCTCACGAGTTGAACACGTTGACTAGGGTTGGGAACTCGACTTGTTTGGCTTACATCAAAACACCTATCAGCTAGTTGTTTTGTAACTTTGTTATTCTGGTGAGCATGTGGCTTTTGTGTGTTTGTTTTGTGTTTTTATTTCATATTTTCGATTACTAAGAATGTTTATGACGTTTTTCTTTGAAGTGTTCTATTTCTATCATGTTTCTGATTTCTGAAAACATCTTTTATATGCCATCATTCGTAAAACTTAAGTCTTGACCATGTTATCACGCTTTGATTTAAGACTTGGATCTAAGATTTAACATATGCTAATGTCAGACTTGTCTTACATTCACCAATCATATTCTATATTGGGAATTGATTTTCACACCACACTTTTTGATTCTCCTACCACACTGTACAAATCTTCCTGCAAACTGTACAAGCATTTGAAACAATCATTGTGGTACATGGGTCAAAAGATGTGGTGTAAAAATCACCCCTATATTTTATAGGGGATGATTTTCCTACCACAACTTTTAAGGTATATATCACATCTAATGCTTAATGTACTTGTATAGTTAACTGTAAAAACTGTATTGTGTGGTATAACCATTAAAACTTGTGGTAGTAAAATCAATTCTCATATTTTATAGGCTCGCGTATTATAAAACATACGCACCCAATACCTTCTTAAAATACCTTGGGCTCCACCTAAATGTTGTATCCACTTACCCCAGTTGAATAATCAAACTAACGCCTTTGAGGAGAAGAGGCGTGCCAACGGTACACTCCTCGTTGGTTGTGGAGACGGAGGACGCGATGCCTCCGTTAGTGTTGGGATATAAAACAAAGATATCATTCTATTACTGATACTGCAGTTGGTACTGATCAATGAAGATTGAAGTTAGTACTGATGGGGCAGAAATACTATATACTACTGATGCTAAACTTGGACATTACTACTGATGATGAATACTACTGACGATCAACAATTACTACTGATTCTATTTATGGTGCTGATCGAGTCCGAGATTCTAGCTTAGTTTGTTATAGAATGAATATCTTTATGTAATTCAATTGTAATCGATTCCTAGAATAACTAGGTTATTAATTTACGCTTCAAGGACTAGTATATATAGTTCCTTATGAATTGTAAACATACGTGTGTATTGATCGATCAAATTAATATACATTGAAGCTTTTTGTGAATCACTGCGTTCTTATTTACATTTGTATTCTTTAACAGTATTCATTGTTCTTAATCAATTAAACTATAAGTGTTGATCCGCTGCAACTTCTAATAGTTTGTAGATATGTGATTAATTAATCCTTCTGGGTTAATCGATCCTGACAAGTGGTATCAGAGCTTTACGGTTCTAGATCTACAAATTAAGAGCAGCAAAAAGTTTCATACTTTCGATCTCAAAATTGTTAATCATGTCTGATAACAATGAAAGTACTCAAGCAAATAAGATTCCAATTCTCACTCCCAACAACTTTGGGATGTGGAAAAACAGAATCAAGCAATACATGCTGGTTACTGATTATTCCATGTGGGAAGTGGTTCTTGAAGGCAACAAGACTATTCAAACTCAAATAGCCACCACTTCAACTGAAGCTGACAAACTCAAAAGTGAGAAAGAAAAGAAGGACAGAGGGATCGAGCTTAAAGCCTTAAGCACTCTTTTGCTTGCCATTCCCAATGACTATCAACATCTCTTTGTTGAATACGATGATGCAAAGAAGTTATGGCAGGCTCTGGAAAAGAGGTTCGTTGGTACAAAGAACACAAAGAGAAACATGAAGTCTGTTCTGAAACAAGATTTTGAAAACTTCAAAGGACAGAAGAATGAGTCATTGTCTCAAGTATTTGATAGGTTCAACAAACTCATTGGTGAACTAAATCAAGTTGGTTATCAACCAGACAATGATGATGTCAACAGGAAGTTCCTCAGGTCTCTAGGTGAAGAATGGTCTATGTATACTGTGATATACAGACAAGGAGATGCACTAGAAGAGAAAGAGCTTGATGAACTCTACAATGAACTAAGAGTGTTTGAACTAGAGGTAAGTACTAAAACTCCTAATTTACCTTCAAACAATGCTGCTTTCATATCTAGTACAGGAATAGGAAAGGACAATGCAAAGAATACAGGGATTGAAGATATAGCAAGAGAATCTTTCTTCACTAGTCATGTGCATACTGCATTGATTAGTGAGGATTTAGAACAACTCAATCCTGATGATTTGGAAGAGATGGACATCAAGTGGCAGATGACTATGCTAAGCTTAAGAACCAAAAGGTTTCTTAAAAGAACTGGAAGACAAAATCTGTCTTACAACAAAGGTGATCGTGCTGGCTTTGACAAAACCAAGGTCAAGTGCTACAACTGTAGCAATCTGGGTCACTTTGCCAGAGAATGCCCAAACAAAGACCAAAGATCAAACTACAACAAAAACAGTACCTCAAATTCAACTGCTTTAGTATCTCAAGAAGGACAAGGGTATGACTGGAGCTTTCAAGCTGAAGAACATGCACAGAATCAAGCTCTCATGGCCTTTACTACTGATCCTTCTACTACTGAGGTAAATTCTAAATCTTGAAGAGATGATACTAAACAGAAATAGAAGAGATGATACTAAACAGAAATAGAAGAATTGAATATAATGGGTGTATAGCTGATTTAGAAAATCAAATTAAAATTTATAAAATAACTGATCAAAAATTAAAAGATGAATTGTTACAAACTACTTATGAAAAAGAACATATTGAATTGAAACTAAAAGAAACTTTGATCAAATTAGAAGAATGTCAAATGGAATTAGAACAAAATAAACTAACTATTAAGAAATTTGAAAGAAGTTCTAGAATTGTGAATGAATTAACTAATAATCAAACCACAGAAAAGGTTGTTCATGGAGTGGGATATCATGCAGTTCCACCTCCAACAAATTTTATTCCTCCACTTAAATCAAAGAACAATTGAAGGCAGACAAAGAAGAGCTCAACTGTTAGAAGAACAAGCTAAGAAGGATGATGAGCAAAAAGAAACTTGATTAATTCAAAAAGAATTAATAAGTTTAGGGGGAGATTGTTGGGATATAAAACAAAGATATCATTCTATTACTGATGCTGCAGTTGGTACTAATCAATGAAGATTGAAGTTAGTACTGATGGGACAGAAATGCTATATACTACTGATGCTAAACTTGGACATTACTACTGATGATGAATACTACTGACGATTAACAATTACTACTGATTCTATTTATGGTGCTGATCGAGTCTGAGATTCTAGCTTAGTTTGTTATAGAATGAATATCTTTATGTAATTCAATTGTAATCGATTCCTAGAATAACTAGGTTATTAATTTAGGCTTCAAGGACTAGTATATATATTTCCTTATGAATTGTAAACATACGTGTGTATTGATCGATCAAATTAATATACATTGAAGCTTTTTGTGAATCACTGCGTTCTTATTTACATTTGTATTCTTTAACAGTATTTCTTGTTCTTAATCAATTAAACTATAAGTGTTGATCCGCTGCAACTTCTAATAGTTTGTAGATCTGTGATTAATTAATCCTTCTGGGTTAATCGATCCTGACAGTTAGCACCCGTCTAAGATGATTATAAGCTTATATAAATTTAATTATACTTATATATGTAAATTTAACTAAACTTATATAAACTAATACACTTATAAGCATTTTAGATGAGCTTTCACAAACATACCCTAAAAATCATAAGTTCTGTTGTGATCTTACCGGATAGGCCTTCATTTTACTTTTTTTTTTTTGGTAAATTACAAAAATCTTCCATGTGATTTAGTCCAAAGATCCCTCCGTCCAACATCCATCATAATATTACGTTAAGTGATGTCACTTGAGGTTTTTAACTTATTTTAGTCTTTTTAACTAATTAACTTGTGTGCGGTAAAATATTTAACAAACTTGTGACTGTTGTTTACTTGTAATGACGTATATTTCTAATTGTCACTAAATGACAATTTTCTTGTGGTATAAATTACATAAATTTGTGCATGCATTTCGACGATTTAAGATTGAGTTTGCATATTAGGATCGCAAAAAACTCTATCCGTTAAGAGGGATATTTTAGTATATGACCAAAAACAGTCCAACGTTTTCTTGTTTTCAAATCGGCATCTTTCTTCCAGCAATGCCCCATTATTGTATCAAAGTTGCAATAATAAAAGGTAGTATTCGCTGTAAGTCTTTTTTTTTATTTCATTAAATTAATTATTTTTCTTGACCAGCCGCCGCAGACGACAAATTAACAATATAAAATGAAATTTATCTGACCATGCATTACTTTGTTGTACGGCACATGTGGATAATACCGTCGGCTGCTACATGACTACATCATCCAATCTATATACAGCTTCTTGCATGGTATCAAAACACCAACAAAAATATGAGTTCCTTCCTTCTACTTTTATTCAGCTTTCAACTAATTTTCTTTATTTCGGAAGCTATTGTACCGGCTTCAGACACATTTACTTATGTCAACGAAGGCGATTTCGGCGACTACATTGTCGAATACGACGCGAATTATCGTGCACTTCCCCCTTTTAGTAACCCGTTTCAACTTTGCTTCTACAACACGACTCCAAATGCGTTCACTCTAGCCTTACGCATGGGTACGGTTCGATCAGAATCGCTCATGCGTTGGGTTTGGGAAGCGAACAGGGGTAGCCCTGTTCGTGAAAACGCCACCCTGACCTTCGGCACAGACGGGAACCTGGTCCTGGCTGATGCTGCTGGATCAGTTGAAAAAGAAGAGGCTTGGTGTTAGCTCTTCTAATACTGATCCAATATAATTGTTAAGGTTAGTTTCCTCGGGTGCAAAACTACACACCATTGGAAACATAAAACCCTAAAAATAGGAAAATCAAACATTTATTGTCAAAACCTAAAAATAGGAAAACACACCCTAGGAAACATAAAACACCAAAAATAGGAATATGGTTTCCTCGGGTAGACAAAATACACACCCAAGGAAACACACCCTAGGAAACATAAAACCTAAAAAATAGGAAAATCAAACTTTTATTGTCAATAGTTGGTTTCCTCGGGTAGCCAAAATACACACCCAAGACAAAATACACACTCAAGGAAACACGAACCCTAAAAATTGGAAAATAATATATAATGGGTGGCCTGGCAAACCAACACCGCCAACAAAGGCGTGGTTGGTTTCCAGGTCCTTCCCACCGGTAACATGGTTCTTCATGATGGGAAGGGTAATTTCATATGGCAAAGCTTTGATTCACCAACCGATACTCTCTTAGTGGGTCAATCGCTTCGAGCCGGTGGTGCTAATAAGCTTGTGAGTCGGGTTTCAGAGGTGAACAACCTCAATGGACCATATAGCTTGGTGATGGAGCCGAAAGGGTTAGCCATGTACTACACGAGCCCCAACTCGGCTCGACCAATGCTTTATTGGTCGTCTAGTGAGTGGTTCACTATTGACAATGGTAGTTTAACCAATTTAACTCTTACTTCAATTCCCGATACTGATGAGGGTTTTCTTTATTACTTAACATTCGATTACTTTACAACAAACCCAACGGCCAATTCGAACCGCAACATGGCCTATTCAATATACAATAACACATTATCGTACCTTCGATTAGGGATAGATGGAAACCTTAAATTCTACACCTATAACCCTAATGTCCAAGGTGTCGCATGGGAAAACGTGTATACGTTTCTTGATAGGGATTCGATGGAAGGTGAGTGTCAATTACCCGAACGATGTGGGAAATTCGGGTTATGTGAGGATAGCCAATGTGTGGCATGCCCGACACCAAACGAGCTAACGGGTTGGAGCAAAGATTGTGATGTAAAGAAGGTGACATCTTGTAAAGCTAGTGATTTTGGGTACTATAAGCTTGAAGGGGTTGATCATTTTATGATCAAGTATACTAGGGGCGACTCGACAAAACAAAGCGATTGCGAGAGCAAATGCTCAAAGGATTGCAAGTGTGTCGGGTATTTTTATCACACGGATAAGTCGCGGTGTTGGATTGCTTACGATTTGAAAACGTTAACAAGAGTTGGGAACTCGACTCATTTGGCGTACATCAAAACACCGAACAAATAGTAACGTCGTCGAGTTGCTTGTTGGATCTTTCAACTTCATCTATGATATGGTTTCGATTACATTTTGTGTTGTTTAGTTTGATGTGATTTGGATTTTAGATTTGTAAGAAATAAGTGTCTATCGGTCGCCCGAATTATTGGATATCTGTATTTTTTTAATTATTAAATAATATTATCTTAACGATAATAAGTTAAAAAGGAGGATTTGAGGGCCACGAGAGAAATTATTGATGTAAATGAGATGTTCATTAATTGCATATAATGTATGCTTCTAGGATATATGTTAGAAAAATAATATATATATATATATATATATATATATATATATATATATATGGGTGAATTATTTTCATAACCAATTAAGGCTATAGAACCAGCAGAACTCAATATAAACCATTTTTGAAATGAAATGATCATGGAAGACACATTAATGTCTTTGATGGGTGACCCCCAAATATTGGTTTGCATGGATGTCATTCATGCATGTATACATATATGTATATGTTTTCATGTATGTATACATAAGTGTTATCTATACATGTATGTATACATGCATGAATGACATCCATGCAAACTAATATTTGGGGGTCCCTCATCAAATACATTAATGTGTCTTCCATGATCATTTCATTTCAAAAATCAATGGTTTAGATTGAGTTCTGCTGATTCTATAGCCTTAATTGGTTCTGATTTTAATTCTACACTATATATATATATATATATATATATATATATATATATATATATATATATATATATATATATATATATATATATATATATATAAAACTAATTTTTTTAACTCATATCTCTTTTTAGAATGCATTATTGTTTCTAAATCCTCATGTTTCTCAATCTAAAAATTGTGTACTGTTCTGTCACTAAAACACTTTCTTTCTAAATAGAGTAAATTACATAAATTGTCCATGTGGTATGTATGAGATTTAGGATTACATCCCTCAATTGATTTTATTACAGTGAAGGGTGGTAAGTTCTTTTGGGACCATTGATGTTACAAGTTTCAATATTAGGGACCATTGATGTTACAAGTTTTTCAAAGTTAGGGTTTTTACTTGTAACAAAAAAGTTGAGGGACAAAATTCATAATTTTATACAAACCACATGCAATTTTATTTTTAAATACCTCTTTTTTTTTTAAGATGTATACATTTTTAATATTAGTAAATGGTAATACCTTCATTGCTTCAATATAATATATATCTTCTTTTTATTTTTGGTGTTTTTGGAGTCACAAAAGTTATGTACCTAACATGATTAGTGATGCTTCTCAAGCTGATATAGGTGTACTGGTAAAACTTCTACTTCATCTAAAAACTCATCTTATCATTTTTAATTTTTGTTTGTACAGTTATAACAGAATATTTATATTAATAATAACTTATGATCAGGTTATATCTGCTCGAAAGGGTGAATTTGAAACTGGGTATGAAAGAGGTGGACAAACTCGTGAACATGTGCAGCTGGCAAAAACATTGGGTGTTTCTAAACTGCTTGTTGTTGTCAACAAAATGGACGATCCAACTGTTAATTGGTCAAAGGGGAGGTATTTGTTTCTGTTAATCTGTTATCGATAATGTTTGTTGAATCATAAGTATCTAATTTATTGTTTTTTTATAATTGTTTACTTTTATAGGTATGATGGTTTTTGAGGTCCTCGGGCTACAATATGAAGAAAGGTAAATTTTGTAACTTCTTTTCTTTTCTTTTGGTCGTATAACTTCCATTTTAATGTATGTTTTATGTACAATATATATTTATTGTATGCAGATATTCAGTTGCTTCCTATATCTGGGCTTCATGGTACCAATTTGCAGACACGAGTGGAGAAAAGTTTGATGGTCAATGGCTTTTTGAAGCACTTGATACTATTGAAGTTCCATTACGTGACCCTAAAGGCCCATTCAGGTATTATTGGGCTAATTGTTTTTCTTAACGGGTTGATTCGGGCTATTTCGTGTCTCTAAAGATAAATTGTCCACGTGGTTATCTTGCAAGACATTTCTATTACAAAAAGCCCATATTTTCATGTTCCTTTTTGTTCGACAAATGACATTAAAATTTCTATTATCCTACATATTCAAAAGCAGTCAGTTGAAGAAAACCACCAAGGAATTTTAATTGTAGACACAAAAAAGAGGCAGTGATTCAGGTCGAATCGCCACCTAAGTTGCTGGTAATTTGCTTAAATTCTATTTATTTAATTACATAATTATATATGACTTAATGGTAATTGATTTGTTCATGTTTTTTAGAGTCTGGATGACCCCGTCGAAGAAGGTGATTTGATTGAGGCTTTATATAAATGGTTTATTATTTATATATTGTGTTTAATGTAGCAAATTCGCAGTATGGAAATTAGCCCTTGTGAGTTCTCCAAGCTCTATTGACATAGCTAAATCTTTAACCAAAATGGTATACATGTTCTTTTGTTTATTATTGAGTGGCAAAATGGGTGCGACGGGTAACGGGCCAAAACAAGATTAGGTCTAGATTGATAATTCTTTTGTATGAGTCGGTTGGGTTGGGATGACACAAAACACTTATTGTCCAAACTTTTTATAAGGGGTACATTTTATCAAATATTGTTACAAAAATTATAATTTAAATAATAGTCTAATTTATTTAATACTGTATAAAGATTTAGGAGGTTTTTTGCATCAAAACTACACTTTGGACCAATTTAACTGTTTAGGATATAAAGTGAACTGTTTGACCGTGGAAGTCAAAGTTGTGAAAAGTAACCAATTATTTTTATTTGTGCATAGATTGTCGGAATATCTGAGATGGGGCTAGGGTCTTTGATTGTCAGGATCGATTAACTATGAAGAGTTAATAAACACCTTTAGATCTAATTGATGATAGAAGTTACAGCGGATTAACACTATATCAATGTAATTAAGAACGATGAACTGTAAGAACAATATCGAATAATATTAAGAACACAGTTTCACAAAAAGCTTCAATGTATATTATTGATTAACAATACACACGTACGTTTACAATTCGTAAGGAACTATTTATAATAGTCCTTGAAGCCTAACTATTTACCCTAGTTATTCTAGGACTTGATTTACATCGAAAAATAAAAGATATACATTGAATTACATTCTATAACTAACTCTGCGAAGATCTCGGACTCTGATATGCTTCCAAAACGTGTACCAGTAGTAATACCAATCACCAGTAGTAAATATGCATCATCAGTAGTAATTCTGGTGACCAGTAGTAAGTCCAAAACCAACGTCAGTAGTAACTACTAAGATCAGTAGTATCTTCAATATGTTCTTGATCAGTAGTAACTAAGTTACAGTCTTCACCAGTATCAACTCATCAGTAATAAATGGTTCTGCCCCATCAGTATCAACCATAGTATTTATCAGTAATAACCATGATCAGTACTAACTGCAGCATCAGTAATAAGTTGATCTGTGATCTGCTCCAACAATCTCCCCCTAAACTTATTGATTCTCTTTCAATCACATAAGTTTCTTTTGTTCTTCTTCTTCCCTCTTTCTTTTCTCTAGGGTTCTTTGATTCTGTTGTCTTCTTTGCTCAATGATGTATTTGCTGTTTCTCTTTGTAAAATAAGTCAATTTGTTCTGGAACATTACAGCATCATACGGCTTCATCATTGTGTTAGTGAATATCTGATACATAGTCTTTTCAGAATGTGGATATTCTTTTTCATACAAGTATAGCTCACATCTTTTGTGTGATTTTTCAAAGAAGTACATATTTGCAGTTGGGATCACATTCCAAGCATATACATTCTCTGGATTTGTAAATTGTTCTGGGTAGTTGTCTGGATAAAATGCAGCATCAATCATTCTTGTTAAATATCCAGCACCAGACTCTTTCCATGATTTCTTTGACATCCTTGGTTTTCCAATGATCAGAAGTTTAATAACATCACTTCTTGAGCAGGATCCAATCAATGGTAACCATCCAGTAAATCTTTGTACAGCTTTGTCTTCCCTTACAATCTCTATAACATTGTTAGGCATAACTCTCCAATTGATGATTGGATTGTTCTGCAAGGGAGCAATAGGTACTTCAAGAACATGAATGAGTTGTTCTGTTTTTGATTTCTTTTTAGTACTCTGTTCTTGAGTAACAGCCTTTCTTTTCTTTGTTTGGGGAGTTGAGGATTCACCAGTAGTTGATATACTACCAGCTTTAAATAAACTTGGACTGATTGGAATTAAGGCTTTTGATTTCTTTTCTTCTTTTGCTTCTTGTTCAGCCAAATCTTTCTTCTTGGCAGCACAATATTTTTCAATAATAGTCATCATCTTCATTCTGCCAAAGGACTTTGCATTGTGCCCTTTTGTTTTTAAAAATTCAATCATATTGGTCTTCTGTTCAAATACATCATCTGTTAATTCACTTTTTGTTCTTTTGCATTCAGATACCAAATCTTCAAGACACTTTATATGTTCTTCTTCAACTTTTCTAAGTCTCTTGAATTCTGCTTTTTGAGCTTCTATCTGAACATCTTCTATTTGAACAGGTACTTGAACAGGTATTTCATTTTTATCCTTCTTTTTCTTCTCTTTCAGAGCTTGATACTTAGCTACTTTCTCTAAGTATCTCTTATGTTTTACCTTCCACCTTGATTGTTTATCAGCTCTAACAAGATTGATTTTGTTCACCATGTAGTGACCTAGTGCTCTGTTAGGGTAATCTTCATCATAAATTTCTTTACCCTTTCTAATATAAGCTGAAGGTGGAGGTGGAATATATTTCATATCTGGCACACCTCTGATTATTATAGAAGGAGAGAATAATGTAAGATCATTTTGTTGAAGAATTTTTGGATGTGGAGGAAGTGAGCACTCATCAACTTCAAACCAGTTCACATTATCATCAATGTCAGGTATGATAAGTGGTTGATCAGGTGTAGGTGGTTTGGTGATGATTTCAAAACGTTCTCTTTCAATTAGCTCTGGGAGCTTTAGATCTTCCTCTTCAGTAGTAACCAAGGTAGTTACTACTGGTGTGACTTCAGGAGTTACTACTGATAGGGCATCAGTAGTGTTTAGTGCAATGATTTCCTCTTGTGGATTTACTACTGCTATGATATCAGTAGTAGGAGTTACTACTGATATTTCTTGTTGAGCTTGTTCTTTCATAGGAGCAGTAGTAGTAGGCTCATCATCAACATTCATTCTTTCTGGGCCTTCATCAATTGTTGTTTCTTTGAGATTGAGGAGAGAAGTTGCTGCTGCTGCAATTGATTCAACAATCATGGTTTGAATGTTGTCCTTCTCCCCCTTAGTGAGCTCAACTGGTGGAGCCTCACTAGTTTCAAT
The DNA here is from genome assembly GCA_963853835.1 of Calendula officinalis. Taxonomy (NCBI): domain Eukaryota; kingdom Viridiplantae; phylum Streptophyta; class Magnoliopsida; order Asterales; family Asteraceae; genus Calendula; species Calendula officinalis. The sequence continues at coordinate 2,583,419 of OY970828.1, read as the reverse complement.
CTTCTTCTTCAGTCTCCTTATTATCTTGGTTTGTTGATGAAGCCTGTGCTCATAGAATCTCATTCTTTTGTTGATGGTATTAATATGCTTCTTCATTACTGTCATTGTTTTTCCCTGATTGGTGAGATATTTAAGGCAGTCTTGTACAGTGGATTCAAGGTATCCTAACCTATCCGTCAATTGAGTTTGTTTAATACTGCCCTCACTCCATCTAGGAAGATCATCGGGCTCACTAACAGGTACATTGGCTTTGAGGTTTTCCATCCTTTCCGTCAATTCAACAGTTTCAGGTCTACCCTCATCACTTCTAGGTGATGAAATGGGTTGTTTGGACACTCTCTTCTTCCTAGAAGAAGCAGCAGTGCCCCCTCTTGTGGTTTCTTGGCATCGGGGTCTTCTAAGTAATTCCTCAAAAGAGTCATCACTTAGAGTTGCCGAGGTCTGGGTCTTAGTGATGTTTTCACTGTCCTGTGCACCCACCTTTGGGGCATCAGTAGTGAAAGCCCTCGCCTCATGTCCTCTCTCCTCCTTGGAGGACAACTCTTGGAGCCTGGGTTTGACTCAATTTGTCCCCTGGTGTCCTTGAAGGAAGATTTCTTCCTTTTATAAATAGTGGAAATATTTTTGGTTACATTTGGTAGGTCTTCCACAGAGTGAAGAGTAGCACTCTGAGGATTTATTTCAAGTTCCTGGGACACATTCAGTACTTCTATTTGTGTGGGTGATTGAGTGACTATTTGGGGTGGTGTTTGGGCTGCATTTGGGGGTGATGGAGTGGGTTGAGGTTCAATTTGGGTTGTAACTTGGATTGAACCTTCTCCAATAAGTGAGTGATCTTTGATCATGTTAGGAAACAAAGGGGTTTCCTTGCCCGAAAATTTAAACTGTTTTCTCATATTAGAGAAAACTTTCTTGTTCAACTCAGGAATTATAAAAAAAATTTAGGAGTTGACAAGTTTTGTAATTCACAGTTTAAGATATGTTGAAGAAATCTGGGATACATTAAAAATTTTGAAGCACTAAGATTTCCCAACATAACTTCAAAAATCATGTTTGAAAAATTAAATATCTGGTCTGTGCATAAACAAACAACAGCAGATGCTATTGATTTGTTAAACTCATTCCAGGTACTTCTTCTAGGTTAAATACAATGTTGAATGTTATGTACCAGAAATTTCAATTGTGGGGAGAGAAGACATTTTTGAAAAGTTACTATGTCAAGTCTTCCCTCATATCCCATTTTACTTAAAATTTCAACAATGTATTCCTTTGGAAGAGAAAACATACCTGAGTCATCATGTAGTTGTAGATGGTGTCGAATTGATTGTTCAGTTATTGTGACCGTTTTGCCATCTACAGTTGATTTAATCATTGACATGGTCGACCCTTCGGTTCGTTCAGCATTTGTCCAGAAATCAACCAAGTGTTGTTGATATGCTTTCGGTTTTACAGTTAAAGCGAACTTGATGTATGAGTTCTTCAAGAATTGTACTATTGGACGAAAGTCTTTTGTACCGTCTGGATTCTTTAGGAATGCACACATATTGTGAAACTCAGAGTATTTAATATCTGTTTGAACATCGAGAGATTGTAGAGTTGACATTGTTGTTGATGTTGTGATGTTTGATTGATTTCGATTTTGAGAGAAACAAGTATGAGTTTTGTTACTGATGCAGGGTTTATGATCGTGAGTTAGGGTTTATTGAGAGGATTTAGCAAAACGATGAGAGGATAATGCTAAACTAATCGACTTCAGCTATTTATATCTTACGATTTATCCTGTAAAAATACTAAATTGTCCTTCGAAACATAACACAACGGCTATTTTAATGAGGGTTAGTTTGGTAATTTGATATTTGAATGACCAGTAGTAAATTAGATGCCAGTAATAAAGCGTCAGTAGTATCTACGAACATCAGTAGTAACTAAGGATTTTGACATCAGTAGTAACTATAGAAATCAGTAGAAACCATTAGCACACAAGACCAGTAGTATATATGGATACCAGTAGTACTGACTTACCAGTAGTATTTTTGTAAACCTAATACACACCAGTAGTATTGACCTACCAGTAGTATTCTGTGCACAAGCCTACATACCAGTAAAGTAGACCTACCAGTAGTAAAACACTTAAACAAATAAATAACTTTTTACAACAAAACGTTACACATGATTTTGAGTGAGAAATTAATTTATTAAAATCATTCCAATACTGCTAACCAAGAAGCTGAATCTTCCTACATCAAATGCTTTTGTAAAAAGATCTGCTAATTGATCATCAGTATGAATTTTAACTACTTTGATTAACTTCTTTTCATTGCAATCTCTTATAAAATGAAATCTTATTTCAATGTGTTTGGTTTTAGAGTATTTTACTGGATTGTTCACAATACTAATAGCACTTTGATTATCAATAAAAATAGGAGTTTTAAGGATAGAGATACCAAAGTCTAGAAGCTGGTTTTGTATCCAGAGTACTTGAGCACAACAAGCAGATGCAGCTACATACTCTGCTTCAGAGTTGATGTTGATACATTTGTTTGTTTCTTGCATTGCCATGACATCAGTCTTGATCCAAAGAATTGACATCCACCAGTAGTGGACTTTCTATCTTGACATTCACCTCCATAGTCACTATCTGTGTAGGCTATGAGTTCAAAGGGTGAATCATGTGGATACCATAGACCAAGTGATGGTTTGCCTTTCAAGTATCTGATTATTCTTTTGACAGCCTGCAAGTGTAGTTCTTTAGGTCTTGCTTGATATCTTGCACACACACAAACACTATACATAATGTAAGGTCTTGATGCAGTTAAGTACATCAAAGAGCCTATCATTGATCTATATAAGTGTTCATCTACATCCTCCCCCTCAGCATCAGGATGTAGGTGTTTGTGTGTTTCCATTGGTGTACTTGCACTTTTGCAGTCTTTCATATCAAACTTCTCCAAGATGTCTTTAACATATTTTGATTGGTTTATCAAAATACCATCTGTTCTTTGATTTACTTGGAGTCCAAGGAAGAAGTTAATTGGACCCATGGAGCTCATTTTAAACTTAAATTGCATGAGATTTTCAAACTCTTTACATAATGAGTCATTTGTTGATCCAAAGATGATATCATCTACATAGATTTGCACCAGTAGTATATAATTCTTGACTTTTCTTGTGAACAGAGTTTTGTCAATTGCTCCTCTTTTGAAATCATTCTTCAGTAAGTATGATGATAATGTATCATACCATGCTCTTGGTGCCTGATGTAGGCCATATAGAGCTTTGTCTAGTTTGAATACATAATCACCATGTTTTGGATCTTCAAAACCTGGAGGTTGGCAGACATATACTTCTTCTTCAATTTTCCCATATAGGAAGGCACTCTTTACATCCATTTGATAGACTTTAAACTTCTTGTATGAAGCATATGCTAGGAATATTCTAATTGCTTCAATTCTAGCAACAGGGGCATATACTTTATCATAGTCTATTCCTTCTTCTTGAGTGTATCCCTGGGCTACAAGTCCGGCTTTGTTCTTGATCACTATACCTCTTTCATCTTTCTTGTTTCTAAAGATCCACCTTGTTCCAATGGCTCTTTTTCCTTTAGGTAGAGGTACAAGTGTCCAAACAGCTTGTAGTTTGAATTGAAGGAGTTCTTCTTGCATTGCCTCAATCCAGTTTGAATCCATCATTGCTTGTTGAATCTTCTTTGGTTCATCCTGAGACAGAAAGCATTCAAACATACATTCATTAGCAATTAAACTTATATTACACATGTTTGCAGATAGACTTTTATGTAATTTGCTTCTTGTCTGCATGCTTGAGTTCACATCACTAAGGACTTGATCCAGAGGATGATTCTTTTCAGTTCTAGTGCCATGAACTTTATCAACACATAGTTGGTTCTCAAGATTGGACTCATTTGGCTCAGGAGATTGTTCCTCTTGAGGTTCTTCATTGTCATTGATGTTTGGTTCATCATCATTAGCTGGTTCATAGTTACTACTGGGATCAGTAGTGTTTAGGTTATTACTGGGATCAGTAGTGTTTAGAGAATTTAGGTTATTGCTAGGACCAGTAGTATTTTGAGTACTATTACTGGTCTCAGTAGTATTTGAATTACTACTGTCCTCATTGTCTGAATCACTACTGCTTCCAGAATTTGAGTTATTACTGTCCTCAGTATTAACTGTGGGAACAGTATCAACTACTATGTATCTCATTTCTTCTTGACCAGCATTGAAAGATGATGTTCCTCCTTTTTGAGTGTGACAATTTGAATCACCTGCATTTAAATCCATGTTAGTGTTAAAGGATTTGGTTAGATTGTCTATGTTAAATAGCCAATCTAGACCATTTCCTTGTTCATTAGGAACATTCTCATTAAAGGATACATTGATGCTTTCTTCAATTATCCTTAATCATTTGTTGAACACTCTGTATGATTTGCTTTGAGTAGAGTATCTCACAAAGATTCCATCATCAGCTTTACAGTCAAACTTACCAATTTGTTCTCTTGTAATCAGAATAGTACAAGGACACCCAAATGATTTTAAAAAACTTATGGAAGGTTTTCTTTTATTAAAAAGTTCATATGGTGTTTTATAATGTGGCTTAACTATTAATACTCTGTTTTGTACATAACAGGCAGTATTAACAGCTTCAGCCCAAAACGTGATTGGTAGCTTTGAATCTGCTAACATTGATCTTGCTGCTTCAATGATGGTTCTATTTCTTCTTTCAGCTACACCATTTTGTTGAGGAGTTCTAGGTGAGCTGTATTGCCTGTCAATGCCTTTAAGATCAAAAAAGTCAATTAAATTAGTATTCTTAAATTCTGTGCCATTGTCACATCTTATGGCTTTAACTTTTTGATCAGATGTGTTTTCCAGTTTAACAATTAAGTTCTTGATGAGTTCACTTGTTTCATCTTTTGTCCTGAGAAAGAAAACCCATGTATATCTGGAAAAGTCATCAGTAATATCAAGACAATATTGTTTCTTTCCAATACTCATTACATTTGTAGGTCCAAAGAGGTCCATATGTAAGAGTTGTAAAGGAACAGAAATAGAGTTTATCATTTTGGACTTATGAGAAGACTTATGTTGTTTACCTTTTAGGCATGCAACACAGTGATGATCACACATGAATTTTTTTTGTGGTAGTCCAATTACCAAGTTATTTCTTACTAAATTGTTCATGTTTTTAAAGTTTGTGTGACACATCCTTCTATGCCAAAGTTCTGATTCAGTAGTATTTGCCTTGGATATAAAACAGTTGACCTCATTTGAAGAAATGAGTTCTCCCCCTATATCCAGGCAATAGACATTGTTTCTCCTTGGAGTTCTCAAAACTACATATTTTTCATCTAAAACAAAGTCAGGAGAAAGAATGATGCACTCAATATCTGTAAAAAGAATCTTGTTCTTTTTATCACATACTTGAGACACACTGACAAGATTGTATTTTAGCTCAGCTACATAAAATACATCATCAAAAGTAATTTTACCATTGGTAACTGTACCTTTGCCTGAAATCTTACCTCCCTTTGGGTTCTCACCAAAGGCCACATATCCTCCATCAAATGACTTGAAATCTTTAAGAATTTGCAGATTTCCAGTCATGTGCCTTGAACATCCACTATCAATGTGCCATGTTCTACCTTCTTCAGGGATCTGAATGCTCTGCACAAGTAAGTAAAGGATCAGTTAAGTTCGGGAACCCAAGCTTTATATGTCTTGGGTTCATCCTTTGAGAAATCAGATTTAGAACAGTTAACTTTAAACATTTTTGGTACCCATACCTTTTTAGTACTGGTGTTCTGTTTTACTACTGCCCTCTTGGATTTTTCAGAGTTTACTACTGATCTTGGTCTATACCCATTGTTTTTAGCTTTTGAATACTTTACTACTGATGGACCAGTAGTATTTGGGTACTTACCATGTTTAGAATAACCAGTAGTATTTTTAAATTTTGGTTTGACAGCAGTAGCATTTTTAAAATTAGGGTTTTCACCAGTAGTGTTTTGGTATTGATATCTAACAGCATTGTAATTAGGTTTAGGATCAGTAGTAAACCTGTTAAAGTTTCTACTGGTGTTGGAAAAGTTAAAATATTGTTTATTTTGATTTGTTTTTCCATTATTTTTGAAATAATTGATGTTCTTAGGGCTTCCAACTCTTTTATTTTGCACAAACCTTGGTGCATTTCTTCCAAATCTTGGTGTTTTAATTTTTTGAGATTTTATTTTATTTACTACTGATGGACCAGTAGTATCTTTTAGTTTCTGTGTTTTTGCTTTTTCTTTAGAATTTTTAAATTCTTTAAACTCTTTACAGTTAATTGGATTGAAGTGACAATCCTTTGCTAAGTGGTTGACTTTGTTGCACATAACACTTCTTAATTTCTTATCTTTAGCACCTTCAGGTTTTCTTTGATCTAAGAGTTGATTTTTGATTTCTTTCATTTCCCCTTCTTAAAATTTGTGGTATATTTTCTGCATTATATTTAGGAGAGTCTTCTTCACTTTGTGCTGTGTGAAAGCTGGTATCAATTGAGTTTGTGGATCCAGTTTGAAAAATTATAAATTCAATTGAGTCTGTAATTTGATCATCATCAGAAGAATCATTTGATTCAGATGTTTCATTATTAGATTCAGTTTGATTTTCATTTTTTAATTCATTTATGATTCTTTCTTAACTATCTTTAAGTGGAGGAATGAATTTATATGGAGGTGGTACAGCATGATATCCCACTCCATGCACAACTTTTTCAGTGGTTTGATTACTTGTTAATTCATTTACTATCTGAGAGCTTCTTTCAAACTTTTTAATGGTTAATTTGTTTTGTTCTAATTCCAATTGAAATTCTTCTAGTTTGATCAAAGTTTCTTTTAATTTTAATTCAAGATGTTCTTTTTCATAAGTGGTTTGTAGCAATTCTTCTTTTATCTTTTGATCAGTTATTTTATAAATTTTAATTTGATTTTCAAGATCAGCTATACAACCATTATATTCAGTTCTTCTGTTTCTATTTAGAATCATCTCTGCAAGTGTTTCTTTATTTAGTTTTTCTAAATCTTTGTAAGCTTTAATACATTCAGGAGTGCAAGATTTATAAGGTACCTTAGTAGGAGAGTCAGTGAATGCCATGAGAGCTTGATTCTGTGCATGCTCCTCTGCTTGAAAGCTCCAGTCATAACCTTGTCCTTGTTGTGAAACAAGAGCAGTTGAGTTTGATCTTTTGTCTGGCTGAGGACATTCTTTAGCAAAGTGTCCAAGGTTGTTACAGTTGTAACATTTGACTTTAGTCTTGTCAAATTCAGCCTTGTCACTGTAACACCTCAATTTTCAAAACACTTTTTAAAACATATTTTTAAGTAAAAACATTACAATTCCGATATTCCCCAAAATATGGTTTAACAAAAATATCAAGTTTATCAGAGTATTAAAGCCGGTGTTACAAAAACAATATCATAGCCATAGGATAAACGAGAACTACCTACGAGCTCCCGAGCTAAACAACACTAGGCCACTTCTAACGCGACCCTCTAATCCATCGATCCTGAACCTGAGTACATAGCAAAACACAAACATAGTACGTGAGACAAAATTGCCTCGTGAGATACATGGGTTTGAACCCGATAAACAACTAGTCACATAATATCATTTACGCTTAAAATAATATTACTAGGTTCATTTGGGTCACTTCATTACTTTCATCATTTGGCCAATGTCAAGATAATCGGAATGCCTCCAATCTATCAAGACCGTCATTTCCACGGTAACCGGAATGCCTCCAATCTACCGAGACTCATAGGTATTGGGTAATCGGAATGCCTCCAATCTACCACTAACCTTAAGGTACCGTAATAACCAGAATGCCTCCAATCTACTACGGCCCTAGGGACATCATCATCATCATCATCATTACTTATCTTTTATCGTTATGAGCTCATAGCTCCATCATTTCTCAATCAATCAATCATTTCGTTATCAAACAAGCAATTCATCATAAATCACATAAATGACTAAATTACTTAAAGACTCGACAAAATCATTAGATCATAAAAACATTTACTAGCTATGTACCCAGTTTAAAAGTCACATGTACTCACCTTAGCCAAGCTAACTCCAAATCGTGACTAATAATACGAATCCTTGCTTTCCAACTCGTGAAATGTCACCAAACTTTAGGTCTTCTTGACCTACCATCAATATCATTACCATAACTAGTTATTATCCATAACTAATCACTAATCAATCCATATTCACATTCCTAACCACCAAGTTCATCCAACTTGGTGGAATCTCAAACCCTAGTTCAAGATTCCCATCAATAAACCCAAATCCAACTTGTACACATCGACTACAAGCTTACAATGAGTGTTCAACACCCAAGATTAGTCATCTTCCCCAAAGATGACATGGATGGTTTCCCCAAACCACCATTTCTACCCATACAAAGTTCACAAACTAACTACCAACTATCAAGGAACAAGAATTCTTACCTTTGATGATAAGATCCACAAGATTGAAGAAGATTTGAGCTAGGAATCACCAAAATCGCCCCTTCTCTCTCTAAAATCGGCTGCACCACAACTTGGGTGAAAAATGAGCAAACCCTAACTTTTTCCCGATTTTAACCAGCTCGTCCATAGTTCGCGTTCGCGTACACAAGTTCGCGTCGCGAACTTTCCGTGTCGTGAGCTCTTCGCGATCGCTAACTGTTCGGGAACTCTTCACGTCTGACCACCATTTTCCCTGCCTCGACTTCGCGAATCGCCAACCGGAGTTCGCGTCGCGAACTCCTCAGGTGTCCGAGGCTGCACTTTTTCAACTTTATCTCGACCTGGTTTCGCCCACAACTTCCTCGTACGATGTCCAAATGACACGAAACCAATTCCTACGTGTTTTAAACGATTTATCCTTATTTATCATATTTTTCCCATAATTTATTTTATTCAAATTTCGGGTCGTTACAACTATCCACCCCTTAAAAGGATTCCGTCCTCGGAATCAACTCAAGGATTTCCAATCCTCATTCCACTCCCAAATTATGATTCGATAATACTTATGCATTTAATCGCCCACTCGACCCGTTATACCCAAACGGGCCAAAGATCCAATCTTGAGTTCCTAATACCCGGACGGGTCAAAATTTCACAATTTGACCTTAACCTTTCTCATCATTTAACCAAACTCCTTACTCCCATTGGATTGATATGACCCAATCATTACTAATAACCATTTGACCAAAGTGATAGTCAACCCCTCGCTTTGACCAAACTGTCAACGTTGTCCCATCTTTGACTTAAGCACAAAGTCAACAATACCTTGGAAACTTTCCTTATCCATTAGTGGTTCCATCAATCCTCAATTCCTTAACCATCAATCTTACACTCATGGTCCAACAACAATCATATTCGATTTCTAGGTTCCATTCGGAATACCCAATGGTCAAAGTCGCACCCTTTGACTACAATTATTTCCATTAATCCATTACCCACTATCTTACACATGAAGATGATACATTATGCCCTTATCCTTGACTAACCAATTTAAACGAAAGTCAAAACCCCATTTTGACTAAAGTCAACAATCTACTAGTTGACTAACCTTGACTTTATGAATAAGGTCAACTTACCTTGCTAAATTCCACATATTCTTTATTACTAAGGCATCGCTTCCCCAGCTTTTCATTCCCAATTTCCTATTTAGATTTCCTTTCTCAATTGTTCCCTTTTTCCTCGATTTCGATTTCCACAATCGATTAACAACTTCCATTTAAATCAATACCAAATCTCTATTACTTTTTAACTTTCATCCAATTACTTATACCTTTTACAATTTCCTTCAAACATCCTTATACCATACTTGAATTTCCCGATTACCGGCTCTAGAGTCTCAATCGTATCTAATTGTGGCCTAACCACCCGATATACATCTTTCACCACTCATTGGCTACTAACCACTTTGCTTCCTAAAGCATTCCTTTTTCATGAACCATTAACTTGTAGGTATCCCCTACTCATACTTCTACTTAAACAGGACCCGTGTTTTCAACACAAATTCTCATTTGCCACATAATTATAGCAATAACTTAACCATAAAGTTCTACATACAACATATATAACCTCACATTCCTGATACATCAAATCATACTTTAACTACGCCACCGAGATGATCGGAAAGCCTCCAATCCATCAGGGCCCAAACTGTCACAATGATCGGAAAGCCTCCAATCCAAAGTGACTCATCCAAAACTATTCCATCTTGCATACAATCCATGTATGCATCATTACACTTAGCATCATGCTATCATTTTCTTTCACAATTTACTTTCAATTTTCCTACTTATACATTATACCACACGGTATACACATAATCATTTCTAGTGCTTCCCACCAATCTACTCATTTATCAACCGACCTTATTCGATCCATTCTATCATTACTAAAACTTCTAACTTTTCTTCCACCCGGTCATCATGAGTCAACCAATCACAAATTGATAAATCTTGACTTTTGCATAAAGTCAACCATACTTCTCCCAACTAACAAATTCTCTACTCACGAGGTACTACCCGCAATTTATCACTTCCGGTTTTACTCATCATTATTTCCTTAATAATTGTTCCCGTTTCCTTTTTACTTAAGGTCCTCCCCAATTAATCCGAGAGTCGCACCTTTACTTGAAGGTCACACTCACATTTACCGTTTCTTGACCTTCATTTGGTCACTCTTGCTATCACTTAGTATTCCTTCAACCATTCTTGTACCCCACCGATCAATTTCAAAACTTTTTATTCTCAAACATCGGTATTAGATCCTCTACCGCAACACATTCTACAATTTCACGAAATTTTTACCATATCTTGGTTACCAAATAATAAATTGGTCTCTAGGAGTTCTCTTTCCTCATATTCTATAAACCGTAGGCATCTCCTACCCATACATGTCCTAATGCAACCCGCACTAGCAAACCAACTTCTCATTTAACACGTAAAATTATAACAATACAAATTAACCACATGGTCCTACATTCATCTCATTAATACATAAACATTATCATACGGACATAACAATCCATAATTCAACTATCACATCAAGATGACTGGAAAGCCTCCAATCCATCAAGATTCAACCAATTCTCATTAATCGGAAAGCCTCCGATCAAACGGGATTCCATTCTAAACCCTCCTACGTCACATACCATTCTAGTATACATCTTTTCACATCCCATAACTTTACCACTTTCTCACTCATTCAATCGGTCATTTATTCACCATGCAATTAGCACACTCCCCATAACAACACCTTATCATTTTCTTCCATCTTTAACCTATTCCCCAATGGGCATACTACTTAACGCGTTTCATATAACATTACCTTTTTCATTATCATATGCTTTCAACGGCCATCGCATAATACACGTGCATTGTACCCCGCGGGTAAACTATTAAAATTTCCGATTACTATTTACCGTTTCAATTACACATTGACCACCCTTAACCGATTCATTTCCTTATTACCAAATTTCCAAATCTTTTGTCACCACTGGGTAACCACCAATCTATTTCGTTAACCATATTTCACCGGCCAACCCGGTCATCTTTGAGTCAACCAACCGACTCCGGTCTCACTCGTGACCCATGACTTAGCACCCAATAGCTCAACACTCGCTGTTCCCACCTTTATACATCGTCAGACTTAGAATTAATCCTTTCCCAACCGTAGTCTCACGCTACTCTACGCCACATACCGCCATATCGTTACTATAACACGTAACCAACAATTATTTTCTTACCCTTAATATTGAATTCATCATTAGTGTCACCAAGTTTGACATGGCTATATGCCACCTTTTTACCCAACCACTTTCGACAATCAAAAGTCGTCATTCCCGACACTTATTATTTTCCACATATTTCCCATTTATAAGTTCTAAGACATAACTATACCTTAGTCATTCTTTTGTTTACCATTCACGTGTAACAATCATTACATTATTTATTCGGATTCCCGCCGAATATCCAAATTCCATTTCCAAGGATCCTATTCCAAAAAGAAAAATTTCATCCATAGTAATAATTCTTATCAAGGCTTAGTACTTCATTGTACTACTACATTTCTGTTAGAAATACTCACCATATCTCGTGTCTCATCCTTTTTACATATTAGTATCAACCCTTATATCCTTACTATATGCGACACATTTGTCTATAGTCCTTTCCAATACATGCTTCCACACACATCACTAACCGGGAAGACTATTCCCAAAAATAAATCCCCATGTCGTACGACTCGTTTCCAATTTCTAAAAGCACCAATTCGTGCAACAACCAAACAATTAAGCCATAATCACATAACATCAATCTTCACCTAAGATCTCTGAGGCTGCATCATGAACCCCCCTCTAGATTTCCTTCCGGGAAGACTTCCCCTTTCAACTCACTCGTGAGTTCCTTTCACAACATATTGTACCGCACTCTCTTTCCAAAAGTTTCATACTACACGTTCCACCGTGTCAACGCTTCACCCTTTAATTATATGGATGTCAAACTCATCATATCTTTCTTTCTTCGCTTGCTACTCTCTAGCACTTGCTCAATCCACCGAATCCACCAATCGTGACCTCCGGTTCAGAACTTCCGATTTACTCAACGGTTTTACATGCTATGACAACCTTATACAACATCCTTCCATTTCTTCCGACTAGGTCTGGCTACCTCTTTATGTAGCTACTTCTCACTACGGACTTCGCCATTCGGTGACTCTTCCTTCGTACGGGTATTGGAATCATTCCTCTTACCCTTAATCATACGGTTATCAATAGTCTAGTTCACATTCTCATTCATAACTCTTCCCAATTTAGTGGAGCTCGTCCACTTTTCACATTCATTCTTTCGCCATACCAACGTATTCAACAACAAGATTCAAACGGTCAGCTCAACAGTCAAAAACAACACAATTAGATCAAAACATGGCACTTCTCATAGGGGTCGACCCTATCATACTAATGCCCTACGGTCTCAAAAGACTCACATTGCACACTGCATAACAACTTCTATAGGTCCCATAGGTTCAACCCTAAACTTAACATAAAGTCTCAAGGTCAACCTATTGATCTCAAGGAATCTTACATTCCTATTGCTACAGTCTAAGACTAGGATGGACATCCAACCTAATTCACTTAAACTATAGCTCTGATACCAAGTTGTAACACCTCAATTTTCAAAACACTTTTTAAAACATATTTTTAAGTAAAAACATTACAATTCCGATATTCCCCAAAATATGGTTTAACAAAAATCATCAAGTTTATCAGAGTATTAAAGACGGTGTTACAAAAACAATATCATAGCCATAGGATAAACGAGAACTACCTACGAGCTCCCGAGCTAAACAACACTAGGCCACTTCTAACGCGACCCTCTAATCCATCGATCCTGAACCTGAGTACATAGCAAAACACAAACATAGTACGTGAGACAAAATTGCCTCGTGAGATACATGGGTTTGAACCCGATAAACAACTAGTCACATAATATCATTTAAGCTTAAAATAATATTACTAGGTTCATTTGGGTCACTTCATTACTTTCATCATTTGGCCAATGTCAAGATAATCGGAATGCCTCCAATCTATCAAGACCGTCATTTCCACGGTAACCGGAATGCCTCCAATCTACCGAGACTCATAGGTATTGGGTAATCGGAATGCCTCCAATCTACCACTAACCTTAAGGTACCGTAATAACCAGAATGCCTCCAATCTACTACGGCCCTAGGGAAATCATCATCATCATCATCATCATTACTTATCTTTTATCGTTATGAGCTCGTAGCTCCATCATTTCTCAATCAATCAATCATTTCGTTATCAAACAAGCAATTCATCATAAATCACATAAATGACTAAATTACTTAAAGACTCGACAAAATCATTAGATCATAAAAACATTTACTAGCTATGTACCCAGTTTAAAAGTCACATGTGCTCACCTTAGCCAAGCTAACTCCAAATCGTGTCTAATAACACGAATCCTTGCTTTCCAACTCGTGAAATGTCACCAAACTTTAGGTCTTCTTGACCTACCATCAATATCATTACCATAACTAGTTATTATCCATAACTAATCACTAATCAATCCATATTCACATTCCTAACCACCAAGTTCATCCAACTTGGTGGAATCTCAAACCCTAGTTCAAGATTCCAATCAATAAACCCAAATCCAACTTGTACACATCGATTACAAGCTTACAATGAGTGTTCTACACCCAAGATTAGTCATCTTCCCCAAAGATGACATGGATGGTTTCCCCAAACCACCATTTCTACCCATACAAAGTTCACAAACTAACTACCAACTATCAAGGATCAAGAATTCTTACCTTTGATGATAAGATCCACAAGATTGAAGAAGATTTGAGCTAGGAATCACCAAAATTGCCCCTTCTCTCTCTAAAATCGGCTGCACCACAACTTGGGTGAAAAATGAGCAAACCCTAACTTTTTCCCGATTTTAACCAGCTCGTCCATAGTTCGCGTTCGCATACACAAGTTCGCGTCGCGAACTTTCCGTGTCGTGAGCTCTTCGCGATCGCTAACTGTTCGGTAACTCTTCACGTCTGACCACCATTTTCCCTGCCTCGACTTCGCGAATCGCCAACCGGAGTTCGCGTCGCGAACTCCTCAGGTGTCCGAGGCTGCACTTTTTCAACTTTATCTCGACCTGGTTTCGCCCACAACTTCCTCGTACGATGTCCAAATGACACGAAACCAATTCCTACGTGTTTTAAACGATTTATCCTTATTTATCATATTTTTCCCATAATTTATTTTATTCAAATTTCGGGTCGTTACAACTATCCACCCCTTAAAAGGATTCCGTCCTCGGAATCAACTCAAGGATTTCCAATCCTCATTCCACTCCCAAATTATGATTCGATAATACTTATGCATTTAATCGCCCACTCGACCCGTTATACCCAAACGGGCCAAAGATCCAATCTTTGAGTTCCTAATACCCGGACGGGTCAAAATTTCACAATTTGACCTTAACCTTTCTCATCATTTAACCAAACTCCTTACTCCCATTGGATTGATATGACCCAATCATTACTAATAACCATTTGACCAAAGTGATAGTCAACCCCTCGCTTTGACCAAACTGTCAACGTTGTCCCATCTTTGACTTAAGCACAAAGTCAACAATACCTTGGAAACTTTCTTTATCCATTAGTGGTTCCATTAATCCTCAATTCCTTAACCATCAATCTTACACTCATGGTCCAACAACAATCATATTCGATTTCTAGGTTCCATTCGGAATACCCAATGGTCAAAGTCGCACCCTTTGACTACAATTATTTCCATTAATCCATTACCCACTATCTTACACATGAAGATGATACATTATGCCCTTATCCTTGACTAACCAATTTAAACGAAAGTCAAAACCCCATTTTGACTAAAGTCAACAATCTACTAGTTGACTAACCTTGACTTTATGAATAAGGTCAACTTACCTTGCTACATTCCACATATTCTTTATTACTAAGGCATCGCTTCCCCAGCTTTTCATTCCCAATTTCCTATTTAGATTTCCTTTCTCAATTGTTCCCTTTTTCCTCGATTTTGATTTCCACAATCGATTAACAACTTCCATTTAAATCAATACCAAATCTCTATTACTTTTTAACTTTCATCCAATTACTTATACCTTTTACAATTTCCTTCAAACATCCTTATACCATACTTGAATTTCCCGATTACCGGCTCTAGAGTCTCAATCGTATCTAATTGTGGCCTAACCACCCGATATACATCTTTCACCACTCATTGGCTACTAACCACTTTGCTTCCTAAAGCATTCCTTTTTCATGAACCATTAACTTGTAGGTATCCCCTACTCATACTTCTACTTAAACAGGACCCGTGTTTTCAACACAAATTCTCATTTGCCACATAATTATAGCAATAACTTAACCATAAAGTTCTACATACAACATATATAACCTCACATTCCTGATACATCAAATCATACTTTAACTACGCCACCGAGATGATCGGAAAGCCTCCAATCCATCAGGGCCCAAACTGTCACAATGATCGGAAAGCCTCCAATCCAAAGTGACTCATCCAAAACTATTCCATCTTGCATACAATCCATGTATGCATCATTACACTTAGCATCATGCTACCATTTTCTTTCACAATTTACTTTCAATTTTCCTACTTATACATTATACCACACGGTATACACATAATCATTTCTAGTGCTTCCCACCAATCTACTCATTTATCAACCGACCTTATTCGATCCATTCTATCATTACTAAAACTTCTAACTTTTCTTCCACCCGGTCATCATGAGTTCGCGTCGCGAACTCCTCAGGTGTCCGAGGCTGCACTTTTTCAACTTTATCTCGACCTGGTTTCGCCCACAACTTCCTCGTACGATGTCCAAATGACACGAAACCAATTCCTACGTGTTTTAAACGATTTATCCTTATTTATCATATTTTTCCCATAATTTATTTTATTCAAATTTCGGGTCGTTACAGTCACCTTTGTTGAAGTTTAGGTTTGTTCTTCCAGTCCTCTTCAAGAACCTTTTGGTTCTAAGACTCAGCATAGCCAACTGCCATTTAAGATCCATCTCTTCAAGATCATCAGGATTCAATTGTTCCAAATCATCACTAATTAGTGCAGTATGCACATGACTAGTGAAGAAGGATTCTCTTGCAGCATCTTCACAATCTGCAGCCTTTGCAGTTTCCTGACTTGTTCCTGTGCTAGACACAAAAGCAACATTGTTTGAAGATAAATTAGGAGTTTTAGAACTTACCTCAGATTCAAACACTCTAAGCTCATTGTACAATTCATCCAGCTCCTTTTCTTCCAGGGCATCACCTTGTCTATATATGACTGTGTACATAGACCATTCTTCTCCAAGAGATCTGAGAAATTTTCTGTTGACATCATCATTGTCAGGTTTCACACCAACTTGATTCAATTCACCAATGAGTTTGTTGAATCTATTAAAGGTTTGAGATAGAGATTCATTCTTTTGGCCTTTGAAGTTTTCAAAGTCCTGCTTCAGTACAGACTTCATGTTTCTTTTGGTGCTTTTAGTGCCAACAAATCTCTTTTCCAGTGCCTGCCACAACACCTTTGCATCATCATATTCAACAAAGAGATGTTGATAGTCATTAGGAATGGCTAGAAGAAGAGTGCTTAGAGCTTTGAGTTCGATTCCTCTGTCTTTCTTCTCCTTTTCACACTTGAGTTTGTCTGCTTCAGTTGCAGAACTTGTTGCTTGACCAGGAACAGTTTTGTTTCCTTCGACAACGACTTCCCACATGGAGTAATCAGTAATAAGCATGTATTGCTTAATACGATTTTTCCACATCCCAAAGTTATTGGGAGTGAGTATAGGGATTTTATTAGCTTGAGTACTTTCATTGTTATCAGTCATGATTAACAATTAGTGTGTTTTAAAATATTAAAACTTTTTGTTGTTCTTAAAAGTCGTAGATCTAGAACCAATATGCTCTGATACCACTTGTCAGGATCGATTAACTATGAAGAGTTAATAAACACCTTTAGATCTAATTGATGATAGAAGTTACAGCGGATTAACACTATATCAATGTAATTAAGAACGATGAACTGTAAGAACAATATCGAATAATATTAAGAACACAGTTTCACAAAAAGCTTCAATGTATATTATTGATTAACAATACACACGTACGTTTACAATTCGTAAGGAACTATTTATAATAGTCCTTGAAGCCTAACTATTTACCCTAGTTATTCTAGGACTTGATTTACATCGAAAAATAAAAGATATACATTGAATTACATTCTATAACTAACTCTGCGAAGATCTCGGACTCTGATATGCTTCCAAAACGTGTACCAGTAGTAATACCAATCACCAGTAGTAAATATGCATCATCAGTAGTAATTCTGGTGACCAGTAGTAAGTCCAAAACCAACGTCAGTAGTAACTACTAAGATCAGTAGTATCTTCAATATGTTCTTGATCAGTAGTAACTAAGTTATAGTATTCACCAGTATCAACTCATCAGTAATAAATGGTTCTGCCCCATCAGTATCAACCATAGTATTTATCAGTACTAACTGCAGCATCAGTAATAAGTTGATCTGTGATCTGCTCCAACATTGATTGAACAGTTGAAGACCAGATTCTGAAAGCTAAACTTGATATGATAAGGAGCTTAGAATGCTTAATTAGGCCTGTGATCCCATTACTGAGAAACTAAGGGCAAGGAGGGTAACAAATATAATCATAATATCAATGCTCTTGTGTTAAACTAACCGTGCAAGTTATTTTGTAGTTACTTGTGTTGATCTAATTTTGTTTGATTTTTTAGACTGAATGGGCTCAAGTAATTGGCCAATTAAAAGCTTTAGTTGAAGAGAAAAATCATTTTAAGACAATTATGGATAGAAAAAGAAAAGAAATTTAGCCTTTGCAGCAAGTTTTGAGGCCTAACAAATGCTAAATCTCTATGGGTATATGATCTCACCACAAGAAGCAGAATCTGGAGCAAAATCTTGAGCTGGAAAGGACGATAGTTTCATGAATTTTATTGAGAGAAATGTGTAGACAGATAGAGAATATAGATACAGATGGGGTCGAGATATATGACAGAGGGAAATAAAGTTTAAAGGATATTAACGAAAGAAGATCAAAATATGGTTGTAATTGGTGCTGGATCATGATTCATGTCTCATTTTAACTAGAATGTGTATATCATGTCCACACACTAAGATTTCTCATTGATTTTATTATTGTTTCATAAATATTTTTTCATCCAACTATAACATTGTATTTAAATTTTTTACAATTATCATGCAATTCTAACACTCCTATAGACATGGGTCGTGCTTAGCACGGCCCAAAAACTTTCTAGTCTCTAATATAGAGAAGACTGTTATTGATAGTGAAATATTCCATTGACGAAAACACGTCACCAATACAATGATCACTCTAGTTTTGACGACTTTTGGTATTTAGTCAATTACCAAAATAGAATTGTCATTATTTGGTGACGGCCTTTTTGTCACTGATTTTAGTCACTAACTAAAGAAGGCTGTCGCTAAATTAACCTTAAGTAATCTTAATCCTGACCCAATTTTTTGTATTCTATCCTTAGGCTCTTGTTAGATGATTGACTATATTTTTAAGAGGTAATTACATAAAAGCCAAAAAATAAACTTGATTTTCTAAAATATACTAGTGCAAACTTAAATTTCTCAAAATATATTGTGCGACTTGATTTATTTTGGCCAAAATGCATTTTAGTACCCTGAATTTGGTTAACTGGATCTTCTACTACCCTTAACTATTAAAAGTGCAACATGGTACCCTGAACTTGACAAAATGATCGATATAGTACCCTAACTCACTAATTTGCCCTTGTTTTCTCACGATAATTGCTTCTAATATCAATATATTGAGATGAACGTATATTTTTTAGTTCGTCACAAGCACCAACGAAAGTAAGTCAAGCGAGAAAATATGATCAAATTAATGAGTCGGGGAACTAAATCGACTATATTGTCAAGTTCAGGGTACTATGTTTCACCTTTAATAGTTCAGGGTAGTAGAGAACCACGTTAGCCAAGTTCAGGGGTACTAAAATGTCATTTATTTTTATGCGATTGTGCAATTTGATGTCTTTTTGTGCGATTAGACAATTTTTTGCGTAACGAATGTACGACCAAACCATATTTTCTTGCAAAAACATCATTTTCTGAATAAATGACACTTGTCAAATTTTTTGTAGAGTCGCACGAGCTATTTTGGAAGGATTTGAAAGTAAATTATCTTTTAAGAATTTTAAATAGTACTAGGTCTAATATTAGAAATCATCCAAATTTTCATAATAATTTTCTAACCTATGCCCCCAGAAGCATAATTATGTGCAATTAATGAATTATTTGTTTTCTTAATATATTTTGAATAATATTGATGATCTATAATTTTTACCATTTTAGAAAATGTAATAAATACGATTTTCAATCTAAATGGAAATGAGATGTTCATTAATTGCATATAATGTATGCTTCTAGGACATACGTTAGAAAAATAATATATATATATATATATATATATATATATATATATATATATATATATATATATATATATATATATATATCTATATATATATAGTGAATTGCTAGTTACAGAACCCATTTTAAGCTACACGTTTCTAATTAATAATAGTACCTTTGCGGGGATAAAAAAAACTTAAAATAGCGAAGGGGATTGCGCCTCTGGTTATTACGTTCACAACTATAGGCATGGATATACTATAAACACTTAAATCTAGTAGTTAACCATTAGATGCATGTTACGGAGTTTGATTTTTTTTATATATAAACATTTGTCATATTGTCAGAAGAAGATTTTGGAATGGTTATGAAGATGATGCACTTGGTTATCCTCAAATATCCCGAATTTCAGATATCATTTGGACTTTGGGTAATTGGTACTCGCTTGATATATAAAGTATGCCCTTAAAAAGTAACCTACACGTTTCTTGATATAGATTCCGGTGAAAGCGAGTACCAATTACCCAAAGTCCAAATGATATCTGAAATTCGGGATATTTGAGGAGAACCAAGTGCATCGTCTTCATAACCATTCCAAAATCTTCTTCTGACAATATGACAAATGTTTATATATAAAAAAAATCAAACTCCGTAACATGCATCTAATGGTTAACTACTAGATTTAAGTGTTTATAGTATATACATGCCTATAGTTGTGAACGTAATAACCAGAGGCGCAACTATACTTTCTAATTAATAATAGCACCTTTGCGGGGATAAAAAAAACTTAAAAAAGCGAAGGTCAAGGGGATTGCGCTTTCTTGCAGGTACCTAAGAGCAGTGCCTCGAAACAAAAACGAATTTTACATAAATGACTCTATTAAATAAACATCATGCTTGATTATACACATCAAGTCTCCAATAATTAATTATTAATTTCATAAACCTACAAGATAAGTACTAATTTTATAAACATAAAAGTAAAAAACTACAAGACAGACACTTTGAATTCTTTCGTATTTGGTTTAGATTTTTGTTTGAGCTTGAGTTTGGCCTTTGGACTATTGGTTACAATTTCTTTTTTTTTTTTTTAAGATTGATTTTGATTATTGGTAGGTTTTTTAATCCGGTTGAAGCACTGCACCGTAATATAAAAAAAAAAATTATAAAAAATTTACCTTGTGAAAATTTTTTGAGTAAAAGTACGTGTCACCGCGGAACCTATAACAGGCCCGCCCCTCGTAATAACTTTTTCATTATAACTACTTTTACATTCTCATTATTTGACAAGAGTCAAAAACTCATATATTTCATTAAATGGCCTAATTTCAACTCTGCCCACCTACGTAGGGATGGGTATCTGGCCCAGAAAATGGAACCGAACTGAAAAACAATCGAACCGGAACTAAAAACATGTAATTAGTAACTTTTTTAGTTTTGAAATTTCATCATTTTCAGTTGTATCAGTTTCAGTTCAATCCTCAGAAAAGGATGAGAATTTCTGGTTTCGGTTTGGTTCGATTGCTGGATTGACTCACATCTAACTAAACATAACCCTGAATTGGATTTCTTATAAGTTTTATCTATCATTTTTTATTTTTGAATTTTTATTTGGTTTAAAATTTTTCATTGTACAGTGGATGTTTATGTATACTCACTACTTGACAAGAGCTCATTATCTGCGATCGCCTACAAATAGAATTACTCACAACAAATATGATAATATAAAATTTTAATTTTTTTTAAGAAACTATTAAATGGGCTAGAACAGGATCAGATTCACCAAAAATATATGGGCCCATTATTGGCTTTCAACCACTTTTGTTGTTTTGAGTTTTTATTTAAGAAAAATATTAATGATAGCTCTTATGTTATTGTTTAAGAACGAGGAAAATTAGGCTCGCGCTTCGCTGTGAAATTTCAATGCTTTTCTTATTCGTTCAATTAATTATAAAAATTATTTAAAATAAAGTATAATATTTAATAACATAATATTGAATATACTAATGTTAACAAAAAAAAAAATCAATCATAATGATGATAAAGTATTATTAATTACGCTAGTGTTGATTTTAAATAACATTGTTTTACGTTGAAAATTAAATTTAGTTTAAACTGATTATATTTTGTCCAATTTTTAATTATTAACAAAAAGAGAATCTGCAAAAGTTAAATAATATTTACAAACCTAACCCCTATATTTACAAACTCCACTTCTAACATTTACAAACTCCACCTTATTTCAGGGGTTTCAAAAATGTGTGGCGTGTTGCTTTATTGTACACCGTTCCCTTTTCATCCGTTCCGTTAGTAAATCTTAATGAACAGTGAATATTGAATGGGAATTGTATTGTTTAAGAATAACTAATAAGTACATAATTTTATGTATAAAATTAGTTCATTTTTAAATGAAGTATTTTAAATGAAATTAAAAGTATGAACTATCTAAGTCTAGGGGTTAAAATATAAAAGGGGAAATAACAAAGAGAAATGATATTGGTTCCTAGTACATTAAAACCTCCATAAATTAATACTCGATAAATTAATAACTTCGATAAAATTAATAATATATCCGGTCCCAACTTGGGACTGCTACAAAATCAGACCCCAATCGATAAAACAATAAGATAAATTTTTTTTGAAATCCTAATGTAAATATATCAGTCCCAACCAAACTATAAATTAATAAATTACTAAAATAAAATTCCAAAATTCTAGAGTTATCAAGTAAAAAATGAATCTATAGTCACTTGTTTTATTGTGAACTTCAAATCTATATTGAATTCATCTTTAAATCTTCCAATTGTACTTAAGAGTTGAGACATTTTATAATGATCAATCTAGATCTATGTTCATTTAACTTGACAAGTTCATTAATATGAGAATTTTGAAGGTCTTGTGAATGTGAATGTGATACCGAATTTTGAAGGTCCTGTGAATATGTGAATACGTATTAGATAAGTTGATTTTATAATAATATTATCTTTAAATTATTAATTTATTAATATATCGATAAATTAATATCTCGCTAAATTAATAAAATATCCTAGTCTCAACCTTATTAATTTATGGTGGTTTTACTATATGTGTTCATACTTCATCTTTCAACTCACCAAAAGATGACATGTGTAATCTATTAATTCTCTTTTCTTATATCAACCATTGATTTTGATATTTATATTTATCTAATGAGTAGGAAGATTTATATGAATAATAATATAAAGCAATACTATTTCTCAATAACAAAATAGCAACATAATCTGACATTTGCTCCAATTTGGTAGTTATAATTTCCGAGGAACGCTTTAGTAATACGTTGATTCTTAAAATACCAACTATAATTCGGAAGTAGTTATAAATTGTCGGTTATGAACATTTTGCAAGTTGTAAATTGGAAAACATGAACCCATTCTAAATCTAAAATATACATCGGAAGTAGTCATACATTGTCGGTTTATCTATGAAGTAAATTTCATCTAAGTAATTCTCAATCTTTTTTCTCACTCAAATGAACAAAATTATAAACCCTGATTGTAAAAATCTAAAAATGAGATCTATTGGGGCTCTCAATAATATATTTAAACATATATAAAAAGTTGTACATTGATTAATAATTAACTTCTTATTTGTTACTGTTCAAAAAAAATTGACTTCTCATTTAAAGAATTCCTCTTCTATTGTTGAAAACACAAACTAATTATATGGTAAAATGTTCAAGGTAGTCCATTAATTTTATCTAGTCCTAAGAGATATTTATTAGCCCTTGGATCAAGAAAGATCAATGGTCAAGATCAAGATTCAAAACCACCACCACCACTACAAGCACATGTGCTTCTTCGACGGCGGCCGGCGGTCGGCGGCGGCCGGAGGTGGCCGCCGGCGGTGGTGACCGGTGGTGGTGGTCGTGACTGGAAGCACATGTGCTTCGTGATTTAAAGAAAAAATGAATTGTTTGTAAGTTACATGTGTTCAGGAACAAAAACACATGTGCTTAACTTTATGAAGCACATGTGCTTCATAATAATATGTTTGTCATTTGTTTTGATTTTTTTTCTTGTGTAGTGAAGCACATGTGTTTCATAACGTCAAGCACACGTGCTTCGTGATTCAAACACAAATGACTTGCTTTTAAGTTACATGTATTCAAGAACAAAAACACATGTGCTTGGCTTTATGAAGCACATGTGCTTCATAATGATATGTTCGTCACTTGTTTTGATTTTTTATCTGTGTAGTGAAGCACATGTGTTTTCATAACGTTAAGCACATGTGCTTCGTGATTCAAATACAAATGACTTGCTTGTAAGTTACATGTGTTCAGAAACAAAAACACATGTGCTTGGCTTTATGAAACACATGTGCTTCATAATGATATGTTCGTCACTTGTTTTGATTTTTTTTTGTGTAGTGAAGCACATGTGTTTCATAACGTCAAGCACATGTGCTTCGTGATTCAAACACAAATGACTTGCTTGTAAGTTACATGTGTTCAGGAACAAAAATACATGTGCTTGACTTTATGAAGCACATGTGCTTCATAATGATATGTTCGTCACTTGTTTTGATTTTTTTTTCTGTGTAGTGAAGCACATGTGTTTCATAACGTTAAGCACATATGCTTCGTGATTCAAACACAAATGATTTGCTTGTAAGTTACATGTGTTCTGGAACAAAAACACATGTGCTTGGCTTTATGAAGCACATGTGCTTCATAATGATATGTTCGTCACTTGTTTTGATTTTTTTATGTGTAGTGAAGCACATGTGTTTCATAACGTCAAGCACATGTGCTTCGTATGCTCCCTTGTGTGTTTAGAAACTCATGTTTTTAGTGACTTGAAGCACATGTGTTTCATGACCTGAAGCACATGTGCTTCGAAGTAATATGCTGTGTTTTAGTGAAGCACATGTGCTTCGATACATCAATACCACCACCACCCCCATTACCACCAACACCTTCACTGTCAGCCACCACCACCACCACCGCCGGCCGCCGGAGACGGCAGCGATCGGCGGTGGTCGGCGGAGGCGGACGGCGGCCGGAGGTGGCCGGCGGTGGCTGTAGGTGGGGGATTTGATCTTGACCATCTTGATCTAATGGCTAGGATTTATCCCTTGGGACTAGAGAAATCCTTTGAACTTCCTAGAATACAACTCTTATATGTTAATAATCTTTTAAACACAACTCTAAAGATTTTCGTTAATAAAGCTCAAAATTTAATAGCTAATGTAGTACGAGTAGTATTAAAACTAAGTATTAACCATATTTAGCTCAATTCACTGAATCTAATCCAAAATACAAGGCATGATTGCATGAATGTATGCTTCATTGCAAACATCACAACGTGGCACAAATATATGCTATTATTGGTCAGAGAATTAATATAATATTAAGCGATATCATTACAATATTAAAACATATACTACCTCTGTGATACACTTGAACAATTGCGGTTTTTGAGTCAAAAGATTAAAAAGTTATTTAAAATAAATTAAAGTGGATAGTTAGTAGATAAATGGGTCTCACTTCTTTTGAATGAAGTGATATTAATTATGTTTAAAAGTAAAAGTAATGGTAAAAGAGTAATCTCACTTTATTAAAGTAGATGGTTAGTGGGAATGTGTTCCACTTTTTTTACCAGATAAAGTAAATTTTGGAAGTGTATCACTTATTTTGTTTCACCCCTAAATAGAAAGTGTATCACTTATTTTGATACGGATGTAGTATATAAGTAACTTAAATATACATGAGGCTTATAATTTAGTGGTATTGGAATTTGATATAAGATGTTGCTCATAATCAATAGGCCATGGATTCAAATCTCATTATGATCAAAATAGACGTAGATTAGGTGCATTTCAAAAAAAATAAAAGTAATTTAAACATCATTCAATAATTAATTTTCAGAAGTTGTCAATAAGAAGATAAAAATAATATAAAAATTGCCCCTTGAATTTTAGGAACATTACTCCTTCAATAAATGTACAAACATCTTATGCACGGTAGAGACAGCCTTAAGAACTGTCATTAACAAAAGTCTTAATTTTTTTTTTTATGAATTTCTCTCCACCAATGAAAATACAAACTTTTTATACATGTAATTAACTCTTAAAAACAGATTTTAGAGTTGTCTAAACAAAATCTTAGTATTTTAAAATGAAAATGAAACGCTGAGAGATACATAAGCTGAGAAATAAGATTAATATAACGCTAAAGAATTCATTTCTTATTATTGAGTTCCTGATTTGGTTTAATCTATGTTCTTCGGTTATAATTCGAGAATTCTAGAATAAGAGTGCATCAATATGTAGGCTAAAATATATTTTAGTACCCTGAATTTGGCCGACTGGAATTTCTACTATCCTGAACTATTAAAAGTACATCATGGTACCCTGAACTTGATAGAATGATCGATTTAATACCCTGACTAATAATTTTGATCGCGTTTTCTTACTTGATTTAGTTTTGTTGGAGCTTTAAACGAACTAAAAAATGTATGTTTATCTCATATTAGAAGCAAATGATCTGAGAAAATAAGAGCAAATTAGTAAGTCAGGGTACTAAATTAACCATTTTGTCAAGTTCAGGGTACCACTAGGGGTGAGCATAAAAAACGGGTAACCGGAATTGGAACCGGAACCGCTTTGGAACCGTTGGTTCCGGTTCCTAAAATTATGGAACCGCCCTAAGAGGTTCCGGTTCCGGTTCTCAAAATTTAGGAACCGGTAACCGGTGGATAACCGGAACCGGCGATTATTCGGTCTATTTTTGTTAAAATATTATATATATATGATAAATTTAATGTCCAAATTTAAATATATGAGAATTTTGTGTAACCTTTAATGAGTTTAGTCATTAATTAGTCTAAATATAGTGTTCTAATGATAAAATATATAGACAATAATATGTTTAAGTGTTTGGAGTTTATATTATTCAAAGATTAGTTGATAAAATGACAAAAAATGATTAATATTTTTGCTTCGCATCTTATTTTAATTTAACGATTTTAGAAACAGGGTAACCGGAACCGGCACCGGAACCGGAGGTTCCGGTTCTGGTTCCGAAAATTGAGGAACCGGTACAAGAGGTTCCGGTTCCGGTCGAAACCGGTGGGTAACCGGCTATGCTCACCCCTAGGTACCACGGTGTACATTTAATAGTTCAGGGTAGTAGAAATTTCACTCAGTCAAGTTCAGGTACTAAAATACATTTTGACTAAAAGTAAATAGGCTATCACTATTTAACTACATATAAATAAATTCATGTTTTTATAATGGGATGTCTTACTCAACAATTGTATATACAAAATAGTTAGTAGTCAAAATGAAAAAGAGTATTGTACATATAAAATGTTTAGTAGCCAAAATGAAAAAAAAAGTACAAACTTAAAAGGAGAGAAATTATAACATTTGTATGAACAGTAAAAATTTAATAGAATCGTATATACTCCGTATAAGATAATACAAAATGGTTAGTAGTCAAAATGAAAAAGTACACAACTTAAAGGAGATAAATTATAACATTTTTATGAACAGTAAAAATTTAATGAAAATTATATATATAAGAGAATATTCTATTTTGTGTTTAATTTAATTTGATAGATAAATGACTGTTACCATCAATATATTATAGTGATGCTAAAATAACTACATGGCACGGCAATGGTATTCAAACTAAACTATGACACGACAGATGGTTGGGTTCGTACACTTTACGAGAATTATATGTCTTTATCTTGATTTATACCTGCTGAAAACTAAAAATCAGTAAGTGAAGATGATGACATTATCAAAGTTTATATCTAGGGGCGGACTTGGGTTTTAGCATACAGTGGCACGGGCCACTGCTCAAACTTTTTTGGGTAGCACCAAATTTTTATTTTTTTTTAGTATTATAGTGCTACTATCAAATTAGAAAACTACTTAATAACATAAAACAATATTAAAATAGAAACTCATATACTAGCTATAGTCCAACACAAAGTCTAACTCAAAACCTAAACCTAATTAAATAAACTTTTTTCCTTCCCTAAGTCTGACACGCCACTTGACGCATTAGCTGTGTTCCTCAGAAGTTCTGACTTCTGTGTCTTCGAAAGTTTTGAGTTGTTCGACATTTGTAAGTTAATAATTCTTTATATGCTTTTATCTCCTAGAGTTTTAGATACTTTGACTAATGTCAATTTTTTCTATTTGCCTATGTATAAATATAATATTTAATTATCTCTATTTGCCTATATACTGATCGATGTATATTTTATGTATTTTGTGTATCTATAATATTTTAATATTATTCTTGTGACGTGTCTTCATAATCGCAACGGTGGAAAGATGTTTTTATGCGATGAAGTTATTAAAGACCGACTTGCGTAATAAAATGAGTGATAATTTTATGAACGATGCATTGATTTGTAATGTTGAAAAAGAAGCCCTCATTGAAGTTAAATTTGTAGATGTAATGGATAGCTTTTAAAAAATATCTACACAGAGATGTCAACTTTAGAATGCAAGATCTTACACTATTTTTTTTATTTGATGCAATCGTATTTTTAGAACTTTTTTTATCTTTCATTTTGTATCCGGAATTCTTTTTGTGCTACTACTGTTGAAAAGTTCCAATTCCACCCCTGTTCATATCCTACATTCTTTTTGCCGTTTAAAAAAATAACATAACTATATGATTGCTAACTTCTATAGTTGAACATAGCATAAGAATATAGCAAATAAAAAAATATTATGACGTATGATATCAATAAAATAAGTTAATTATTAACGGAATCCATGTAACCGACCATGGAGTTAGGTGATAAGGCATGTGACTTTTGATAATTGAGATGAACATTGCACCCAATAATTTATAGGTTATCACGATTCACGCTGCCCCTCTTTTCTAGTCAACTGACAATTTTCATACTTGATTATTTTAAATCTCATTGTGATACATACCGAGTAAGAGAAAATACAAATAAATTCAATGTTTTAATTTTGTGTTATGTTTTTTAACAATTTTATATTTTATGTTGTGTTTCTTTTCTTTTTTTTTTTTTTAAAATTATTCAAGTCTTAATACATTTATAATATTAAAGTTAATAAGTGAATGAAAATAAATAGTTGATAATTAAAAATGTTTTAAATATTACTAATATTAAACTGTATTATATAAAATTTAGGTGTATTTTTGTTTATAGCACACACTTCTTGGGTGGCCGAACTTACTCGAAATGTAAGTGACCTAATTGTTGTCATGGTTATTTTCGAACATTTTTCTCTAACCATGTGATAAATGTTTTACCCAGTAAGATATCAAACTCGTAACTTTTAAAAAGATATTCGAGAACTTTTACTATTAAGTAATCATCAAATAGTTGCTTAATTTTACTAACCATCATTAGTTGATTGTATCAAACTAGTAGTTTCTACAACACCATATTAAGATAATGCATGACAATTGAAAGTATCATACTATCGATTAAAATATCAATGATTTATTATTGCACCAAAAAAGAGAATCCCTGGTATATTATCTTAAAAATTAAATCGAAGTCATACACGACCATGTGTACTCAATGAAAAAATATTTAATCATGACCTTACATAATACTCCATCCGTCCCACAAAAAAGTTCTCATTTCATCTTGGCACAAGTTTTTAGGTGGTAGTTAGTGGTGGGGTCATTGGTATTAATTTTGATTAAAATATAAGGTTTGATTGGAGAGAGAATGATAGTTAGTGGATATTAGTAGTGGGGTCCTTAAGAATAATAATATTTTATTATGTGGAGCCCATCAAATGTGAGAAATGAGAACTTTTTTGTGGGACAAAAATTTTGTTAGAAATGGGAACTTTTTTGTGGGACGGAGGGAGTAATAAACATATGAAGTGATGAAAATGCTATTTTTGAAAGAAATACAACAAATTGTTGACTTGTAAAATGGTAATTAATTAATTAATTAATTGTGAGGCTACCATAACTAGAAAGGAATATCCGTTGGCCCATTGGAATCTTTCGAAATGATATTCGGATCTTACAACTAAACTATCGTCACCATTGTTTTTCTCAAAAGTCTTGTATTGTTTTTGCATAGGGACCCCCTTCATAACTACAAGTCTACAAGTTATTTTTAGGGTGATGATTTGCACAAGGAAGGAACTTATGGTTGCAAGAAAATTCAAAAGAAGTAGACAATCTTACTCTTAAATTTGACATTTTTATGTTGAAACAAAATTATATTTAAAGGTAGAATTGTCCATTTGACTTATGTTTCCTTGTAGGAATAAGTTCATTCCTTGAGCAAATCACTACCCTTACTTTTATCCTATATGCCTTTCAGATGTTTTTAAAATATTCAAAAATAGGTAAAATCGTAAAAGGCTATTTAATATCTAGATCTTTCTAAAAATGATGGTTAAGAGTTGGTTACAAGTATTGAAGTATAACTATCATGGGTGATTAGTGAATTTTAGGGGGTTTTTTATGATTAAAGTACACTAAATTTAAGCAATAATTTTTTTCTTAACCATAGACCTATGGACAATGGTAAGCATTTTCCTTATTTATATATAACTAATAAATTATTTTATAGTTAAAGATGATAATTTTCTTTTAACTATTATTATTATAATAATTTTTCTTTTAAATATGATAAATTTAATTAATGTTTTTCATTTATACTTATAATTTTAGTATTATTATTAGTAATATCATATACAAAATTGGTTTTAACGAGACATAAATTTCCAAAATAATAAATTTTATTATCTTATTTTTATCATAAAGTTTTTGGGTTTATATGAGTAGAACACTCATACTCAAAGTAAAACTAAAGGATACGACTAAGGATAAAAATAAATTCGATATAATAATTCGATTAATACGGATTTCATATATGGCCAGACGTTGTATAACTTTAATTTTATCAATGTAAATAATTTTTTTTTGATATCATATGAAAATATGCAGTGTAGGTAAACTTTACTAGTCGTGTACATTCCTCGATCCTCGCACGTTCAACGTATCTTGACTATTTTTATTTGGCTAGTTGGAAAAAGATTTAAAATTGGAGAATTTGCACAACTGACCACCAATTATACACTTTTTTTTAAGTATGTCAAGTGAGTGAATAATTGACTATTTTTTATGGTTAGCAGACGTGATTGGTGACCTCATGCCACTTCATTTATCACGTATTTTGTACTCAGTACGAAATCATCTTGTGTAGTTTAGTTGTAAAAATTTTAGAATTATTTTTGAGTGGTTATGGATTCGAACTCTCATTGGATAAATATTACCAGACATGCATAAAAATATTTTAAAAAAACGATCATGACAACATGCAAGTCACATACATTACGAGTATAAGCTTGAGTGCTTCTGAAAGAACTTTGTAACGAGGATATTTTTAAATAAAACTATACTCCGTACAAAAGTTTTAAAAAACTCATCAATGATAACTTACACTTTGTAATTGGATCTTATTTATTAATTAATTTACTAGTTTATTATCATGTGTAAACACGGATAATTAACTAAAAGTTAAATTAAAAATATATAATTGTTTATTTTTCATCTAGAAGACTTGTATGTTTAAATTTGGAGATAATAATGTCTTCATGTTGAAAAATTCAAAAAATGTACTCGGAAAGAAATACTGAAATATGTGCATACATGTTTTTAAGTTATATAATTATTTGTTTAGTAGTACTAGTATGTATAGTTATGTAAATTTTATTTGAACGGAATTTAAATAATTACTCGTATTATATTTTAAATAGCATTAATAAAGCAACAATTCCAATAAATATGTTACTATTCTATAATTATGTTTAAATAACATTAAAAAAGCAGAAATTATTGTAGTTTAAAAAATTAATAAAGCAACTTTTATTTGCGTTAAATTATTATGTATAAAAAAAATGGCATTTAAGGTAATCAAAGATCGGCTAGGGGTGAAAAATATAGGTAAGGGCATGTAAAAAAGTATCATGCGGCACTAAAAGTAAATATACATGGATATTTATAGTAATAATTTCAGTTTTTATTTTTTTTAACAACAAAGTCGGTAAAGCCATGTCTATAGTAAAAAAGGTTCATAAAAAAACACAATTTATATGTATGGTTGCACTATCGTACTGTTCATACAACAATTATTTGATACACACATGGTTATACCAACTAATCGACAATACAAAAATAATGATCATTGATTGTCGAGTAATCGTGGTATCATGGACTCACATAATTCGTATAAACTTAAAACTTTTAAAGGAATAATTGTATTAGAGTAGATGATCGATTAATTTAAATTCAAATATGAAAATTCAAAAATAACTTATAAATATTCATGATACATATATTTTTATTTAATTTAAAATGTAAATTCATATTACAAAAATATGAAAAATGGTTTTAGTGTAAGCGATTATGCGTGTCCATTTAACTACTTAAATTTTTTCTAAAAGAATGTCATGTATAATTTAAGATGAGAATTACACTAATTCAACAGCAAATGTCGTTTACAAAGAAGTCTTATTTCATTTGTAAATTTTATGTAACATTTATTCATGTATCGAATTGCAACCAATTCATCATTACAGCTACATCATTATTAAGACATTTTTTAAATTATTAATATTTGTTTGTTTTTTCTCACATAATAAATTTTGAAGTATACCCGCCCAATCGGGCGGGTTATGAAGCTAGTATACTGATATACATAAATACATAAAGTGTTGTAACACACGTATTAATACGAGATTTTTTTATGTGTAAACTCGATACACAACATTTTAGACGTAGATCTAAAACTCTAAAATATCTATATCGTCCTTAAAAAACTGTTTAGACAAAATAAAATTTAATATTTTATAAGTATTGTATGTGTTTGATGAATAAATAAATTAAAATATCATCTTGTACTAATTTTGTGGTTTATGTGTAACGACGAAACAATAAAGCAACATTAAAGACCATGTTAGGTGCATCGAGATCTGTTTTACACATTTTGAAACGGTACAATCTCTTGGAATCACGTGAAATGTTAACTACCTTATCTAGTTGGTTACTCTTATACGGAGTATTACTTTATAGTTGATGGATATACTCATATAGATCACAGATAAATGTCTAACAAAAAAGTTACCCAATATATCATTTTTTATAACAAATGATGTACTGTATAAAATAGGGGGTGATTTTTCTACCACAACTTTTAAGGCATGTACCACATTCAATGCATAATATAATTGTACAGTTAGCTGTAAAACCTGTATAGTGTAGTATAACCATTAAAAGTTATGGTAGCAATATCAATTCTCATATAAAATATCGACTATGATTGTCACATTTAAGGCAACATAACGTGCTTAGTTATTTTTACCATCAACAACAATACTTAATTCTTTAACAATATACAACGGTGTGGGTTTGACGGGTGTATGACGACCCGGTACGGCGGTATTGTGTGCTCTTAATATATATATTTTTTGAACGACAAATACTAATCTGCTCCTAAATACCACTTATATCCAATACGGAACTCGAACCTCATCCTCATGAATGAGGGGCAAACAACTTACCATTAGGTCAATGACCTTTGGTACCTCATGCACTTAATATAATATAACATCTGTCCTCCTCCCAAGTGGGGTCAATCGAACAACTTTCATAAAATTACAAAAGCATCCCACTTTGTAAAAAAACATGATCTTTTAGACTATGTGTAATTGATGACTACTGTTTCAGTGGTCACCCCTATACATCAGCGTAACATCAGCTCGACCAAACACATTACATAATGACATTGCGACTGATTGCATGTGACCATGCGATACGCATAGTCTTAGTCCTCTACATGCTAAACTCGTTTTTATCTAAAAATAGAACCAATTCACGAATATTATACGGAGTACGAAGTAACAATTAATGTAATTTGAAAACTAGGTGAAAACACTATATTTGTATATATAGCTTTTTCTAACGTATCACATGATATATCAAGTTTTAAATAATCGTCAAGCCTCAAAAGCCTTATAAAAGTCATGACGTTTTCATAGTTGTGATATAAATCGAAAATTTTATACATACATTATAATTATAATTATACGTATACAATTATATAAACAAAGATAAAAAAATATTCAACTATAAATTTATAAAATAACTTATCAATCTTTTGTTTCATATTTGACATATCAAATTATTCTTATAACCAATCAACTATATATATGTGGCTCATATAATTAAGTTGTTTTAATATATCTAAATAATATAATTTATTGTGAGTAAATGTGAGACAAGTTGGATTTTAACACATGCAAGCGCTACACCCAAGCCTTAGACCATGGTGTGATGGCATCGTCAAGTCTCAAGCCTTTTTTTTATACAACTTTCTTATTAACAAATTAAAACTAGCTAAAAGCTAGGAAACAAAACGTACAAGAGAAACCAAACTAATTGTTACATGGTAAAATAAGTTATTCGGCCCAACTAACTCTAATTTTAGGTCTACGATTCTTTTAGAACTGACTAGCCATGACGGAAGACAAGACGAGTTTTTAGAACCATAGTATATATTTGGTCGCAATTAATGAATATACAATTTTTATTTATACATAAAATTATATTTAATTCATCTTTTAAAATGATAGAAAGTGTAATTCATTAATATTATTAGGATTATTTTAACATGTGCTATGTGCCATCTAGGCACATGTTTAGGTGCATTCAAGTCACTCAAAGTTTTCTAATACAGTCTTGTTACCGATTAATGAAGTTCATATTTTCAATTTTTAAGGTATGTATTTCATGGATTTTTAAGTTTAATTGGAAGTCAATGAAACTAAACATGTGCCTATAGGGTATATGTTAAAAAAACTTATATTATTAATATATATATATATATATATATTTAAGAAGTGAGCATTTCATTTAATGTATCTTAATGTATGTTCTAAGACATATATTACAAAATCTTTTTATTTACTTTGTGTATTATATTTTTTATGTGGAAGAGAAAAATAGCAAGAAATTAAAAGTTCCAATTTTAAAAAACTTGTCGACATATTGCATTCCAATATATACTTCGTATAAGTTTTTCGGCAATGACATTACCAAAAC
Organism: Calendula officinalis; assembly: GCA_963853835.1. NCBI lineage: Eukaryota > Viridiplantae > Streptophyta > Magnoliopsida > Asterales > Asteraceae > Calendula > Calendula officinalis. The sequence continues at coordinate 2,548,205 of OY970828.1, read as the reverse complement.
TTTCTTTTTTTTCTTCTTTCCCATTAAAAAAACCCCAAAAGGCATGTCCTTTCGACACTTGACCAAGGAGTCTATGTAGAGCCGTACTTCCACAATAATACAAACAAAATGATCAATAAAAGATGAATGGAATACTTTTTTTTTTTTTGTCATTTACTCAGAGAAATACACATATTATCATAAAAAGTATTATTAAAATATGCACTTTTTATTTTATGTCCATATTATGAATGACATGTTATTAGTTTAGTGGACACTAGTCTTATGATGTGGAATAAGTCGATAACAATTGTTCATGTTGTTTAGACAAATATTATTGAGGCAAGTACAAAAATTTTAAGATTAAATTATCAATGGTCCCTCACCTTAAATATTTTTATCTACATACACAAAAGTTAATAGTTAAAAATAATATTTTTATTTCCTACTTACTTTTTGTTACACCTAATCTCGGTATAGATGATATTCCTAATTTATTACTGGTAAAAGAAAGTTAAAAAAGGAAAGGAAATAAAGACAACGATTCCTAATTAAACACAAAAAAGTATAAATAAAGAAAAGAAAAGAAAAGGACAAACTTTTAATTGGTGTTAATCTATATTTAATAATAATAATTTATAAATAAAATAAAATAATCCAATAATTCAGGCGTGGAATTTGCCAATTTGCTACTTCCTACTGCAAGTCTACAAGTCCCAGAGTTCATAGTTCGTCTATAAATACCAAATCCCCAAACCGTTTTATTTAGGGCTTGAACACTCAGCAAATTCTTCTATCAATCTGATCTATTTCTTCTTCTTCAATCATTCAGGTTAACTCAGTAGTGTATATATCTTCAATAACAACATAAAAGTTTGTTCAATTTCTGGTCGTTTCACACCATTTGTTTTGTGAGGTAGTGATTGATCCACTAAATGTGTTGTTTTTGTTTTGAAATTTCAGAACTAGTGGAGAATTAATCAACGCTGCGTGTAATGGCTCATCGGAATTTGGAGAAATTGGCATCGATCGACGCTCAGCTTAGGCTTTTAGTTCCCGGAAAAGTTTCTGAAGATGATAAACTGATTGAGTATGATGCTTTGCTCTTGGATAAATTTCTAGACATTCTTCAGGATCTACATGGGGAGGATCTAAAGGAAACGGTATGATAATTCGAATCGTTTGTTTGCTTATAGCTTACTTTGTACCTTATATGTCAGTTCCTTTTAAATCCATCAAATATCTAAATCTGAGAACTATTTTGATTAATCGCTAATGTTTGATATAAAGTTTCAATGAAATTCATTATTTATATTCCATGCATGTGAATCGAAAAGTTCACGAGCTCTATAGTCATGAACATCAGTTAAAGTGTCTGATAAAAGTTTTGAATCATCATCCATTGAAAAAGTCGATGCACACATGCATCTAGATGCATAAATCGAGAATTGCAAATTTTCCGATCAAATTTCCATCTAGATCTCAAATGAAGATGCAAAACTGTTACATAATGTGAATCTGTCGACTTAAATGATTTAATTAATTGTTTGTTTGTGTAGGTTCAAGAATGTTATGAACTTTCAGCTGAATACGAAGGAAAACATGACCCGAAAAAACTTGAGGAACTTGGAAGTGTGTTAACAAGTTTAGATCCTGGTGATTCAATTGTGATTGCAAAAGCTTTTTCTCACATGCTTAATTTAGCAAATTTGGCTGAAGAAGTTCAGATTGCTTATCGTCGCAGAATCAAACTAAAAAAGGGTGATTTTGCTGATGAAGCAAATGCAACAACTGAATCTGATATTGAAGAAACTTTAAAAAAACTTGTGCATCAACTTAACAAATCTCCTGAAGAGGTTTTTGATGCACTCAAGAATCAAACGGTTGACTTGGTTTTGACTGCTCATCCAACTCAATCTGTTCGTCGATCTTTGCTTCAGAAGCATGGAAGGTATACACACCTTTTAATCCTGTAAATTGCATAGCATTTTAACCAAAAAGTCAACTTTAAAATTGATCGTTTATTGTTTTAGGATTCGAGATTGCTTGGCACAGTTATATGCTAAAGATATCACTCCTGATGATAAACAGGAATTGGATGAGGCTTTGGCTAGAGAAGTAAGTATTTATTCCAAATTTGGTTAAATAAAGAGCATTTTCTACACCAAATTTGGTTTTCCCTTCAATATATAGACCAACTATGTACTCCAAACTTTTTAAAATCTTATAAGTCATATACTTCCTCCGATTCAAAATAAGTGATACACTTGGGGTTTCACGGTTTTTGAAGCAAAAGATTATAATGATGATTAAATTAGATTAATTAGATGGTTAGTGGGGAATGAGTCCCACACCTTTTAAATAAAATAAGGTTAATGATGTTTAAAAGTAAAAAGTAAGGGTAAAGGGGTCATTTCACTTTATTAAAGTAGATAGTTAGTGGTTGTGGGTCCCATTTTTTTTGCCGAATAAGGAAACTTTTCAAAGTGTATCACTTATTTTGAATCACCCCAAAAAGGAAAGTGTATCACTTATTTTGAATCGGAGGAAGTATACATTTTAGTTTATTTCAATTAAGTTTTCTTTATTTATTAGATTAAATACGTTTAGCTGTAACCAATTTGTTTTATTTAAAAAAAAAATAGTTATTTTTATAGTTTTATACACCTTAAATTTCATATTTAATCAAAATAATTAATGTAATTGGTTATAAGACTTACTAATAACAATTATATGATCTTTAATTCTCCATTTCGGGCTTTTTTTTTTATCTTATTACCTTTTTCTTGTTAATTTTTATTATTATTAAATCTTTTTGTTATTTATTAATTTGTGTTATGTGATTTGTAGATTCAAGCTGCTTTCCGTACAGATGAGATTAAAAGAACTCCACCTACCCCACAAGATGAAATGAGGGCGGGAATGAGTTATTTCCATGAAACAATTTGGAAGGGTGTTCCTAAGTTTCTAAGGCGTGTTGATACAGCTCTTAAAAACATTGGAATTAATGAACGGGTCCCGTATAATGCACCACTTATTCAATTTTCTTCATGGATGGGTGGTGATCGTGATGGTAAAACACTAATCTAATCCATTTTATTAACTTAAATTGAAAATTTTGATTCGTTGTTTATACAATGTTTCTTAAATTAAGCAATCGGGATCCACATTTTCATATTTATTTGCCTTAAAAAACCCCAAAATTGGCGAAAATGAATGAAGTGGAATCATGTTTTGAAAAAAGCTATTATTTTCTAGAATTTTCTGTAAATTATTGATCGTTTATGATTTTAAAAACAATAATATAACGACAATGATGCAAATTTTAAAAGAAAACAATTTAGGACGTTTTATTCATTAATAAACTGAAAATAGACTTTGGGCTACTTCCAGCCTGGTTGGCGTGTTCCCCTTTTTAGCTAATCTTTTTTGACCCGTTTGAGATACAAATTAACCCAAATTGGCCCATTTTCAAAAGTAAATCGGTCATACTCATAATGTCCACCTTTATTATATAGTAAAATTATTATTATTATTTATTTGGTATGAAATTGAAATGTAGGCAATCCTAGGGTTACTCCTGAGGTAACAAGAGATGTTTGCTTACTTGCTAGAATGATGGCTGCAAACATGTATTTTTCCCAAATAGAGGAACTAATGTTTGAGGTATGTAATTATGTTTTTTATTTATGTTTTTTTTAATTTAATTTATTTACTCAAAATTTTGAATTCTTCAGATGTCCATGTGGCGTTGTAATGATGAACTTCGTGCTCGAGCAGAAGAACTTTATAGAACAGCAAGAAGTGATGTGAAGCACTACATAGGTATTTATACTGTTTTTATTAAGATAGTAATAGCATCATTTTTGGCAATTTTCTGAAAATTGTAAACTTAGTTTTGTTACATATATAAATATTAAAAATGTTATTGTGGATTATATATAACAAAAATTTTGAATTATTATTTTATTTTTTAATTTTGGATTTTTTTTTTCAGAATTCTGGAAACAGGTTCCACCAACTGAACCGTACCGTGTGATTCTTGGTGATGTAAGGGACAAATTATATAACACACGTGAACGATCTCGCCATTTATTAGCACATGGGAAATCTGATATTCCCGAAGAAGCTGTTTATACCAATGTTGAACAGGTATTTATAATAAACCCTAATTAGATATAATTATTCCAAATACGTTATATAAGTAATTGTTCAATAGTCCTTAATTTTCTAGTAGTCCCAATGGACAAATCTCAACCAACGATCAATAATAATTAACGTTCAAGATTAATTAATTACATATTTTATACATGAAGGGTACTTTGGTCATTTGACACTCACATAAATTTTAAGCCAATTTTTTAATCATATTTTAAAATTATTACTATTTTTTTTTGTTTAAAAAACAATATTATGTGATAATAACATGTGATTATATACTCAATCACATGTGATGTTTTTGTATAATCAAATGTGATTGTATACTTGATCACATGTGATGTTTTTGTACAATCACATGTGATTATCACATATTATTTTTTAATGATTTTTTAAATAAAAATTAATAAAAAAAACGTCAAAAAAATAATTGAGTGTCACATGACCAAAATACCCCTCCATGTATAAAATATTTGGTTAGTCTTGAACATTACTTATTATCGATCAATGGTTGAGAAATGTCTCTTGTGACTGCAAAAAAAGTTAAAGACTACCTTGAACACATCTCATGTTAATTAATTAATCACCTTGTCTCTAATCACAAATTTTAAAAAATTCCACAGTTCTTGGAACCATTAGAACTCTGCTACCGATCACTCTGCGCATGTGGGGACCGTGTAATCGCCGACGGCAGCCTCCTCGACTTCCTCCGCCAGGTGTCAACATTCGGTCTCTCCTTAGTCAAACTCGACATCCGCCAAGAATCCGACCGCCACACAGACGTTCTCGACGCCATCACACAGCATCTAGAAATCGGGTCATACCGAGACTGGCCCGAACAAAAAAGACAAGAATTTCTCTTATCCGAATTAAGTGGAAAACGGCCGCTTTTCGGCGACGATCTTCCAAAGACTGAGGAGATTAAGGATGTTTTGGACACGTTTAAGGTTTTGGCGGAATTGCCGGCTGATTGTTTCGGTGCGTATATTATTTCGATGGCGACTTCGCCTAGTGATGTGCTGGCGGTTGAGCTTTTGCAACGGGAATGTCATGTGAAGAAACCGTTGCGTGTGGTCCCGCTTTTTGAGAAGTTGGATGATCTTGAAGCTGCACCTGCTGCTATGGCCCGCCTTTTTTCAATTGATTGGTAATTTTTTTTTTTTTTTATAAATTAATAGACCCTAATTATAGGTTTTATTGACACTTTTAAAAAGTGCAGTAAAAAGTCTAATTTTTAGTTACCTTTTTAAAAAGTTTGGGGAAAAGTAAAAAAAAAGTTTTTTTTGTTGATAAATTTTTTAATAAATAAACCTTAATTAGGTTTGTGTGTTCCATCCGATATATATGACAAGAAGTTTCACTATACGTGGGTTTAGTGACATTTTTCCAAAAGTGTAGAAAAAAGTTCCGAATTTTACCAACACTTTTTAAAAAATGTGGGTAAAGGTAAAAATAAGTTAGGATTTACTCACATTTTTCTAAGAAATAGTTGTCTCACAAAAAGGCTAAGAATCTATTATCTACACTTGTTTTGTGATTGTGTGGGTTTTAGTGACACTTTGAAAATTGTAATAAAAAGTTCCAATTTTTAACCACAATGTATTTTAAACGCGGATTATAGTATTTTTTTTATTTTTTTGGTTTTACTCCGATTTTAAAAAAAAACTTAGTGTCACAAAAAGGCTAAAAATCTATTAGTCACTTTTTAAAGTTTATGTGAAACACTTTCTATAAGAGTAGTTAGCAGTTCTACTTCTTTTATCCAATCTTTAGTGGCAGTTTTGTTTATTTTCAGTGACAGCTTTAGATGTGTCACTGAATGTCTGAATGCCATTTTTCTCTATTTTTCCATCTCCACTTTTCTAAAAAGTTAAAGATTTTATTTTCTATAATTAACAGGTACAAAAACCGAATTATCGGTCTAGTTCTTAATCACCTTTCCAAAAAGTTTGGGGAAAATTTTAAAAAAAAATTCTTTATATTGATAAATTTTTTAATAAACAAACCTTAAATTAACAGGTACAAAAACCGAATTAACGGTAAACAAGAAGTCATGATCGGGTACTCGGATTCCGGAAAAGACGCGGGCCGTTTCACAGCCGCATGGCAGCTGTACAAAGCACAAGAAGACTTAATAAAAGTCGCAAAAGAATTTGGTGTCAAATTAGTCATGTTCCACGGGCGGGGCGGGACCGTGGGTCGGGGCGGTGGCCCGACCCATTTGGCCATCTTATCTCAACCGCCCGACACAATCCACGGGTCACTTAGGGTTACAGTTCAAGGAGAAGTTATTGAACAGTCATTTGGTGAAGAACATTTGTGTTTTAGAACACTGCAACGGTTCTGTGCTGCTACACTTGAACATGGGATGAACCCGCCCATTTCACCCCGACCCGAGTGGAGGAAACTTATGGATGAGATTGCGGTTTTGGCGACTGAGCAGTATCGGTCTATTGTGTTCCAGGAACCGCGTTTTGTCGAGTATTTCCGACTTGTAAGTATTATTATTATTATTATTTTTTTGCTATTTTATTATTATATTTGATAGATGTGGTGAAATGGGCTGGTTAGGTTAGTTGGGTAACGGGTCAAAACAAGTTGGGTTGGGTTGACCTGGAACACCAAAAGTAGGTTTGAGCTCGGTCTAGAAACTGAACCGAACCGTAAACAATAGAACCGTAACCGAAAAACTGAAAAACCGAACCGATTACATGTTTCCAGTTTTGGTTCGGTTCGGTTTCGGTTCAGTTTTTTAGCCCAAATGCTCATCCTTATCTGAAGACCGAACCAAAACCGATAGAACCGAAACAAAAAATGATGAGTTTTCAAAACCGAGAACCGAACCGATTACATGTTTTCGGTTTCGATTTGTTTTGATTTTTGTTGGTTTACGGTTCGGTTCGGTTTTTTTCGGCCAAATGCTCACCCCTATTAAGAAGTCCTGTTTTTCCCACAATCACTTCAAGTTTATCAAATATGATTTTTTTAATAATTTAAATCTTTTAATAACATGATTTTGGATGTTTCATTAACAAGTATTTCGATTTTTTTTATAGACAATTAGTTTGTTAAATATGATTATGTTATACTATTTCTACTAATTTAATTCATTTTTAATTCAATTTTATTAACATGATTATGGAGGTTTCATGCATTAAAAACACACTTTTGAGGGGTTGTGTTGACCTGATAACTTTTTATAAATAAAAAAAATATTGTCAAATATGATTACGAAATTGTTATTTTTAAAAAAATTACAAGTTAGAGATAAAAACATAACCCAAATCGACCCATAAACTGGCCCGCATGGCCGCATATAAATGGGTCGATTTCGGATTGTTTCCTTTTCAGATTTTATTTTTAAAAGTTTTTACCTAAATGACTAAAAAATACATACAATAGTAGTTTTTGCAAAATTTACAGTATCAAAAGGTATAAAAAATCTTTTTATATTTAATTTATTTTATATTTTTTCAGGCAACGCCCGAACTTGAATACGGGCGTATGAACATCGGAAGCCGTCCCTCAAAACGAAAACCGAGCGGTGGAATCGAATCACTTCGTGCAATCCCATGGATTTTTGCATGGACTCAAACCCGGTTTCATCTGCCCGTTTGGCTCGGGTTTGGGGCAGCTTTCAAACACGCGATTCAAAAAGATGGCAAAAATCTCCAAATGTTGCAAGAAATGTACAAAACTTGGCCTTTTTTTAGGGTTACAATCGATTTAGTTGAAATGGTGTTTGCTAAAGGTGACCCAGGAATTGCTGCTTTGAATGATAAGCTTCTTGTTTCTCAAGATTTATGGTCGTTTGGTGAAAACTTGAGAGCCATGTATGAAGATACCAAAGATCATCTCCTCAAGGTATAATTTTTTTATTTTTTTTAAGGCCAAAATGCATTTCAGTACCCTGAACTTGGCTGGCTAGGTTTTTTACTACCCTGAACTCTTATTAAAGGTGCATCATGTTACCCCTGAACTTGAAAAAATGGTCGATTTAGTAATCTGACTCACTGATCTGATCTTGTTTTCTCATGTAATTTGCTTCTAATATCAATATATTTAGATAAACGTATATTTTTTATTCATCAATAGCTCCAATAAATGTAAATAAAGTTAAAAAAACACAATTAATTAACGAGTCATGGTAGTAAATCAACCATTTTGTCAAGTTCAAGGCACCATAATTAGGGGTGAGCATTTGGGCCGAAAAAACCGAACCAAGCTGAAAACCGACCGAAACCGAATTGAACCAAAACCGATATTTATCGATTCGGATTCGGTTTTGAAAATGTATCATTTTCGATTCCGGTTCTATCGGTTTCGGTGTTCGGATAAGGATGAGCATTTGGGCTAAAAAAACCCGAACCGAAACCGAAACCAAACCGAACCGAACCAAAATTTGATAACATGTTATTGGTTCGGTTTTGGTTTTGAAAATTCATGGTTTTCGGTTTCGGTTCTATCGGTTCAGTTCTGTTTTTGGACCGAGCTGACCCTAACCATAATGCACCTTTAATAGTTGAAGGTAGTAGAAATCATGGTCAACCAAATTCAGGGTACTAAAATGTATTTTGACCTTGTTTTACAATTGTTGTTAAATATGACAGTTTTGACCCGTTACTCAACTAAACCGCCCGTTTTCGTCTATTAATATTTTTGTTGTCTTATATATAGATTGCGGGCCATAAGGACCTTCTAGAAGGTGATCCCTACCTGAAACAAAGACTCCGTCTGCGTGATTCCTACATAACAACCTTAAACGTGTGTCAAGCTTACACCTTAAAACGTATTCGTGACCCGAGTTATCATTGCACATTAAGGCCTCATATTTCTAAGGAATATGCTGAACCGAGCAAGCCCGCTGATGAACTCATTCACTTGAACCCGACTAGTGAGTACGCACCCGGGTTGGAAGATACACTCATTTTGACCATGAAGGGTATTGCAGCCGGAATGCAGAACACCGGTTAAGTTTATGTGGCAAGGGTGTTTTGGTAATTTGTGATTGTGGTGATGCTTTTTCTTGACTTTTGGATATTGGAAAAGCGTTTTCATGGCTATGTTTTATGTTTTTTTTTTAGTTGGTTTCTTGTTTTGCGGTCTTGTTTGAGAGAACCGGTGGACCATGGATGGTGGTTTTTATTGAAGGGAATAATTGCTTATTATGTTTAAGTTGTATTTTGTTTTCTACTTGTTTTTACCATGTTGACGGTTATAAGTTATAACCACAACACGCTTAACTTGTAATTTATTGTGTTTGTACTCCCAAAAGGTTGAGGTGCACAACAAAATAGGGGTGAGCGTTTGGACCGAAAAAATCGAACCGAACTGAAAACCGACCGAAACCGAACCGAAACCGATAACATGTTATCGGTTCGGTTTCGGTTTTGAAAATTCATCGTTATCGGTTCTATCGGTTCGGTTCGGTTTTCGGCAAAAGATGAACATTTGGCCTAAAATAACCGAAACCGGACCGAACCGAAACCGATAACATGTTATCGGTTCGGTTTCGGTTTTTGAAAATTCATCGTTATCGGTTCGGTTCGGTTTTGGCCCGATAAGCACCCCTACAACAAAACCGGTTTTAACCTCATCAGATCGGATCAGTTCATAAACTGTTGGACCGTGATCAGATTGAGGTTAAGGGCATGAACTGGTTTGGAACCTGGTTTCGTTTAGAAACGGTTTAAACACAGGATTTTGACGAAAAACTGGTTTTAATCTAGTCCGAACCGGTTTCAACTGGATACATACACTACTCCCTAAAACCGGGTTAAAATCAAACTGGTCCTACCAAAACCGGTTTTGACCAAGCTTGGCTCAAATCGAACCGTTTTTTAAAGTGGTTCGGTTTAGGGTTGGATCCGGTTTGTGCATCACAATTCACTACTGAAATGTGTTTTGTCTAATAAGATGAAGGTTTTGCATATGAACATTGAACAACTCCATTGTGTGTCAAATAAATTCGTTAAGGAACTAATGTACTTCCTCCATATCAGAATAAGTGACACAAATTGGCTTATACGTTTTTTGAGGTAAAAGATTAAGATAGAGGTTAAAATAGATTAAAGTACATAGTTAGTGGAGAATGAGTCTTACTTTTCCTGAATAAAGTGATATTAATGAGTTTTAAAAGTAAAAGTGAGTGTATAAGGATAATTTCACTTTATTAAAGTGGATGGTTAGTGGGTATGGGTCCCACTATTTTTATCAAATAAGAAAAAATTTCAAAGTGTGTCACTTATTTTGATACACCCCAAAATGAAATGTGCGTCACTTATTTCGATACGGAGGAAGTAATATATTAAGGTAGAAGTGAAGACAAATGAGACGTTAAAATGACAAAAATACCCCGGTGATATTACGTATTACCACTTTTGGTTAAAGTCATAAAAGTGGAGTAATTTTAGGGTATGAATAATCATATGATGCCAAAAAAGATCGGCTGCTTTTCCACCGTTACTAATTAAAAACTAGATACTTTATGCAACACTAATCATTTTATTAAGAAGTTGTAGGTTTGATTATGTTACGTGATACCAATTTATTCATGAGTCTTTCATAACATAATACTACCAAAATTTATACGACTTAAAAGTTGTCGTGATCATTTTCAAACTTTCATCTGATCATATGATAAATATTTATTTAATGAGGGATCAAACGTATTATCTTTATAAAATAATTCAAAATTCCTTGCCATTAGACCACTAGCATATTGTTTCGTAGTTAAAATGAAATATATATAATTTACGACAAGGGTTACTTTCAAGGTATACTATTCAGCGAAACTATAATATTATGTTAGTAAGTTAATTAACCGATCCTTGTATCCAATCACCTTCTAAAGTGTATTATTGTGTTATTTATTTTGTTATCATATTATTCACCTTTTTCTTTATTCTATTGAGTAACTATTAACTCGTTTGTATGTCAATTTTATATTTAATAAATTAAAATTGATGCAGTATCACGACGCACGTCCTTTGCCTTGATTTATTTATATTTTTAGGTGCAGTGCTATTAGAATAAATTAATAATTATCACTGTAGTCCTCATACTATGAAGTAAGTTACGTAAACACCCTGAAATTTGTGGTAGTAGCCGAAGCTAGTGTGAATTTGTGGTGACAACTCACACGATGTCAAAACGTTGTTACAACAGTTTTACTACGAAAATCGACTTTGATTTGATGCATAATAAAATAAATATAAATAATGAGACACGATTAAATAATGTATGAAACTAATAAAATTTCAAAGAACATTTTATTGTGAGAAAAATACCCCAAAACCAATCACAATTTACAAAAAAAATAAATAAAAAATTAACGTACGTTAGACCTTTAGCGGTAGAGCTTTTGGTGGATGTTTGAAATGGTACCACATATATAGTCTAAGTATATACAAGATTCTAAATCAACGTTATTAATAGACCGTCTACCTTTCAGTTTACCCGTTCGACTCATTTAATCAGACTTTTAAAATGTTGCTCAGACTTTGTTTAAATGTACATAATCAATTTCATTTGTTACTTGATGCAATAAAGCATTGATGCACAGTTAATTTCTTGTAATAATAATGCACTTTCTGAGTTTTTCAAATGAAGGTGTTTAAATGTCTAATAATGGAAAATTAATGCGTTAAAGTGTAGATAGTACAAGTAACAGGGACCAATTTGCTATTAATACAGAAAGCACGTGCCGAGCCTATCTTACGTGGCGCACTATGAGTGGCAGCCATACGCTAATGTCTAAACTCTGTGGGTCCTTTTTGTCGCTTACCATCCACTTGCACTGCATCATTAATCTTCTGAAGTTTTACTTGAACCCCCTGAACTTTTCTCTTTGCACATTACTTTCTCTCTCTTTCTTGTTTTGGCCACCAAACTATTTTTTTAGTTCAAATCTTCATTACCTTTATAGATGAGTATAAATTATCAAGTTTTAGGGAGGAAAAATTCTTCATTAATTAATTTTATATCTTCAGATTTTACACTTTTATATCTGTCAAATAAATTGTACATTTAACCAAATACTTCCTCCGATTTAAAATAAGTGATACACTTTCTATATTTAGGTGTATCAAAATAAGTGATACACTTTGAAAACTTACATTATTTGGTAAAAAGTAGTGAGACCCACACCCACTAACTATCTACTTTAATAAAGTGAAATGACATCTTTACCCTTACTTTTACTTTTAAACATCATTAACCCCACTTTATTCAAAATTTGTGGGATCCATCCCCACTAACTATCTAATTAATCTAATTTAATTATCATTATCATATTTTGCCTCAAAACCCGTGAAACTAACAATGTATCACTTATTTTAAATCGGAGGAAGTAGTAGCATATAGCTCAACAATATAAGGAATTGAAAAGTCTTTTTTATTGACATAATAAGTTTGAGTCCTGTTGTAAATTAAGTAATGTACATTTAGCAATAGTTTAGAGAGTGTGTATTCTATTGTTAAAAAAATTTATGCGCATGTTCACTTTGTTGTAATACATACTCTTGATACTTCTTTTGTCCATGAAACGAGTATATAACCAAATAGCATATAGCTTAACAATATAAGGAATTGGAAAGTCCAACAATGAGTTTAATGACCAAATTACGGTTTTTATTTTATCGTGGCAAAAGTAGAAAAAAACTAAACTTCAGTGTCCAGAACATAAATTCCTTTCAGTATATTTACATTTACAATACATATACAGGTAACAGTCACACAGTGGTATCTTTCCGCGTTTCTCTCACTTGACAAAAATAGTTAGAGAGAGAAAGTAGTTGTTGAGCTCTGAAATCGGCATCAATGGCGGCATCTGGTGAACGCGAAAACTTCATCTACGTTGCTAAGCTAGCTGAGCAAGCTGAACGTTATGACGGTTAGCATATTTCCTCTGTTTTCGCATCGTAGATCCGTAATTTGCATGTTGATTTCGTGATTTTGTTCCGAAAATCGGAGCACTAATCGATACAGGATGTAGATTAACTTTTGTTATCCGAGTTTTACTCATACAAACAAACACTCAATTGATTTGAGATTTCAAGTAAGGTTACGAAATAATGAGTAAAATATTCAAAAAAGGCTACGGAGGCTAGATTTAGGGTTTACTAGATCATACACCATCTATGCGTAAAAGTTAGTTTAAATTTATGTAATTTTAGTTTCTAGACAAATTCAAATCGATATTAACTGTTTGAAACTGTTCACAAAATTATGGATCGCTACAATTAACTATGTTCAGAGTTAGAATCTGGTAGTATTTTATTACTAAAGTTAGAGCTGTGAAAAGTACTAAACGTAGACTACTTTTGAAACTGAGCTAATGTTACATGTTGATTTATTTAAGATATTAGTTAGTGTCACCAAACAATGATTGAATTATTCAAATTCGAGGCTGCAAATGCTAGATTTAGGGTATACTAGATCCTATGAATTATACACCGTCTGTTCCCAAAAGTTAGTTCAAAATTTGTTACTTTAGTGTCTAAAAAAGTTCAAATCAATGATTAACATTAACTTATTATAACTGTTCAGGAAATTTTTGATTGCTACAATAAATTACGACGGAAGTACTTAAATTAGAATCTGCTACGTTATTTTACTGCTAATTCCGATCTTAACATATGAAACATTCACCAATTTTGAAACTCAGCTAATGATTTGATTCATTCATCGACATGTACTGTAATCTTTTTGATTTCATGTTTGTTTTAATTCAGAAATGGTGGACGCGATGAAGAAAGTAGCAAAATTAGATATTGAATTAACTGTCGAGGAGAGAAATTTGCTGTCAGTTGGATACAAAAATGTGGTTGGTTCACGCAGAGCATCATGGAGAATATTATCTTCCATTGAACAAAAAGAGGAATCAAGAGGAAATGAAGTTAATGTAAAACGTATTAAGGAATATAGACAAAAAGTTGAAACTGAGCTGTCTAATATATGCAGTGATATCATGACTGTGATTGATGAGCATCTGATTCCTTCTTCATCTGCTGGAGAATCAACTGTTTTCTACTACAAAATGTAAGTATTATTGTATATAACGTATATATATTAAAGGTGTTGAAAAAAGATCCAAAAAGAACATTTTTGTCCTGTTACTTTATGTTTTCTTGCAAATTGTTACACGAATATGACTTTTTTAATTTTCAACATTTTAAAGATTATGTGCCTTTTTTTATTGAATGCAGGAAAGGAGATTATTATAGGTATCTTGCAGAGTTCAAGTCTGGTAATGACAAAAAAGAAGCTGCTGATCAGTCACTGAAGGCTTATCAAGTAAATAATTTTTTTTTTTTTTTTTAAATTTTCTATTTTCCTGATTTTTATTTAGTATTACACTAACATTAGTGTTATTATACCAAATCTGATTAAAGAAAAAAACACTCTGACTGATGAAAATATTCTTCTACTTTTCAACTGTTTCATAATTGTTTACTTTCCATAATTAAAAAATGTGTAATGTATTTTAACGGGCGTTAGTTTTAGGGACCAAAGGTGTTACAGGTTCCAGAATTAGGGACTATCTGTGTAATATTTGATACTTAGGGACCAAGTCCAAAACTTTTGGCAAACTAGAGGGACCATTCGTGTAAATTTTGATACTTAGGGACCAAGTCCAAAACTTTTGGCAAACTAGAGGGACCATCCATGTAATTTTTGATACTTAGGGACCAAGTACAAAACTTTTGGCAAACCAGAGGTACCATCCGTGTAATTTACTCTAATTCGAATTATTTGTTATTTTGAAAAAAAAATTAAGTTTAACTTCTTCACTCTACCAATTTTTCGACAGATTTGGTATAAATGAAACCGTATACATTATGCTTTTATATCTATTATTTTAAATACTGAAAAAGTCGTAAATATTATAAGAATTTTGAAGTTTGTAAAATATTTCTGTTTCAGTTGGCTTCAACTGCTGCAGAGGATTTATCTCCTACTCACCCAATCCGATTGGGTTTGGCTTTGAATTTTTCTGTTTTCTATTATGAAATCATGAATTCTCCCGAAAGGTATTTTTATCAATTATCGAATTTATTATATCATTTTTCAATGGTTATATTTGATATAAAGAAAAACATATTTAATGTTTGTTTAATTTTGGTTTAATTAGAGCGTGCCACCTGGCGAAACAAGCTTTTGATGAAGCTATTTCAGAGCTTGACTCACTGAGTGAGGAATCATACAAAGATAGCACTTTAATTATGCAGCTTTTAAGGGACAATCTCACTTTGTGGACTTCTGATATTCCTGAAGATGGAGGTAAGAAAACTGTTTTTTAAAAAAACAGTTTTCTGGAAAAATATAGAAAACTTTTTCAAAATATGAAGCTGAATTTCTGAAAACTGACTTTTATAGTTTTCAACTATTTCTCTTTCTAGAGATATAAAACTCCTCTTGTTTTCTAAACTGAAAAATGACACATTTGAACATGTTCAGTAGTTTTCTAGGAATATAAAACACCTGGGTTTTTGTAGAAATATGAAGATGGAAAATTAGGGAAAATTTTCTGAAAAACTGAAAACATATCCAAATTGGACCATTTTCGGGTTAAAAAATATTCTGAAAACGACTTTTTTAGTTTCCATCTATCTTTCTTTCCAGAGATTGAAAACTCTAATTTTTTTTAATTATTTTTTTTAAACTTAAAAAATGATAAACATTTGAACACGTATTTAGTTATAAAAAAACGAGATAGTTTTTAGCAAATTTCTTGAACAAATTATTTACATGGTATTTGGCCTTGCAGAAGACCAAAAGATGGAGATCACCAAATCTGGAGAAGATGCAGAGGTTAGTAATAATTTAAAATCTTAAAAAAAGTTTAACAATTAAATCATTCGTTTACAGTCCAACAATTTACTTATATATTTTATAAAATTAATATATTGAATCTATTTTATGCAGTAAAATTAGAAGGATTGGTAACTCTGCAACCTTGAATTGTGGTGTTTGGTATTGTATTTGTAAGCTAAATTCTAAAGCGATAATACGAAAATCGCGTTAGTTTTTTTTTTCTTGCTTTTTTTCTCTCCCGTTTGTCGTTCTTGTTGTAAAACGCCCTCAGATTTTATGATCCTGGCTTGTTTTATGCATTTTAGTTAATTTGGAAAGTTTTTTTTTAGTTTTTTTTTTTTTTGGTTTATGTCATGTGATTTATGCAAATAAGAACACGAATTTCAACATTTCTAGTTCTTAATAGTTATTTGTTGTCAATCTTTCTTAATATCTTAATATTTCAAGATTTGAAATTACTAAAATGCTCCTAATTTACTCAGTCAATTATTTACCTTTAAAAAAAAACTATTATCTATTAAAACAGGACTTAGTTAATCAATTCATTTCATTTCAGCTAATAAAGATGTCATAAAAGATATCTTATTCTGGAAACTCCTATCGAACATTGACAATTATAATTGCAAGTAGAAATAAATTAAATTGTCACCAATAAAAGATTGAAAACAAACCTAAAACCAAATGAAAAATATTTATATTAGATGTTAAATTAAATATTAAATCTCAATTTCTAAAAATTATGAAAGTGGTATAATATGAACATATATTTTTTTTTAAAATTTATATATGGTTTACACGACTTTAGGTAGATAAAGCAGTTCTAGAAGATATGCTTGTCAAGTGAGTAGGTTATTTTGGATTATACAAAGGATCAACTAAGAGTAAATTAATGGCCTATAGGTGGTAAAATCCGTAGGTTTTTAGTACTTGTTAAAAAATTGGGTATGAGATTCTTTTCAGTTTGGATTTTAACCTTTAATCATGTTAAAGATTATACTAACAAATAGTTATTGAAAAGATTTTTTTTTAATATCACCTAATCTACCTCATTTTATTCCATTTGAATTTTCAATTCACTAATATCACTAGACTATAAATCTTGGTAGTTATTTAAAGTATTTAATAATATAATTTAAGATCTTGCACTCGATACACTATTGGTAATTTTTCTACTCATTCGACATATCCAAATTAATTAAATCATTTTAGTTTTTATTAAGGTTTTATATTTCGTTCATTATAATTTTAAAAGGTACAAAATAACTATTCTTAACAAATAAATATATAATTTATTTTTACATCACAAATTTTAATTCATACATTACACAACACAAGTTTTATAGCTATTTATATGCCTGTATTAAACAATAATTATAGTGAATATAATAAAAATTATAATGTAAAAATCACCGTTTATTTACTTTTTTTTTTTTTTTTTTTTTTTGCTATTGATGATTGATTAACCGAACCTCAATACATCTATAATTTTAGATTGGAATCCGAACATGGGCCAGCGAAAGAACTCGATCAACTATTAATCCGATAATAAAAAAACCAAATCAAACTAAATCTACCAATCTCTATCTCTTCTCTATCTCTATCTCTATATCCATATTTCTATCTCTATCTTTATCTCTATCTCTTCTCTATTTTCATTTTTTTTATCTCTATATAATAAAAGAAGGTTTTAAAGCCACCTCATAATGACACCTCAAAACGACATAAGCCTTATAATGACACCTCAATGTCACGTAAGCCTTGAATCCATTCATATTCCACGTTAGCGCCTCAATCTTTGGCGTCGATTATTTGATGAATCTACATTTTCAGCCTAAAAACATAAAATTAAACCGATCGATGTTTGTTTTTAGGCTGATAATGGAGGTTCGTCTGATAATCGACCCAAAAGGAACCATGGCAACAACAATTTCTCCATTTTTTATATGTTTTTTATTCAGGTATGTATACGTACCTTGCTTTTTTATTTGTTTTTGCAATTTCTCCAATTTTTTATCTAACCGTGAACGTATATTTTTTTAATTCGATTTTATGTAGTTTTGTCATTCATTGGTTAATTGAAAGGTAGCAGATCGTGTAGTTTTGTCATTCATTGTTTTAAATTACGACCCAAATCCGTAGGATCAATTCAAGTTAAAATAGTCAACATAAGCTGGTTTACTAAATGTCAGAGTCATTTAAGAAGAAGTTGTTTGAATATTCATGGGATAATCATAATATAATCATTATCAATGTCGTTTAATGTTTTTGTTAAAATATTCATGGGATCTAGTGTTGGAGACTTTGAGGTACACTTTACTGATTTATTAAAATTCTGGTTATTTGATGGAATAGAACATATAATGTGGTATTTGTTAGGCTGAATGATGGTTATGGTAATTGCAGAAAAATAAATAAATTATTTAAATTAGGGTTTGAAGAAAGCATTAGAGTCTGGTTCATAATGTTGAAAATTACTTTTTGTTGCAAAATTGCCTTTTAGAATCTGATAATCGCCCTTTAAACCTGAATCAAGGTTTGTAGCATCCTCATTTTCATGGCGAGTAAAACAATTCATATTAAAAAATAAAAAGTTGAATTTAAGTAAACTAATATGTATTTATTTTTAGGAAAATGATAATGATGTCACTAAGACGTCAAGACACGCATAAAAAACTTGTACAATAATCAATAACCGCCCCCTGCATTTTAGGAATCAACCCCAACCACTAAAAGTACAAACGATTTATGCACGTAACCACCTTTTAATGACAACCCTAAGGGCTGTTATTAACAAAACCCTTGTTTTTATTATGTCAGATATTGTGTTATATCATTGTGAAAATGAACATGTTGAAGGTGGAATGATATTTCAACTCTTGGAAGATTTGACAGAATAAACATCTATTTCTTCAATTTGCATTTTTATAACTTTCCTGCATAGAATCTCAATTCAACAGTTGATGGATTTGTTTATTTAGTGAATATAATCTTGTGAAGAAAATATAATTACACTACAAAATTATGAAACTATTCGTAAAGATTATTAAAATTATTAAAATTATGAAAATATTATGAAAACTTTTATAAATCACTTGTGATTTATTACTGGTTATAGGCTAATTTAAACAAATTATATCTACCAATTAAAAAATAAAATCAAACTATAATTTCTTCAAAGTCGAATTCTTATAAAATCAAACCAATATTATTCCGAATATGACATTTGAGAAGTATGTAACCATCATCTTGTACGTTTGACTCGTATTTTGATCAGTGGGGTTACTAAGCGGTAGACAACATAAATTTTTATCTTTTACTTGATTTCCTTTTATTCTCATTTTTCAAAAAATATATATATATATATTTTCTTCACAAAATGTATAAAATCTATTTACTTATCATTTCTTTTTCTTTATTTTCTATTTAGTTTTTCCTTTTTAGCGTGACCAATTTTTCTAGGGGTGAGCATGGGGCGGGTTGGGGCAGTTTTTAACTAAAACCAAACTCCGTCCCAAAAGTTCGGGTTTTAAGAATAACACCTCGTTCGGTTTCAGTTTTTCCGGTTTCGGTTTTTCGGGTTTTCGGTTCGGTTTCGGGGTTTTTTTTGGTTTTTTAATTACCTTTAAATTTATCAATTTGTTACCTTAAAAATTAATATTATGATTCAAACTCTCAAACCTTAACTCATTCGTTATAAATAAAAAACAATTAGTAAGTTTAATACTATAATGTAATGATAAATTCAACTAATATATCTTGAAATATTTTAAACTTCCAAACCTTAATTTATTACGTTATCAAATCTTTTAAAAAAATATAAGAATATCTTAATAAAACTTGAAATATATATAATGGCGGGCGGGGCGGGTTTTTCGGTTTGATCTTTCATATGCCCCCGAAAACCGCCCCAAAAATTCGGGTTTTCCATTAATTAAAACCGTTGATATCGGTTTTTTAAATGGTTCGGTTTTTTAGATTTCGATTCGGTTTTTCGATTTCGGTTCGGTTTTTCGATTTCGGTTCGGTTTTTCGGTTTTTATACTCACCCCTAATTTTTTCTCTAATTTCATTCACTACAAAAATGGTGTAACACCACAATTTTTAAAACACCATTTAAAACATATTTTCAAATAAAAATACCACAAGTCCAATATTCAAAAATACGGTTTAACAAAAACCTTTTCAAAAGTTTATCAGAGTTATAAAATACGGTGTTACAAAGATAATATCATAACCATAGGATAACGGGATCTACCTATAGGCTCCCGAGCTAAACATCTCTAGACCACTTCTATCGCGACCTTCTAAACCTTCAATCTCGAACCTGAGTATATAGCCAAAAACAAAGTAGTACGTGAGACAAAATAGTCTCGTGAGATACATGAGTTTTAGACCCGACATTAATATATAAATAATCACACATATTATATATATATATATATATATATATATATATATATATATATATATATATATATATATATATATATATATATATATATATATATATATATATATATATATATATATATATATATATATATATATATATATATATATATATATATATATATATATATATAGTGAAGAATTAAAATCAGAACCAATTTTCGCTTTAGAACTGTAAGAACTAATTTCAACCAATCAGAAGTTAGAAATTTTGAATTTCCCCCTAAATCCGTGAGGGTATAGTTGTCTTTTCAGAATTTCGTCCATATAAAATTTTAGAAACCACCCATATTTTCTCTCTTACCCAAATCTCTCACTTTAGAAACCGTTTCTCTTTCTCCATTAATATCTATCATCGCCGTTTCTCCAAACCCTAGCCTCCACATTTGGGTTCTCATTCTCTCATCAAAATCCGGTGACATCCACCATCGAGAAAACAATACCACGGAGAAAAAGGTCTAACTTCTACCAGAACTACATTCCGACCTTCACCATCGAGAAAACTAATATCTACCAAAGCTCTAGTCCAGATCTCCATCATCGACAAAAAGGTTAGATGTTGAAAACCCAGATCCCATTGAATGAACAAGTGATCACTGTATTTTTTTATAAATACAAAATATTTTTAAAATTATAAATAATTTTCTTTTTGTTTGAAATTTGCAAAAATGCTTCTGAGGCCAATCTGCAATAAATGTTTTTATTAATATTTGATAGGATTTAAATGAAATGCTTTTCTCAAAGAATTCAATTAATAGTGAGTTTTAATATTTGATAGATTTAATATCTGAATTTCTCGGCGGCTTCAAGCGAAATTCCATTAATGGTGATATTAATTTCCTAATAAGCATTAAAAATCGCCATTAAATTGTGGATTTAATTTTTATTTAATTGTCATTTTGTTAGCATATTAGCTCCAATTTATAATTGATTTACATAATTTTGCAGATTATTGAGGGTACATCTATGTTTGAAGTAACTTAAGGATACATCTATGTTATGATGCATTTATGTTATCGGTTACATGTATGTTTTGTTTACGATTTGGGGAAGAAGGAGAACAAACGACCGGTCACCGGAAGACGATCACCTATGCTTTGTTTATAATTTTGCTTTATTATGATAACATATGTTTTTAGTGCTTAGATACATGTGTTTTTTTGTCCATGGGTGTTATTCATAAGTGTTAGAGCTCAGATACATATATGTTTTTGTGCAGTTTTGTTATACATGTATGTATAACTCGGATACATAGATGTTTTTATGCATATGAGTTAGTCCTTGATTGTAAGATTGATGTCTATTACAATCATAGAATAATACATTTTTATAAATGTTTAATTGACAATTAATATGAGGGTATACATACATGTTTAATTAATGTCGTATCACTTTTAAACATATGTGTTTCTATATTTATATTATTTCATTTGGTGCAACTGAACAATTTAATTAGCATGAGGAGTATACATGCATGTATAACTCATACATATGTATTATACAACCCAAAACATATATGACTCAAAACACATACAGTGATGTAATAATCCTCATTACTTTGAGAACATCAATATATTAATTGTTTGCATTTACCATTTAATTATGAAGAAGATGATTTGAATAATAATTGGCTGGTATTTCGGATGATATCAATTACCATTTAATTGGATATTAATAATTAAAGCAAAATCTCCATATTTTAAGGAATCCCCATTTAATTGACGGTTACCATATTAAACGATTTTTTAAACTTCCCATTATACCCTCACATAATAAAAAATAAAAATAAAATAAAAATCTATTTCCTTAAATTTTGATTGGCTTAGACGAGTTCTGCCGGTTCTTTAGCCTTAATAGGTTCTGTTAATAATCCATCCATATATATATATATATATATATATATATATATATATATATATATATATATATATATATATATATATATATATATATATATATATATATATATATATGGGGTTGAATTATTTTCAGAACCAATTAAGGTTATAGAACCAACAGAACTCAATCTAAGCCATTGATTTTTGAAATGAAATGATCATGGAAGACACATTAATGTATTTGATGAGGGACCCCCCAAATATTGGTTTGCATGGATGTCATTCATGTATGTATACATAAGTGTTATCTATACATATATGTATACATGCATGAATGACATCCATGCAAATTAATATTTAGGGGTCCCTCATCAAATACATTAATGTGTCTTCCATGATCATCTCATTTCAAAAGTCAATGGTTTAGATTGAGTTATGTTGGTTCTGTAGCCTTAATTGGTTCTGATTTTAATTCTACACTATATATATATATATATATATATATATATATATATATATATATATATATATATATATATATATATATATATATATATATATTTATATACTTTAGTTACCTCCGCGGTAACCCTAACACATTCATATACATCGATCACCTCCTCGGTAATCCCATCACATTCATTCATAGCCTATTCAACCCGTCAAGTTGTTCGGAATGTCTCCAATCCAACGAGACCCCATTTTTGTCCTACTAACCAAAATGCATCCGATTCAGTAGAACCCCCTTTGTCACCTTGTCCAAGCAAGGTGGCCCATCTTATCTTACTAATGAGAATGCCTCCAATTCAGTATGATCCAACATTTTTGTCCTACTAACCAGAATGCCTCCGATTCAGTAGAACCCCCTTTGTCACCTTGTCCAAGCAATGTGACCCATCTTATCTTACTAATCAGAATGCCTCCAATTCATTAAGATCCAACATCTTGTTGGGTGATCGGAATGCCTCCAATCCATCAGTTTAAAGATACCGTGATAATCCAGAATGCCTCTGAATCTATCACGTACATGTCCTATTTCAGTCTACCCGTCATAACTATTACATGTGATATATCTCACATCCATCAACAATGCCGTAAGGTCATCATACAATCTATCCACATACTAATCTTAATTAGCATTCACATAATCAAATCAACTAGTTTCATCATTAGTAATCACATATTATAAAAGTATACTTTTTTTACATCATATCAATATTTAGTTATTAATTACTTTTCATTATCATGATCTCTTTCAAAATCATCAATCATTTTAGACATACTTAGATAGTCTATTATTTACCCATTTCTCATCTTTTCAATCATATCTTTATTAAAATCATTTAATAATAAAGACTCATAAAACATCATATGTATTTTCAAAAACCCAGTTTTAAAAGTCTCATGTACTCACCTTAGCGATAGATAAATCCATATCGTGTTCATCAACACGAATCCTTGCTTCCCGCCTTTGGAATATCTCCAACCTTTAGGTTCTTGCAACCTATCAACATAATAATCACATTTCTAGTTATCCTTAATAACTAGATAACACATAATTTCTATTTTCATCTTTAACCACCAATGTAACACCTCAAAATTTAACACCAAATATTGGCCAAAATAAAACATTTTTATAATTAGAAGAACATCCCCAAATTTGGATTTACAAAAAACTTGGTATGAAATCAGAGTATAAAAGTAGGTGTTACAAAATAGATCAAAACCAAGCTAAGACTAAATCCAATCTAGTGTTCTTCTAATCTAGGCCCCGCATCTCTATCCATGCGTACCTAAGCCTTCGATCCCGAACCTGAGTACATAGCAAAACAACACAAGGAGTACGTGAGACAAAAATGTCTCGTGAGCTACATGGGTTTAGACCCAAAGTTAATAATAATAACCGAATCACAATCAAACAAACAAACAACCAAACTCATAAGCTATCACCCATCTATCTAGTCACCCTATTGTGACTCTAATACCTTGCTTTCCTAGCAATCATACCTAGTTGTCGGGACGTCCCCAACCAACTAGAACCACATTAACTTATTAACCGGGGATCCCCCGCATTAACAAGCTTCAAGGTAAAGGCAAGAGGGAATCGCCCAATCTACCAATACCTGCCTTACTCACCGGACTACCTCCAGTTAGCAAGACTACTATCATGGAATGGGCCGATGGGGATCCGCCCAAATGCTCCCCATTCCATACCTCATGACCGGGGATCCCCCGAATCATCACATCATCTCACCATTTCATAACTCGATGGTTATGTCAATCTAGCTCTCGGCTATCACGTCTATCATCAAACAAGTTAGTTCAATACTATCATCGGTATAACTAACTATCAACTACTAGTCTACACAATTAAGCAAATAGACCATAACACAAGTAATAAAAATGTATTTCATAGGCTATGTACTCAGTAAAGTCCAAACGTACTCACCTTAGCAATAAGATGTTTTAACCGTATTCTTTCCGCCGGTTCCTTGCTCACAACTTGACCACTTCAATACTTCACCGAATGTCTAAAACAATTATAACAACAAGATTATCATCACAATCTACTACCAATGTGTTCATCTACCTCTAGATAACACCCATCAATCCATTTCCCCCAAATATGGTGGTTAACCAAACCCTAGGTTAACCAACCCTTAAGATTCTTACAAATCTTAACCATACACTTGATTCCCTTGTTAATCTACCATCTATTAAGTGTACACACCATTTATTTAACCATAAATCACCAACCCAAGAACTAGGGTTTCAAACCCTAGCTTCAAGATCCATAGATCTAAAGCTACAACTACAAAGAAGTGAAGATATACCTTTAATCTTCAACTAGGAGTGAAGAATCACAAGATTTGATGAAGAAATCAGCTCCAAATGATGCTTTACACCCAAAATCGCTCACTAGCTCGAAGAGAGAAAAACTAGGGTTTTGAAATGCATTAAATGAGCTCAAACCCGACTTTAATGCTGCTCGGCCATACTTCGCGGCGCGAACTAAGTTCGCGTCGCTAACTTCACAAATCGTACGCCAACTTAACGATCGTTAACCCCATCGCGAATACTTAGCGACCAAGTGCCAAACTCTCTGGAACTAGTTCGCGATCGGGAACTATAGTTCGCGTCGCGAACTCCTGATGGCAGCAAGGCTGCACTTTTTCCAACTTGTCTCGACCCGGTTTCGCCCGTAACTTTCTCGTACGGTGTCCAAACGACACGAAACCAATTCCCACGTATTTTATATGATTTATCCTTATTTATCATATTTTTACATATTTTATTTATTTACAATTTCGGGTCGTTACAACTATCTACCCCTTAAGAAGATTCCGTCCTCGGAATCTCATCATAGTTCACGAAATCCGGGTACCTCTTCCGAATCTCGTCCTTGACTTCCCAAGTCAAATTCGGCCCAAGTGAATGCTTCCACTTGACCAACACCAACTCGATCTCTTTATTCCGAAGCTTCTTTGTTTTCGTTTCCAATATAGCTTCGGGCTCCTCAATCAACCGGTTCGGGCCGTCAACCCGCAACTCTTGCAACAGAATAATGTTTTCAACTTCCCCGATAAACTTCTTCAAATAACTCACGTGAAAGGTGTCATGCACACCTTGAGGCTCGGGTGGAAGTTCCAACTTAAAAGCTTGAAGCCCGACCCGTTTCAATATTTTAAACGGTCCAACATACCTTGGACTTAACTTTCCCTTTTTACCAAACCGCATCACACCTTTCCAAGGTGACACTTTCAACATGACCATATCACCGACATCCAAGTCGTATGGTCTTTTCTTTAAGCCCGAATAACTTCGTTGTCTATCTTGGGCGACTTTCATGTTGGTTTGAATAATACCGATCTTTTCATTTGTCACTCTCACGATCTCGGGACCCGTGAGTTTCGTCTCTCCCGCCTCCAACCAACAAGATGGAGTTCTACATTTTCTTCCATACAACGCCTCATAAGGCGGCATCTTAATAGTCGAGTGATAACTATTATTATACGAGAACTCGACTAACGGTAAATGTTCATCCCATTTACCACCGAAGTCTAACACACATGATCTCAACATGTCTTCAACCGTTTGAATCGTTCTTTCACTTTGACCGTCGGTTTGCGGATGATAAGCCGTGCTCAACCGCAACTTTGTACCCAATTCTTCTTGTAAAGATCGCCAAAATCTCGAGGTAAACCTCGCGTCTCTATCGGATACAATCGATAATGGAACCCCGTGGAGTCGAACCACCTCATCAACATATAACTTAGCCAACTTCTCAAGTGGCAACGTTTCCCGAATTGCTAAAAATAATGCACTCTTGGTCAACCGGTCAACTATGACCCAAATGGCATCGTGACCTCTGCTCGTCTTCGGTAACCCTACTATGAAATCCATAGTTATATCTTCCCACTTCCCGGCCGGTACAACTAATGATTGAGCTACCCCATACGGTACTTGATGCTCGGCTTTCACTTGTGCACACGTGGCACACTTAGAAATATACTTGGCCACTCTCGTTTTCATTCCGGGCCACCAATAAACCCGTTTCATATCTTGGTACGTCTTTGTACTTCCCGGGTGAATCGAATACTTCGATTTGTGCACATCATACAACAACTCCTTTCGGATACCACCGAATTTAGGAACCCAAATACGACCGCCTACGGTCTTCAACCCTTGTGCATTTTCGAGAAAATGTTGGTTCTTACCTAACCGTTCTTGTCTTAACTCGTCTTTTCCCATAACCTCTCGTTGGGCATTCTTGATCCTTTCGATAATACTCGAGACGACTTCTATACGTGTTAATATTCCCCGGTTCGGATTTTCATAAACTTTTCGGCTCAAGGCGTCGGCCACTACATTAGCCTTTCCCGCGTGATACACAATCTCACAATCATAATCGGCTATCAACTCGATCCACCTTCTTTGTCGCATATTAAGATCCTTTTGAGTAAACACGTATTGTAGACTTTTATGATCCGTGTACAACGTACACCGAGTACCATACAAATAATGCCTCCACAATTTCAAGGCAAATATGATCGCCGCCAATTCCAAGTCGTGTGTCGTGTACCTTAATTCCGCATTCTTCAATTGTCGCGAGGCATACGCGATCACCTTTCCTCTTTGCATCAACACACAACCGAGCCCTTGGTTCGAAGCATCACTATAAACCACAAAATCTTCCATACCATCCGGTAACGTAAGAATCGGCGTGTTACACAACTTTTCCTTCAACAAATTAAACGCCTCTTCTTGCTTCTTTTCCCACACAAACCTCTCACTTTTTCTCGTTAACTTCGTGAGTGGAATCGCGATTCTCGAGAAGTCTTGTATAAACCTTCGGTAATAACCGGCCAATCCAAGGAAACTTCTAACCTCGGTAGGAGTCCTCGGAGGCTCCCAATTTGACACCGCTTCAATCTTGGACGGATCAACTTTAATACCATCACACGTCACCACGTGACCTAAGAATTGTACTTCCCGCAACCAAAACTCACACTTTGAAAATTTTGCATACAACTTCTCTCGTTTTAACACATCTAACACAAGTCTCAAATGACCTTCGTGTTCCTCTTCGGTTTTTGAATAAATCAAAATGTCGTCAATAAACACGATCAAAAACTTATCAAGGAACGGTTTGCAAACCCGATTCATTAGATCCATAAAAATAGCCGGTGCGTTTGTAAGACCAAACGGCATCACTAGAAATTCATAATGACCATAACGTGTACGAAAAGCCGTCTTCTCGGTGTCGCCTTCTTTCACCCGAACTTGGTGATAACCCGACCTCAAATCGATCTTCGAGAAGTAACTAGCACCTTGCAATTGGTCAAATAAGTCGTCAATTCTAGGCAACGGGTAACGGTTCTTAATAGTTACCTTATTCAACTCTCGGTAGTCGATACACATTCTCATCGAACCGTCTTTCTTTTTAACAAATAACACCGGTGCACCCCACGGTGACGAACTCGGACGAATAAAACCCTTATCTAACAAATCTTGCAATTGAGTCATCAATTCCCGCATCTCGGTGGGAGCTAAACGATATGGAGCACGAGCAATCGGCGTCGCCCCCGGCACTAAATCAATTTTAAATTCGACTTGCCTCTCCGGTGGCAAACCGGGCAAGTCATCGGGAAATACCTCGGGAAAATCCCGAATAATTTTGACATCATCCATTGACTTCTTTTCTTTTCGGCCATCTAATACATATGCAATAAACGATGCACAACCCTTCGATATACTTCTCCTCGCCTTAATGGCGGTAATCACATTAGGCATGTGATGTCGTTTCTCCCCATACACATACACCTTCTCATTCTCGGGTGTCCTAACCGACACTATTTTCTTTCCACACAAAATTTTGGCTTGGTGCATACCCAACCAATCCATACCGATAACCACATCAAACGCCCTAATTCCCATGGGCAACAAATCCACTTTAAACTTTCTACCGTCTATTTCTATTTCACAATTTCTATAAATACAATCAACCATAGACGTTTTCCCGTCGGCTACTTCTATCTCATACATTTCATCTAACTTTTCGGACGGCACATTCAATTTACAACCGAATTCATAAGACACAAACGAATAATTGGAACCCGAATCAAATAAAATATGAGTTGGCAAGGAGTTAATGAATAGAATACCTGACACCACATCGTGTGCCTCCTTCGCCTCCTCTCGAGTAAGTTGGAAGGACCGCCCCTTCACCTTCGCCGGCTCCACTTTCTTTTGAGCCGTGGACACCATCGACTCGATTCCCTTCTTTGGGCACACATTGCTATAGTGCCCCTTCTCGTGGCACGAGAAACACTCGATCTCGGCCAAAGATTTAGAGTTGCATTCTCGGGCCATATGCCCCGGCTTCCCACAATTATAACAAGTTTTCGACTCCCCTCGGCACACGCCGACATGAGTCTTCCCGCACTTCTTGCACGAGCCAACACTCCCTTGTTTAGATTAGCTCGATGTGAACTTCCCCTTCTTATAAGTACCCGAGCCACTCTCGGCTTTTCTCTTTTCGCCCACATGGGCCCTCTCGGCAACACGTGCCTCATTCACTTCCTCGACACTCCGGGCGGCACTAATAGCTTCATCAAGTGAAACCGCCCTCTTTACTTCCAATTGGTAGTCCCACGGTAACCCACTAGCATACCGGACCACCCTCAACCTCTCATCCGAGTAGGTTTTAGCAACAAACGGGAGCAATCCCGTGAACTCTCTCGAGTATTCTTCAATCGACATATCACCCTTTTTGAGGGTCACGAACTTCTCGTGCATTTTCTCCAAATCCCTCTCGGGACAAAACTTCTTTTTCAATCTCGTGGTGAACTCATCCCACGACATCTTTTCTACCACCTCCTTCCCGAGGGTCTCATACACAATATCCCACCACACCATGGCATCTTCTTTCAACAATTGTGACGCGTACGTCACCATATCAACATCCTTACACTTGCTACTTCCGATAACCCTCTCGGTTTCTCGGATCCACCTCATTGTTACCTTCGGGTCCGAACTACCCGCATACACATTTGGCTTACAAGCCATGAAGGATTTAAATGAACAACCTTCTTTCACAACGGGCCTAGCCCTAGCATCACTTTGGCCACCCGTGGAGGATTTCATCTCCCCGGTGCCACTACCTCCCGTTTTCTCATCCGATTTAGCCTCGGATTCCCGGTCTCCACCCGACCTCTCACGGTCTCCAATAATACGGTGCACTTCTTCGGCCACCGTTCCCTTAATTTGATCGATAATAGTTTGGAGATCCGCCATGGTTACCGGAGTTCTATTAGCTCCGACCTCCGACTCATCAACCCGATGCATCGACGGTTGACTTTCTTGCTCAACCACCCTCTCAACAGGAGGTACTTCCTCCTCCCGGTTCTCCGGGGCTTTCCCACTTCTACGAGTGTTCACCATTTCTTTCGATCAAGACTATACGAAAGACATTAAACATTTAGTACCTTGTGTACAACCCATTAGTCTCATAAGACTCAATATCCATAATCATATCAAATTCGTCGGTCCCCTAGGTTCAACCCTAAACTTAACATAAAGTCTCAAGGTCAACCTATGATCTCCAGGAATCTTATATTCCTAATGCTACAGTCTAAGACTAGGATGGTCATCCAACCTAATTCACTTAAACTATAGCTCTGATACCAAGTTGTAACACCTCAAAATTTAACACCAAATATTGGCCAAAATAAAACATTTTTATAATTAAAAGAACATCCCCAAATTTGGATTTACAAAAACCTTGGTATGAAATCAGAGTATAAAAGTAGGTGTTACAAAATAGATCAAAACCAAGCTAAGACTAAATCCAATCTAGTGTTCTTCTAATCTAGGCCCCGCATCTCTATCCATGCGTACCTAAGCCTTCGATCCCGAACCTGAGTACATAGCAAAACAACACAAGGAGTACGTGAGACAAAAACGTCTCGTGAGCTACATGGGTTTAGACCCAAAGTTAATAATAATAACCGAATCACAATCAAACAAACAAACAAACAACCAAACTCATAAGCTATCACCCATCTATCTAGTCACCCTATTGTGACTCTAATACCTTGCTTTCCTAGCAATCATACCTAGTTGTCGGGACGTCCCCAACCAACTAGAACCACATTAACTTATTAACCGGGGATCCCCCGCATTAACAAGCTTCAAGGTAAAGGCAAGAGGGAATCGCCCAATCTACCAATACCTGCCTTACTCACCGGACTACCTCCAGTTAGCAAGACTACTATCATGGAATGGGCCGATGGGGATCCGCCCAAATGCTCCCCATTCCATACCTCATGACCGGGGATCCCCCGAATCATCACATCATCTCACCATATCATAACTCGATGGTTATGTCAATCTAGCTCTCGGCTATCACGTCTATCATCAAACAAGTTAGTTCAATACTATCATCGGTATAACTAACTATCAACTACTAGTCTACACAATTAAGCAAATAGACCATAACACAAGTAATAAAAATGTATTTCATAGGCTATGTACTCAGTAAAGTCCACACGTACTCACCTTAGCAATAAGATGTTTTAACCGTATTCTTTCCGCCGGTTCCTTGCTCACAACTTGACCACTTCAATACTTCACCGAATGTCTAAAACAATTATAACAACAAGATTATCATCACAATCTACTACCAATGTGTTCATCTACCTCTAGATAACACCCATCAATCCATTTCCCCCAAATATGGTGGTTAACCAAACCCTAGGTTAACCAACCCTTAAGATTCTTACAAATCTTAACCATACACTTGATTCCCTTGTTAATCTACCATCTATTAAGTGTACACACCATTTATTTAACCATAAATCACCAACCCAAGAACTAGGGTTTCAAACCCTAGCTTCAAGATCCATAGATCTAAAGCTACAACTACAAAGAAGTGAAGATATACCTTTAATCTTCAACTAGGAGTGAAGAATCACAAGATTTGATGAAGAAATCAGCTCCAAATGATGCTTTACACCCAAAATCGCTCACTAGCTCGAAGAGAGAAAAACTATGGTTTTGAAATGCATTAAATGAGCTCAAACCCGACTTTAATGCTGCTCGGCCATACTTCGCGGCGCGAACTAAGTTCGCGTCGCTAACTTCACAAATCGTACGCCAACTTAACGATCGTTAACCCCATCGCGAATACTTAGCGACCAAGTGCCAAACTCTCTGGAACTAGTTCGCGATCGGGAACTATAGTTCGCGTCGCGAACTCCTGATGGCAGCAAGGCTGCACTTTTTCCAACTTGTCTCGACCCGGTTTCGCCCGTAACTTTCTCGTACGGTGTCCAAACGACACGAAACCAATTCCCACGTATTTTATATGATTTATCCTTATTTATCATATTTTTACATATTTTATTTATTTACAATTTCGGGTCGTTACAACCAAGTTCATCCAACTTGGTGGAAATCCCAAAATCTTAGTTCCAAGGTTTCACCAACGAAACCCAAACCCAACCACAACCCAAGGTCGACATCATTAGTCTCCAATATTAGTCTCATAACACTAATTAATCACCAACACCCTTTTCCCCAAATTTTGGTTACATTCAAAACCCTAGGTTTTACCAATCTTAAGATTCTTACAAATCTTAAGCACACACTTGTTTCCTTAGTTAAAATACCATCTATTTAGTGTATACAACCTTTTATAACCATTAATAA
Organism: Calendula officinalis; assembly: GCA_963853835.1. NCBI lineage: Eukaryota > Viridiplantae > Streptophyta > Magnoliopsida > Asterales > Asteraceae > Calendula > Calendula officinalis. The sequence continues at coordinate 2,515,752 of OY970828.1, read as the reverse complement.
AAAACCCAAGAACTAGGGTTTCATACCCAAGCTTCCAAACCCATAGATCTAAAGCTACATATACAAAGAAGTGAAGATTTACCTTAATCTTCAACAATGGAAGCAAAATCACTTGATTTGGACCCCAAAATCGGCTCCAAACAACCATTTCCACTCAAAATATGTATAAGAACTTAGAGAGAGAGAGAGAGAGAGAGAGAGAGTTCTAGGGCTTGAAATGGGTGAGACATGACCAAATCCCGATTTTTACTGTGGCCTGCCATAATTCGCGCCACGATCCAAGACTTCGCGCTGCGAATTTCCCCTACACGCGTTTCTCGCGTTCAACTTCGCGTCGCGAACTCCACGCGAACTTTATTCGCGCCTGCCTAAAAACTTCGCACCCGCAAAAAAAAAAATTGTTTGAGTATTCGCGGACGCGAACTCAAGTTCGCGCCGCGAACTTTGCCTAGTAGCTATGGCTGCACATTTTGTTGCCTTTTTCGACCCGGTTTCGACTTTAGCGATGGATTTCACATAGAAAACGATGTCCAAATGACACGAAACCAATTCCCACGTATTTTAAATGATTTATCCTTATTTATCATATTTTTTATATAATTTTTCCGATACAAAATTTCGGGTCGTTACAAATGGCATGCTTACCACTTATTTGATTACATATGTATAATGTATTTTAACAAATGACATATTATTGCGAAATTGAATATGAATTGAGAATACAAACTTTTTATAATCATATTATACAAGTGACCATTATAATCATATTGTGGAAATGTCGATATTCAAGTTTGAAGATACTACAAACGTCTTGTTACAGAAGTACTTGTTAACAAAAACGGGTTTAGGTCAAAATGGACCGTTCTTTGGTACGGGCTGAAAGTCGAAACGGTTAAGTCAGATTAACCTGAGACACTTTTTATTCAAATACGAAAAATGATTACAAAGATGATATCATTTCAATAGTTGCATTTTTTTTAATAAACTGATTTACGTACATAACGTACAAAAAAACGAAAACTTAAAAAATATGATTTTATAACAGCATATTCTATTTCTTGAATTTTTATTATGCTTCCTTTCACTTTCTTTTTGGTCCCAATTTTATCATATATGTTTTTTTTTTAAATAGTGATGAAAAAGCCAAGCAAGTGCTTTTCAATGTCTTCTTCAAATGAGACTTTATGTCTTAATTTCTTTGGGACCAATTTTATCGAAAACGGACAATACGCCTATGATGTAACACGTATATGTTTAGCTCGTGTTGATTTGATACACGACTGAATCAACATATCACCAAACCGTTAACTACACGACCAGATTTGACAATAGTTAACCGCTTACGTGTAAATAAAACCTAGTGTTATAAGGTTTTTTTTTTTTGTTTTTTTTTACAATAAATGGTGCTTATTATTGCATATTTTATAAATTTATGGTTTATTGTGTTTTTTAAAAGGCAAAATGTACACAAAAGTACTTGGATAATTGTGTTTTAGCTTATTTTAAGAGAAGCGTCAATTTAAGTTGTGTCGAAATCACCTCTAAAGACTAGCGTACTATGGTTTGTTATATGCATTACAAAATGAGAAATCACCTCTCAATTTAAGTTGTGTCGAAACCTAAAAGCATTACAAACTAAGAAATGTTATATGTGATTACATGTGTATCGATTCATTTGATTAAAATAACATGTCAAAATCAAAGGATGTTATTAATCATTAGTATATTACACATGTCATCTTGTGGCGAGTAGTAACATGAAATTTATATAAATAATTAACACTAATACCATTTCTCTTACAAGTTTTAAATGGTTAAAAGAACTAATATAGATTGAATTAAAAAAACATACTAAAGTCGATTACAATTGATAGTTTTAAATGATTATTTTAAGAGAAAAATAGATATAACCGATTAAATGTTTACTAAAAATAAAATACCATAACTTAATAACCCAAATAATAATAATAGAAGTACTATAAGAGTTTTTTTTAAATATGACATGCAATATAGGTTTATAAGTATTAATTAACTTCAATTTTTCATTAAAACTAAAAAACAAATTTAACACATCTGTTGAAAATATAAAATATGAACTTCATTAATATGTAATCTATTTTTTTAATAAAACTTTGAGTGAATTAACACAACTTAATATATAGTCATATATTTGAAAAACCGTATTTTTAAATAGACTTTATAGTGTTTTCTCTATCTCTAAAACTCTAAAACTCTAAAACATACTCGTAATATATTTTTAACACAGTATAAAAAATATTAAAAAAATGCTTACAATCTTAACAAATGTACTTCTATTTTACTCCTTTTGTAAAAACAAAAGGATTCGAGTTTGTAAATTGACGGTTTAAATACATTCAATCTAAAAAACTTAGCAGTTCAATTCGGATCATATCTTACATATTGTCCCAAGTATATCCGACCGCCACTGCATTATTTTTCCGATCAAATCGGTCCGACCGACCGGTACAACCGTGCTTTAGCGCACTAAAGATGACCAGATACCTCATAGGTAATAGTTTGTTGAATATGCCATTTTACCCCTTAAAGTATGGTCAACAGTTATGTACAGCCCCTTTAAGTTTGTACGACACTAGCTCTAGTCACCCTACTTAAATCATTTACGATCTGACAAGTGACAATTGAGTTACTCTTCAAACAATGTGGTACTCCACCTTGACTTCTATTGTCAAATCCCTTCAACAATTTCAATTCTAACCTATGTATTTATTAACAATTTGTTGTTGTTTTGGTGTAAATTATTGTCCCCTTTATACTATTTATTTGGCCCGTATCCCACATATTACCTATTTATAATTAATTTAAAAGAAAAAGGTGTATCATATAAGTCTCATCTCTTTAAATCTGCTAATCTGATGGCATCTAATGTAACAATTTTTTTTTATGTCTAGTGGTACTCATATCCACCGGTCTAAATTGGAATTAGAGAATATTTTAAAAATATCATTACCTTTCATTATTTTGAGTTATTCGGTTTTTTATCAGCTCCCAAACAAAGATGTTCAAGTTTCGTTGTATATGTTGGAAATAGTGTCCAACACATCAAATAAACCAGTATTCCGGTTCGGGTATTTTAGAGTCCTATTCGGGTTGCCCTCGAGGCGTCAACGAACACGAGAAATAACGTAGTGTTTAATTAATAGTTTAATTAAATTGACTAACGGGCTAGACGGGCTAAACTAGTTAATGGGTAATTGACTAGTTAACGGTATCGGGCCAAGTATTAATTAAAGGTTTAGTTAATACTTGTGGGCTTAATTAATGGTTTAATTAAAGTGGGCTTAGACCAATTGTGGTGTTACCATAATTGTGTTTTCGGGTAAGTATATATAAGAGGTTAGAGGGTTTAACCAAATAATACTTTCAATACTCCCTTGCCTCTCCCCAAGCTTCGGCCGAACACCCCATTCGACCGAACTCCACCGCCGTCGCCACACCACCGCCGGACCACCGTGCCGCCGCCGTGCCGCCGCCGATCGAACGAACCGAAAGGGTTTTCGGGTTCGGGTTTTGGTGTTTGTTTCTCAAGAGTGCTTTGTACTACCTCGTGGTACATCGTCTCGTTCTTGACCAACCTAGGGTGTGATTCGATAGAGGGATTCTTACTTGAATCCTAGTGCATCGTTTTGATCTGGCTCGTACTAGATCACAGGGTTTATCTAGTTCACCGAATCGCGAAGAACAAGTAAGTGTTTCGAGTTCATCTATTTAATTATTTAAATAGTTCTAGTTGCGTTAGAATTGTAAACCTAACGGTCCAAACAAAAGTTTTATCGGGTCAATGTTCTACCAAGTTGCTTTTGATTTCCGCCCTAAGCAAATTGTGGCTAGATGCATAGAAAACCCAACAGTGGTATCAGAGCGCCACAGGTTTACAAGTCTAATAGTGCTAGACAAGAAATTCGAAACCCACAAAATTGTTTATGATTTTCGGTAATACCGAAAATTGTTTTTCGGGTATTCCGAAAATTAGAAAACCCATTAAAAATTGTTTTAGTAATTTTCGGTAATTGTAAAAATTGTTTTTTAATTTCGAAAAATATTTTTTGGGTATTTCCGAATTTTCGGAAATATTTATTTAATATTTAAAAACATTTTTATTATTAAATAAATTAAATTAGGATAGTTTCAAATTGTTTGGAATTATCTATAATTATGGAAAATAAGATTTTGTCAATATCTTCTAATTATTTAAATAAGTTTTAAATTAATTATATATTATATATAATTTTCGGATTATATAGATAATATATATTTTTATTTAAAAGGTATTTAAATAAAAGGGAAGTAGAAATCTTTTATTATGGTATATGTATTTTTCCGAAAATACATGTACATAAATAAAAGATTTGGGTAAATCTTGTTTACTTATTTAAAAGGTTTAAATAAGGAGATAATTTTTAGAAGGGTTTAAAATAAGATAAATTTAAAATTAAAAGATATTTTAAATATGGATATATATATATCCGAAAATTGTTTTTCGGTATATATATATATATTTAAAATTATTTTCGGAAATTTTAAATATTTAAAGGGATTGGATTTTCGAATTATTTTATTATTTATCTTATTTACTTATAATTGTTTATAATAGAAATAAAGGCATAAATATTAAAAATAATTAATTATATATTATATATTAATTAAAAGTTTAATTTAGAATATATATATATATATATTAATTCCGAAATTCCTATATATATCAAATATGATTTGATATTCCTCCCTTATATATATAATATTATGTAATAAAAGTTTATTAAATATTATATAAGATATAGTTATAATAGTAATTAAAACGTCGCGTCCTCGCACGTTTATATAATTAATTATACTATATAGAACTTTATTAATGTAATTAAAAGGTTTTAATTAACATAGATATAATTATATAATAGTTTATATATATTATAACTAAAGTTAAATATATCGTCGCTTATGTCACTAGTATGCTCACCCATAGTCTATGACATCTAAAGGATGAAAAGGAAGAGATATAGATCTCTAAACGGGGTTGCGTTTTTAACACGCCTTGCGCTGACCTGCCCCGCCGCTTCCCTTGTCGTAGAATGGAGCTACCGAACAGGCATAATAGGATGATATTAAGATTAAAAGTATAATCATAACATTAAACAAATTCTTCCCGTTTAATTAAATGTGAACATTGTGTGCTCTCCATAGAATGACACGCGCTCGTATCATAGTCTGATTAACGGAACTCGTGTGGTTAACCGGTACGTTAATTGTGAGATTATTTTACGAGTGAAACGATTCTCGCGATACTCAAGCGAACTTGAGCCGAGAAGTCCACGTGGGTATTCCATGGTTGTTTCACCTTCTAATATATGATCCACGGTATCCCTGTCATATAGATTAGAATGAGCATTGATTCGAGATTAACATGCCATTCTCCCACGAGAATGAATCTCAAAGAACTAGGGATTTCATAAGATTGAAATTGACAATAGTTTGCCTACGACACGAAATTGTTTGGTGTGAAATACGGCATCCCTCTTCACATCAAATAACTAGTGGGCGTATCCTAGCCTTATGAATAAAGATTGGGAAAATTATTATAAGGATTAATTATTGAATTCACTAACAAAGAAATTGTTTCTTTTGTAGATGGGTTCAAACTTGAATGACAACACAATTCCTCTACCACCACCACCTCCACTCCCGATTGTACTCGCACTGCCGTGTCCACTAAAGTCATCTCTTAATAAGGTTTCATCTCGAAAAGCTATTGGATATTTTGACTATGTGGATTATCTCGGTAATACTCGTGCTGTTCATGGAAACATGGAACTCATCAAGAATTGCAAAATGCAAGATGGAGAATCAGTGTGTAACTTCATCTCGAAGATGAGGGAATACATACATAACTCAGAAAGTCTGGGTATGCCTATCTCTAACGAGTTAGCTGTCGATATGATTCTACACAAGCTAACTCCAGAGTATTCTTCATACGTATCAGAATACGACAAGAATAAGAGGGAAATCACAACGTTTGAACTGTACGAGGAGTTAAAAGTTGTTGAGAATGACTTGTTAACTGCCTGCGACTGTGATTTCGAATCTCCAGTCTTGAGCATTGAGTCTAATGATGCTGGAAGAGGTAAACTTTCTCGTCCTAAGAGGAAAAGAAAAGCTAAGGTGGGACATGCCCAACGAAAGCTTAAAAGAAAGAGAACCTCTTTAATAGCACCTAAAGACTCTATATGCTACTATTGCGATGAGATGGGTCACTGGAAGAGAAATTGCCCAAAGTACCTTGATGATTTGAGAAATCATAGGATCCAACAGTCTGGTGTCCTAGGTACGTTTATGATTGAACTCCATCATACTTCTATGTCTAATTCTTGGGTTCTAGATACAGGGTGTGGTACTCACATTTGCACTGATATGCAGGGACTTAAGAATTGTAGGAAGTTGAAGCATGGAGAGCTTAATCTGATCATGGGAAACAGAGTCTCGACTGCTGTCACCAAGATAGGAGATTATGAGCTCATGCTTGGGAATGGATGTTCTTTACTTTTATTAGATGTTTGTTTTTCGCCTTCTATGGCACGCAACATTATTTCGTATTACGCATTGTTTAAGGATGGTTTTAACTTTGTTTTTGATAATAAGAATGGTTCTATTTTAGTTTATAAAAATGATGTGTTTTATTTTAAAGCTATTCCTTGTGCTGGTATATATGAAATAGATGGTTGCGTAAACAAAAGGAATCTAATATTAAATGTTGATTCATCCAAAGGTGTATTGGATAAGTCATGTCTGTGGCATTGTCGCTTAGGACATATAAACAAGAAACGCATAGCTAAACTCCAAAAGGATGGAGTGTTAGAATCATTTGACCTCAAATCAAATGATGTGTGTGAGTCTTGTTTACTTGGCAAGATGACAAAGGCGCCATTCACATGGTCATGTGAAAGAGGCAAAGACTTGTTGGACCTCATACATACTGATGTATGTGGACCGTTCAAGTCTAACACTAGACATGGTGAACGATACTTCATCACATTTACTGATGATTTCAGTAGATATGGATATGTTTATTTGATTAAACATAAATCTGATACTTTTGAAACGTTCAAAGAATATCAGAAAGAAGTAGAGAATCAACTGGGCAAGAAGATTAAGATGCTCCGTTCTGACAGGGGCGGAGAGTATCTTAGTCAATAGTTTATCGACTATCTAAAGAGTTGTGGAATAGTATCCCAACTCTCACCTCCTCGAACTCCACAACTTAATGGAGTGTCGGAAAGGAGAAATCGAACCTTGCTTGACATGGTTCGATCAATGATGAGTCGATCAACACTTCCAGTGAGTTTCTGGGGATATGCCTTAGAAACTGCAGCACATATCGTTAACCTTGTACCAACTAAGAAGGTTGCCAAAACTCCCTCTGAAATGTGGACAGGGAATCCTCCCTCCCTCAAACATTTAAAAATCTGGGGTTGTGAAGTTTATGTAAGACATGAATCTCACGACAAGCTAGATAACAAATCAGAGAAGTGCTACTTCATTGGCTACCCACGACAGTCTTTTGGATATCGGTTCTACAATCCGAAAGAGAACAAAGTGTTCGTATCTCGAAGAGGATTCTTCCTCGAGAGAGAGCTAATATCCAAAGAAGACAGTGGGAGCAAAATTGATCTTGAAGAGTGTCAAGAGTCAAACGATGAAGATGTAGTGGAACCTATAGTTGACACTAGCACTCAACCAGAGGATGAGACTCCTGTTGAACAAATTGATGTAACTCCTACCGTTCCACGTAGATCCTCAAGAACTGTTCGCCCTCCTGAGCATTATGGTGATTACTATGATTTCCATATTGCTGAAGGCGATGCATCTGCTGGTAATAGTTTACCAGTTGATGACGATGAGCCATCGAGTTATAAGGAAGCTATGGAAGGCCCTGAGGCCGAAAAATGGAAAGTGGCTATGGAGAGTGAGATTCAGTCCATGTATGACAATCAAGTATGGAACTTGATTGAGACTTCTCCCGGTGTCAAAACCGTTGGATGCAAGTGGATCTTCAAGAAGAAGATAGACATGGATGGGAATGTGCACACCTATAAGGCTAGGTTGGTTGCAAAAGGTTATACTCAAACTCATGGGATTGATTATGATGAAACCTTTTCACCAGTGGCCAAGATAAAGTCTATCAGAATATTGCTTGCCATAGCTGCGTTTCATGACTATGAAATTTGGCAGATGGATGTTAAAACCGCCTTCCTTAACGGAAGACTTACTGAGGATGTCTATATGGCACAGCCAGAAGGTTTTATCAATAAGAAATATCCTGATAGAGTGTGCAAGCTTGAGAAATCCATTTATGGATTGAAACAAGCCTCTCGAAGTTGGAATCTTTGCTTCCGTGAGAAAGTCAAGGAGTTTGGTTTCTCTAGGAGTGAAGATGAGTCCTGCGTTTACATCAAAGCTAGTGGGAGCGTTGTTGTCTTCCTAGTACTGTATGTGGATGATATACTCCTTATAGGAAATCATATTCCTACACTGCAAGACGTGAAGTCTTGGTTGGGAAAATGTTTCGCTATGAAGGACCTAGGAGACGCAGCGTACATACTCGGTATAAAGATATACATAGATAGAGAAAGACGTCTAATAGGATTAAGCCAGAGTACATACTTGGATAAAATACTAAAACGTTTTAGTATGGTTGATTCCAAGAAAGGGTATCTACCCATGAATCATGGCATAACATTGTCTAAGAGTCAATGTCCCAGTACTGAGCAAGAACTGGAGAAAATGAGTCGAGTCCCTTACGCCTCGGCGATTGGATCGATCATGTATGCCATGGTATGTACTCGCCCGGATGTCTCATATGCGCTTAGCATGGTGAGCCGGTTCCAAGGAAACCCTGGCAACGATCATTGGACTGCGGTGAAAACGATTCTCAAGTACCTAAGGAGAACAAAGGATATGTTCTTAGTGTATGGTGGGAAAGACGAACTTGTTGTGGAAGGTTATTGTGACGCGAGTTTCCAAACGGATAGAGATGACTCGTGCTCACAAACTGGGTGGGTGTTCTTATTGAACGGAGGAGCTGTCACTTGGAAGAGTTCCAAGCAGGAGACAGTAGCCGATTCAACTTGCGAATCTGAGTATATTGCTGCCTGTGAGGCATCAAAAGAGGCCACATGGTTGAAGAATTTCATTGGGGATCTTGGTTTCGTAACAAGCATCAAGGAACCAATGAAAATCTTCTGCGACAATGAAGGTGCAGTCTCATTGACTAAAGAATCCAAAGATCATAGTCGAACCAGGCATATACTCAGAAAGTTTCACTACGTGAGAAAGCGAGTTGAAGATGGGGACGTGATAGTGACAAGAGTATCGTCGGAAAATAACCCGGCTGATCCTTTCACAAAAGCACTAAGTCGTGCCAAGCATGATGCTCATGCGAGGACGATAGGAATTAGATTTCATAGTGACTTATCATAAATTGTCATTCATTTGAAATTGTAGTGAATATTAAATTGTATGAATTGATGATTTATTTATGGAGATTAAATAATTTGCAAGTGTTCTATCATTCATATAGTATTTAATTATTCCATTTCAAACCTTTTGCATGTTTAGAACCTATTCCTAAGTAAACTAAGAGATTACTTAAACGTCCACAGTCGATCGTTCTTATGGGAATAAGAACTGAATTAAGATGTCATGGGAGAGTGAGTAGATTGTTCAAAGGTATGAACATTGCATAGAGATTGCTGCTACTCTCATGAGCATTTAAAAGGTGTATTTAAATGTTGGACCAACCCACGCTCAGAGTATTACCCCATGGACTTTATCATGGGTAATAGTGAGGCGATAATATCGTATGAGTCTTCAAACCAAGATGCATCGTTTCCTAAGTACGATTTCGTGATGCATTGGTCTAACTCCAACGCTATTCGTAACTGGTAGCTATAAAGATTAGTTCCATGCATTATGTGATGACTATGAAGGAAGATGATGTAGTTAAGGTTTATTCGTTCCCTCTGATCAAAGTGATAGAGGAGATATCCATGGGCCCCCTGTTGATTTGATGTGACACTAAAATACCTGCGCAGGTCATGACTAGATTGAAAGTTCAATCATGTAGTCAAATCGTCATCATAAATCTCGAATCAGGAAACATAATCGTGACTAGAGTGATTGACATGTCCATGTCACTAGTTACATGATATCGTGCAACGAATGACATATGATCACTTATCATAGGACTGTTTCTGATAGTTCAGAGTTCAGCAGCTGCACATGCGATGCATACTCTAAAGGTTACACGAACGCATACCGTTTATAGTTGATGAGGTGTCCAAGTGGGAGACTGTTGGAAATAGTGTCCAACACATCAAATAAACCAGTATTCCGGTTTGGGTATTTTAGAGTCCTATTCGGGTTGCCCTCGAGGCGTCAACGAACACGAGAAATAACGTAGTGTTTAATTAATAGTTTAATTAAATTGACTAACGGGCTAGACGGGCTAAACTAGTTAATGGGTAATTGACTAGTTAACGGTATCGGGCCAAGTATTAATTAAAGGTTTAGTTAATACTTGTGGGCTTAATTAATGGTTTAATTAAAGTGGGCTTAGACCAATTGTGGTGTTACCATAATTGTGTTTTCGGGTAAGTATATATAAGAGGTTAGAGGGTTTAACCAAATAATACTTTCAATACTCCCTTGCATCTCCCCAAGCTTCGGCCGAACACCCCATTCGACCGAACTCCACCGCCGTCGCCACACCACCGCCGGACCACCGTGCCGCCGCCGTGCCGCCGCCGATCGAACGAACCGAAAGGGTTTTCGGGTTCGGGTTTTGGTGTTTGTTTCTCAAGAGTGCTTTGTACTACCTCGTGGTACATCGTCTCGTTCTTGACCAACCTAGGGTGTGATTCGATAGAGGGATTCTTACTTGAATCCTAGTGCATCGTTTTGATCTGGCTCGTACTAGATCACAGGGTTTATCTAGTTCACCGAATCGCGAAGAACAAGTAAGTGTTTCGAGTTCATCTATTTAATTATTTAAATAGTTCTAGTTGCGTTAGAATTGTAAACCTAACGGTCCAAACAAAAGTTTTATCGGGTCAATGTTCTACCAAGTTGCTTTTGATTTCCGCCCTAAGCAAATTGTGGCTAGATGCATAGAAAACCCAACAATATATATGTGCACCAAGTTTAATTATATAAGTATTTATAAGTCAAACAAAAATTCAACTATGAATGCATCACGCTAATGATGTGACAATAGAGGAATACGTTTTTTACAATCTCTTGATATTTTGGCAAATCTTGCAAATTAAACATCGCTCCCACTTGTAGGGAAATGGAAAGGGGACAAGTAACTTTGTGTTTGAGATGGCATAAAACATGAAATGTTGTACCTACGTTTTCAACGACAAGTAAATTGAAGTAATAGTTGAAGATAATTGACTTTATAGGGATTATTTATTTCAAGATTAAAACCTTACAATGAACAATTTGTATCAAAGGGTCCTGTATGAAAAGTATGGATGTGTTCGGTTTTGAAACCTGACTGAAACTGAAAAACTCAAAACCAAAAAATAGAACCGAGAACCGGATCTGAATAATGGTTCTGGTTCGGTCGGATTATTTCAGGTTAGAACGAAAACACATATTTTGAAACCTGACTGGAACCAAAAAGTAAAAACAAAAAGGAACAACTGAGAACCGGTCCAAAAATCAAATCCAACCGGTTCTAGTTAAATTTGATTTTTCGGGTAAAATACATACAGTTGATCATAAGTATAAAAAAATTATATGTAATGAAATGTTGCATATTTGCATACAAGTCATGAAATTCTAAATACATAAATGCGCAAATCAAAAACTTTGATTTTATTAAATTTAAACACTTTAAATAATATTATTAAATAATTATTGTTTTTCATTCTAAAAATTATTATCTAACTCCTTATTTTATTTATATAATAATAGTAGTTAAATGATTGAGAACCTAGAAATGTAGAACAAAAAAACATGTAAATGGGGACCAAGAAACACACATCAAGAATCTTAAAATAAAAGGGCAGTATTTAATGCATGGTGTAAATGGTGGAATCCATAGTTTTCTTTTTAGTGGTTTTGCCCATTCAATTCATTGCCTTCACATGTCTTTAACACCCTTATTCTTTAGTCTTTAGTGCCCTTCACATGTCTTGTTTTTATAATTAAAATTTGGTCAACATACCACTTTCTTTGACTTTTTAACCCTCAAATTTACCACAATCTTTTTACTTTTATACCTTTGACCAAAGCACAAAGATTTAAATTTTGACATTTAGTGGTAGGTAGGCTAGCCACTAGGTGTAATTGTAGATTTGCCCTTTACCCTTTTTACACTTTACACTCCCAAATATCATATACATTAAAACCATCATCACATATAACATAACAATAAAACTATGGCATAAAACCCATCAAACAAGTCAATAACAACAAAATCAATGTTTACCATTCTACCCTTTACACCCCAAGTGTCACATGCATAGAAAACATGACCATAAAGATGAAATAAAATAGAAAAAAAAATGAAACTTTTATTGATGAAATGTTTTAACAAAAAGAAATCCCCCCAAAGTATATCACCTAAACCCTACACCTATAGGCCTACCCATCCAAATTCTTCCTCCAAATTTTCTCCTTTTTTTTTTATTTCTTGTATATATCTTCATCTTCACTATATATACATACATGCTATATATATCCATATCTAGAAGAAGCCATTAAGGCCCACTTGTAATTACATTGGTACATGCTACATATCTCTCTCAATTGGAAGAAGACACAATACATAGGGGTAAGGTAGGCTTATGATAAAGGGGTAAAATGGGAATAACACTAAATAAAACTAAAATTTTGATGAGAAAAAAAAATCAGGGGTGTTGAGTTGGGATGGGGGTGGGGGTGAATAAATGGAATTTTTAAGATTTAACAAACTGAAAAGGTAATGTAAAATTACTAAACTAACCCTCTCTATTTCCCACTTGCATTGGCTTTAAAATCTTGGCTCTTGGTGATGAAATTATTGTGTTTATTATGTCACAAGGTAAATTCGGGTTGTTACGAGAAGGAAATTACCATTCTGCCCTTGGTTAACACGGTAAATGTTGGTGTACCTTTAGAAGCTGTAATGGCGAACAGAGGATTCCAACACTTCTCGACACGGGCATACCATTTCCTTCATTCGGTTTCCTTTTTTATAAATCTTGATTGTTGGTACGATTCTTACATTTTCAACATTTGCAATTGTTGGGCTATCTTCAATATCAACCTTTACATTTAAAAAAAAAACAATTAATGAAAAATGAATGAAAAGTATCACATTTCGACATGTGCATATAATTCATGCATGTGCGCGGGCGTGTGCATGCTCCCCAATTATAAAAATTAAAACTTTTTAATATTTTCCGAGTCTTTTTTTACTTTAATAAAATACCCATTATTTTCTTTTTCCTTTATGGTCAAATAAAAAGCCTCCCTGAATGTAGGAAGCATAAAAAGCACTTTTTTTTTTCAAACTGATGAACAAAAGCACATGTTTTTACATGTTTTTTTTATAAACTGAGGTTTTAAAAATTTGTTTTTTACACTTTTTACAGGGGTCCAACCACAATTGTTTATTAATGTATTTGTATATATATATATATATATATATATATATATATATATATATACCTTGAGAAAATTTATAGACGGATATCGGCTACATAAAGTGTCAAGAAATGGAGATATTTGCTTGCATTGAAGATCAGATGTTGTTTTGAAAAGAACAACAGAAGCTCCTGCAATTCAAAAATTAAAAATTTAACAAAATTTTAGAAACAAAAAAAAAAAACAAAATTTGTATTTTGTTAAAAAAATTAAAAAAAAAAGAGTTAATTTCATAAATGGACCTTTAACTAACCACATATTTCAACTTTGGGCCTTTCTTTTGCAAAGTTCCAAACTGAATTCATGCAATAAAATGGTCTTTTGACTAACAACAATATGTACCGTTTTAAAGGATTATACATGCAACAAAATGGTATACTATAAAGGACTGAGTTTGGAACTTTGAAAAAAAAAGGACCAAAATTGCAAAATGTGGTTAGTGTAAAGGACCATTTATGAAATTAACTCCTAATATAATAAACATACCAGTTGAAGCAATTGCAGCTCTAAACTGTTGAATATTATTGATCAATTCAACTTCACCACCAAATTTCAAATTGTACACTTCTTCCCCTCGACTTTTCTTTAGTGCAACTTGAGCATGAAATAAAGATTCGGCTATTTCGTTATTATTCGGGAGCTCTTTTCTTAAAACTTCATAATCTTTAACTGATTCACCCCACCTTTCAAGCTGTAATATAAAAATAAAAATAAATAAAACTAAAAAAAAAACTAAAAGTTAATATATTTATTACCTTGCTATAAGTTGCGGCTCTTCGAAGAAGGGCTTTTGTGTAATTTGGGTGAATTAAAAGGGCTTGATTGCAATCATCAAGAGATTTTTCAAATTGCAAAAGCTTAAACCAACAAGCAGCTCGATTACAAAAAAGAATTGGATTTGAGGGATCAAATCTTAATCCTTCACCATAAGCCGAACAAGCTTCTGTAAATCTTTCTGATTTAAATAAATCATTTCCTCGTGTTCGGGATCGAACTAATGATCTTATGTTTTGAAGCAAAACGGCTATCTCCACGTTTCTTGGATCGATTTGAGCCGATTTCTCAATAGAAGTTACTGCGTTCTCAAACCTTAAAAAACGAAAAAAATAATTATTTTTATATTAAAAATTAGAAAATAGATATAATAAAAAAACAAGCTCACCTTCCTAATGACGTGTCAATTTGAGCATCAACAAACAAAATATATGCCTCAGAAAACATCCCGAAAAACTTCACTTGTGAACACGATAAGCTATTATACGCCTCGAATTTAGGCAAATTTGAAATTATCGTATCTGCATCGTCTAATTTACGGGTCTTTAATAATGCTTCAGCTTTGCATGCAAATAACTAAAAATTTATATAATTTTAACAAATTTAGTTTGATTATGTATAATAATAATGCTAATTATTTCATTAATTATAAATTAATTTGTTTTACCTGAGGACACGAGTCTGCACCACACGAGATAGCAGCTTCACTTTCCCGCAAAACACCGACCCAATCTCGGACCCTTCTAGAATCCGTACATTTGTTTAAGTTTTTTTCCACTAATTGTAACTTTTGGATCTCATTCGGGTCGGGTTGTTGACCCGGAAAATAAAGGTGTTTTCTTGCATTTTCAACCTGCCCTAAACTGCCATTTGCTTATGAGTTAGAATTCAAGAACTAACTTTTATTGAATTTTAATATGTGATCATGATAGAGACTAGCAAGATAACAATACCCACAAGTTGAAACAATAATTTTATAGCTAAAAACCAAGATCTAAAGCAACATTAAAAGCTAAATACACATTTTTCACATGATCAGGAATTCAAGATCAATAATTTATCCACTAACTAACCTTAATTATAACTTAATTCAAATGGGTATGAGTAAATTTTTATTTTTTCCAGGACTTCTTGAGAAATTATGATGAAAAGGTATAAAAACATTAAAACTTTGAAGGTTTCTTGAACAAAATATGATAAAAGGAGAAAAAGATTTAAACTTTATATTAATAGTTTCTTGAACTCACCTGATAAGTAGAGATCCTAAACGATGATGAGCTCTTAAATATCCAGAATCCAATTTGATAGCTTCATCACATTCTTTGACTGCTTCGGTCAACCTTTTCATAGACATCAATGCGGCTGCACGGTTACAATGGTAGGCTGCATTCGCAGGTGATCCTGCAATTGCTCGATCGTAAAAACTCAATGCTTCTAAAAAGTGTCCGTTTTTGTACTCTTCATTCCCTAATTTCTTCAAATCTTCTGGATCCATTGACGATCTTTTAGAATTTGTCATCGCCGGCGCGTGGGTTTCTCCTCTACCGCCGGCGACGGTTGTTTTGTTTCCGGATCCGGCACCGGCACGTATTATGCTACCGTGACCGTAATTACTGGTGCCTAAGCTTAAAACATCGGGTTTGGAGCTCCGATTTGACATCATACCCGTTTTAAGTACCCTCCCGGAGGGGAAAATATTGCCGGCCGGAAGTACATTCACCGGCGGTGAAGTAGCGGAACTTCCACCGGTAAAGATTGGTATGTTACCCGAATGGGATCGGGTATGACCCGATTTAACGCCCCGAGACCCACCAACGGAAAATGTCGGTGAACTATCAACCGACAACTCACCGGAGTGATTATTAATAGTCCCACCGGAGTCTGTCTTTCTGGTACCGGAACCAACTTGAAGACCATTTCCAGTCCGACCCGAAAACGACCCGGATGAGCTAGAGCTGCTACTAACCGCCGGTCCATTTCCTGCCCGTAAAGTCGAAACGGGTGAACCCGAACCCGACCGCGAACCGGAGCCTGAACCAGAACCCAAATCAAGTTCCCGGAAATCTGGTTTATTGGTATTATCGCCGTCGCAAGTGAGTGACTTCCGGAGACGATCCGAGAGTGTATTAAACCCTGACTCCGGCGCCGGTTTACCTGCCGGCGACATTTCAAGAAATCTTGATTTTGGGTGAAACAATAACGAAGAGATTAAAGCTTCAAACTTTATTTTATACCCACGATTATTTTGACCGATTTTAGCAATGGGTATGGTTGAAATTAAAATACAACCACCGACGGATTACAACGCTAAGAAAAACATAGAACAAAGAAAAAAAAGAAAAGAAAAAGATGGGGATCTCGTGATTTAAAGGGGGAAGCAAAGAATGAATGTGAAATGGTTCAAGATAGAGAGAGAAAGGGTTTTAGAGAGAGAGGAAAGAGATGATGGATTTTTTATTTTTAATAATATTTTTCCTCATTTTTTTTTTTTTAATATATAAGTATATATATTTTTTTTAATCTATTTCTTGCTTGATGCTTCACGAGCTAGAGTTTTCTTTCTTTACTACTCTCTATTCTTCTAGCATATTTTTCTCTCTCTATTTGAATTCTTGATCTATGGTATTCTATTTATAATATTGTACTACTATTTAGTGTTATGCACCTAAACCTCCATTTAATGTTGCTCAATATATAATCAAGATCTTTAAATAAATGTGATTAAGATTTGAAGGAGAAAAAAATAAGAAGTATAATGAATAAATAAAATTAGTAAACCCCATGAATTAAAGACCGTTCAATGAAGGAAATTTGTTAAATACATGGATTTTTAAATTATCTAGAAGGCCAAACACGAAAAGATGGCGACAACTCACGCCTAATAAATTGTAGTATATGGATTCGGTGAATAATGAGACATTAATTAAATAAACTTATGTTTTGTGTATTTGATTCAGAATTTGATACGTTTGAAAAGTGTGATTTTGCGCGTATAAAATGTTATTCATGAATTTAGAGTAGTTTACTTTCAGTTTAACATGATAAACACACATCGATTAGGGAGGTAATTTATTCCGATGTAATCTAACACATATCGATTCGGAGGTTAGTCAGGTTGCACATTGTTGGGTCGAGAGTAGATGACCGTGAAATTATTTACCATATTAACACTATTTTAAGAGTAAGTTATTTTTATCTTCACTAAATTTACCAGAATCTAATCTTTAATTATGGGCAAAAATTATTGAAATATGATATAAATCGGACATCAAGATAATCAAATTTGAATTGAGACAAAATGAATTTGAGTTAAAACAGTTCAACCCACTTATAGATTATATTAAAACATCCTATAACTTGCTAGTTTTTATTAATTGGATTTGACATTTGTTACCCTTTTAAATTGGTTGAGATTTTTTTTATTTTTGTTAGCATTTAATTAACTGAAATATTGTAAGGCTTAGCCTTGTAAATGAACCCACATTTTTATTTCTGACCTGCTAACTTATTTCATGACCCACTAAATTACCATGGTTTAAATATTGAAAATGAGCGGAATAAATGATCTAAAAGAAAAGGTTTTATAAGCTCATTTTTAAGATTTTTTGTTCAATTTAGACAGCCCATTTTTTAAGATTCTATAAGCTCGGAGCCTAAAAATTAATTGGACCGACATAGAACAAAAGGTTTATTAAACTTTGGGGGCAAAGCAAAGGGCAGAGCGTTGAGTGACGGGTTGTCGAATAGGAGTCAAACCCCGGATGATCCCAATCATTTGTTCGGTGAGAAATGTGAGTATGTTTTGTCCACTTTCTCCATCCCCCTCTAGAATTAAAAATGGGTAAAACGCAACTCAAGCAAGCAATTAAAGCAAGCCGAAGGCAGCTGCAAGAGAATCCTAAGCATGATGTCTATCACAGAGCCTTCATAAAAGAATATCATGTTTCATATATTCCAACAATTGATCTCGAAGAGGGATCAGATTCGACTCCTACACTTCGTCCAAGGTTCAAAGAAAGGGTGGGCTATTGATAAAGAATCGATTCCAAACCATCAACAACAATGGCATTCTTAATAGTATTAGTTTTCACAAAAAAAAAAAAAAACACTCGTTTTCAAGGGCAACCATCTGTTTCAAAAGTTTTGATAAAGAGAACTCTAATCAATCTCTTATTTTGAGAGGACAACTCAATTAACTCGGCGAATCCCCTCTCGTCAAAATACTGAAAGCGAGAGTGTCTCACCAATAAACTCGTATGGTGTGAAAATCGGTCACAAATCAAACACTCAAACAGTATGGGTATTCTTCTAAAGCATTCTTCTAAAGCAAATAGCTAGGGACATATTCACTCAAAATATAAAATAAAATATTTATGCAACTAAAAAGGCAGCCTAATGAATTTTTCTTTTAAATTCAAATAAGATTGTTACAGTATATTATAGAAGTTCTAAATTATCATATAAAATAAAAAATTATAATTTGTTGTAAACTTGATATACATATATAAATTATACTTCCTCTGTATCAAAATAAGTGACACACTTTCCATTTTGAGGTGTATCAAAATAAGTGACACACTTTGAAAACTTTCTATATTTGGTAAAAATAGTGGGACCCATACCCACTAACTATCCACTTTAATAAGGTGAAATTACTCTTATACCCTTACTTTTACTTTTAAAACTCATTAATATCACTTTATTCAAGAAAAGTGGGACTCATTCTCCACTAACTATGTACTTTAATCTATTTTAACCTCTACTTTAATCTTTTGCCTCAAAAAATGTGTAAGCCAATTTGTGTCACTTATTTTGATACGGATGAAATATAAAAAATTTGTCGTCTTAAATCGCACTTTAAAAAACATTATTATTCATCATGGCTAAAGATTTGATGGTATCATCATGTTGCGTCTTATGTTTTATAGAAACTTATTAAAGACGTTTTAAATAAGCTTTCGCAGACACATTCTACGGAAAAATAGTTTACTCTTAATTAAGAGTTCATCTTCTTTATAGAATATTGCTTTTCTTATAACAAGATAAAAAATTTTAACTTCTAACCATTATTTCAACATGAATGAGATATTATAATTATAAGTATACACATTTTGCAACCTTTAAGTATACTTTTTTTTTTTTGTTGCTATTTTTGTTGACTTTTTCTCAACTAATCCTTTTCTTTATTGAATTGTAAGGATGTGCATTTTGTTACTGACAAAGATTAGATTTTCAATATTTTATAATCGGTAAATTTTACTTTAAAATGTTAAATACTCAAATCTATACAACATGATACGATAGTTATATTTCCATTGATGACTTGACGTGCATTTTGTTATAGATTTGAGAGTTATGTAAGGAGAAATATTTTGAAAATGAAATATTTTGAAACTTATATTTTGTTTTTCTAATATAAATCAATATTATGGGTGTTGTATAAATATCGTCAAATAATATTTTGAGTATCATATGAAAATCCTCTTGGCATCACGCAAGATAAAACCTACTAGTTATTAGTAAAGTTGGAAGTTATAAAGTTTGCAATACTTAAAAAGACATTCTTTATGTTAGCGATGTGGAGAAAACTCGAAAACCCAAGATCAAACCGGAACAGAGCCAACCCGGAAACGCTTATTTGGTCCGCTTTTAGGTTCCTGTTTTCTCTCAAAATCGAGTTTCGGGTTTAGCGGTCTCGAGCCATGTCGGTTCTAGGTTTAAATGGGTAGCAACCGGATTTAAAGAGACTTTAACTTGTTTTTGTAATATGTTTCATATATGGTATGGGCAATCAACGGCTTCTTATATTACCACCCATTGCAAAATAGAAAGCTTCATATGATAAAGCTTCATATGATCCCTACCAGGGGCGGAGCTAGATTTTGTTTACTAGCAGTAGTACCCTTACGGGGATAAAAGAGGGTTGCGCCCTTTACGGGGGGTCCTATGGGAGCGCCCCTAGGGGTCCTACGGGGCAGCTTTCGAAATAAAAATTACACACACAAATTTATATTTTTTAACTATCTAAACTGATTTTTTAAATAGTAGCACATGCCACTGTAGACACAATAATACATCAGCCCCTGATCCCTACCCTACTATTTCATATGGTTTCTTATATCCATACCCTCCCATGTCCGGTCGTCTTCATCAACTGAAGAAATGAAACTAAAAGAAAACAATTGAGAATTGGGCAAATAGTGTTTCGAATACAATCCCTGTTGTTTCTGTTTTGAAATCAAAAGAAAGCAATGTGAATAGAAGATCTTTAGTACACATCACAGGTTTTTTACATAAATATATACTACAAATCGTACTTTTACATAAATATTGAACATGTTGGTAGACGCTTTTCTAGTTAATGTATCAATTAACTATTTCTTTTGCATTTATATAAACTTTAATATTAAACAATGATTGAGGTTTTTTTTTTTTTTTAACGGCAAGTTAGTAAGTTAGTGGTTCGAGCATAGACAGTCAAACCTTCCACCTATGAGGAATAAATCCCACCACCAAACAATGATTGAGCTAGCAAGCAAAGTTCAATCTCTCACCTATATATGGGGCAACACCTTTAGCAACCATTTGATGACGTGTCATTTTAATGCATTTTGATTGGTCCAAAATGGTGACTCAAAGGGCATTATAGGAAAATAAAATCATCGCATTTATAGTTGGAGGTTTTCAACAATTAATTATTTGGTAATTTATGACCATTTTACAACGATTTTATGATAAACAATAATTTTTTTGGTAAGTCATTAATGCACTAAATCACGTCTTTTTTGGTAAGTCATTTATTACTTGTCAGCCATTCATTCTCTAATACCTAATTTCCTATTCCTTCGTATTGTTATATTGTAGAATTCGTCTTCTGCCCACAGTTTGTGTCTTTTCAACATTTATACTAATTTAGACTGTTGTTGGTAAGTTTTTTGTTTGTGGAATGGACACCTTAAGTTGCTTACATATTTGTCATGCTTTTGTAAGCATTCATGCTATGTAATTATATATTTCCGTTGTTATATTTAGTTACTTCATGAAAATTTTCATTTGTTGTTGGTTTATAAGATGGTTACAGTTTAATGGCATGGTATTGTTGTATTTATACGATTGTTATTGTTGAATTTAAGTCCGTTTCACTTTTATTTTACATTTTGTTTTTGATGTTGAAACGGGTCAACTTATCCACACACTATTTAGCCCATTTTGTTTAGAAAAAGTATAGTATATCGTAATTGTTATTTTTTACTACAAAAACATTTTTCTTGCAAATAGTAATAATTAATAACCGTTAAGAAAACAAACTTATGAGATTGTATGTATTTCTTAATAGATGTTGGCCGATTAACTACTATTTCATTTGACCCGCCCCATATTAGCTTTAAAACAAATTATTTGACACGTATGACATAAACCATTTATAAATAAATGGGCTGAAATTTACAATATTTGAAAATATGGTGAAACAATGCCAAGCAATTACTGAGTCTATATTAACAAGATCATAACCAATTACAACTAACACAAAATATAACATTTTTATTCTATTTGTTAGATAAAGAATCATATGTTATATCCATAAATGTGATCCGCATATAGGTTTTTTTGAAATCATATCAGGTCAATGTTTGGTTTAATTATATAAGAAACATCTGTTGTTGTTTCAAAACATATGGAACCCGCGTCTCTTTCAATACTGAGTCATTCTCGCACCTACACACAAAATAGTTGACATTATCAATGAACGAATACTTTCTTTAATTTCGGGAGACGAGAAGATACACGAGTCTTCGGACTCTGTTTATACTTACCAATTTCTTGAACAAGAACGTATTGAAGGTTATTTGTTGTGACCACGATGACAACTACACCAACTCAACGATAAACGTCATATATTAAGAAGTTTATTTTGTCTTTAAGTTTTTTTTTATCTGACTATTCATGTATAACAAAATATTTATATATCATTTCAACAATAATTGACTATATGCTTTCTTACGTTATTTTCATTGTTATGGATTCTATATCTCGAAGCATGCCCGCCCAATCGGGCGGACTTTGAAACTAGTTACTCATAGCACATATGTTGGTAAATGGTGATCATTCTCGACTACTTGCAATGAGTTAATTAACTTCTTATTTGAACAGAGAAATCTTAATATACTCTTAAATATTACATATACTCACTATGATACTTGAATCTTGGACCAGAAAGATGAAGGGCAACTTATCATACCTGTAATCCAAAGTTCTTTTTTAACAAGTTAATTAAATTAGTATTACTTTTATTTTATGATCACTAGATTTGTGTTTCTATCTTATGTTATTTTGCACGCTTGAGAAATTGTAGATTATCTACATTATAGATTCATCACTTGTGTAATGTGTGACATTACTCAACAACATTTAGCTCACTCATGTGACTTACAAGTTTAGGGGTGCCCAGCGGGTTATCGGGTCGGGTTAGAGCTCTTATAGGGTCAGAATAGTTGGGTTTGGGGCAAAAATCATAACCTGAAACCCGACCCGATAAGGATTCGGGTTGTTCGGTTCAGGTTGGGCGAGTTTTGGGTTTGTCGGGTTGACCCAATCGGGTTAGTCGGGCTACACTTGAATTAGGAATTTTAGGTAAAAATTAAAGAAATTATTTAATATATTGATTTTTGTGGGTTTTTATTTAACACTTGTAATTGTTAATTGATTTGTATTGAATGATTTATCATATAATTTGCTAATTAATTGATTTAATAGTAAAAATATCTTAATTTTTAGTGGAAATAAAACACTTAGACTTTAATCGAGTCTAATCGGGTCAACCAGAAACCCGACTAAGGTAAGAAATCATAACCCCATATCGACCCGATAACGAATCGGGATGTTCGGTCGGGTTTAAAAAAACCCCATATTAACATAGGACCCGAAATAGACCCGATCCAATTAGCATAATCGGGTTCAGGTATGAGTCGGGTCGGGTCGACCCTTTGGGCACCCCTACTTACAACTAGTTGCTAACAGTTTACCATCTTTATTTTATAACTTTTCGCAAATTTAACGTTTTTGGAAATTACAGAGACCTCAAAGTTTTCCACGAAGGTAAATAATGGTCATGTTCATGTCCTCATTTTGTCACTAGTTAAAATTCATATCAAGGTTGCTAATAACTCAAAATGACTGTTTAATATGTGCAATGACATTAATAATAAAAAAACAATCAATGGCCAAAGTTAACTTTTTCAAAGTGACTACTGAATACATGAACCCTTTGAGATATAAGACACAATAGTTTAGCAATATCATAACCGTATCTTCCCTCAATACTAATATCCGAATAAGTAAACTATAGTAATGATAAAATCGATTATAGCAATAGATTTACTTTGCGTCTTGATTAAAAAAAATCTTGAAGAACCACAAATGCCATGTCTTTTGTTCCAAAAGGATACAGAAAAAGAAACTGGAATCTGGAGTGGGGTGGGGTGGGGTTGTTACTGGTAATCATTATATTTCAACAAATCTTAAAGGAACTTCATGACATTTATGAAAGTGACCAATCACTTTTCTTCTTTTCCTTTATATTATATAAATACAATTAAATAGAAGAGAAGATTGAACTTTTTTGTTTAATTTAATAATGGTAATAGATTCTTAACACCCTTCCTAACACAGGACTTCGGTTCCTCCTCCCTCAACCGGCGGAAATTTAAACCACTGGCACGCCCCCATCTATTAGATAATGCTGGTTAAACTCTTCACTTAGATGATGAGTTGAGTGGTTGATTTCTGTGGGACCTAATGCAATTTAATGGAGTATTTGATATTTTGTGTGTCGGATGCCAAAAAACTGAACAGAAGAGGTATTATTTGTGTGTTTATATCAGTTTAATGTCGGTTGAAGTGTTAGCTGACGTAGCGTTGATTTGGCAAAAACTGATAGCGTTAGTTGTGTCATTGTTGAGAGTGGTCTAACTCGAGTTTAAATTAATAAAGTTTTGTATTAAAAACTTAAAAAGTTGATACATTTGATCAAAAGAAAATATATACTTATATGTTTAATTTGCAAGTATTACTTGCTTATCAACTTCCAAACCACAATGAAATAAAGAATTAAATACAAATAATGGCAACCACGGGAAATTGTTGGTGAAAACTTAAAATTAGTGTTAGTCGGGTAAAATTATGAGGGGTTAAACTGAAAATTAAAAAATTATTGAATTACATACGGAAATTACACATGGATTTGATAATGTTGACAATGTAATTAATTGACAAATGACAAAAATTTCAATTAAATTTAGTACTTTATTAGTATGGATTGAAGATTATTACTATTTGTGATTGTGAATTTGTGATGCTCGACTGTTGGTCAACCAAATTCACGCAGGACGGTCAGAAACCTTAAAAAATGATATGTTTGACATAATATATCAACCTAATCCGTTTAAAATTGAATACTTCGTATATGTATTGATCATTTTTTTCTCATTTTTATTTATAGAGAATTAATATTGATGTCTATTTTTGTATCTAATTCATATTGTTACTTAATATAAGATGATATGTGTAGTCCACTAATTCGTTTCCTCATATTATTTCTTAATTTGACAAATGTCTTGATAAATTAACTAGACATATAAGTAAATACAAATAGTAAGTATCAATATATCTGATGAGGTACGGTCAAAATACATGACCTACGAAGATGCGACGGACGCCCGGACGGTAGGTTATGACGAACGGTGTTGGGTCCACATCCCCATGTCGTGATCCAAGCGACAAACGGTTTTCCCGGATAAAGTACATTGAAGCACGAGAGCATTAAATGCGACGTGAGCCCAAGACGGCTTGGGTGAAAGCTAAAGTCTTTGCACCGCGGGCAACAGGTCGAACCGCAACCTGTTATCCGGAAGATCTTCGCATAAACCGGATCAAGGAGGGAAGAGCGATCTGCTTCCCGCCCAAACGTCCGGTTATAAATATGTATATCGCCTAACAGGATAAGGTACGCTAAAAACACTTACTCTCCATTTCACGCTGAGCATTGAATATGATCAGAACTTAAGCATTGAATGCTAACTCTGTTACGTCCATACATTCAATACTGTTCTACACCTATTACAGACCTTACGTCGCAAATATCTAACTTGAGCGTCGGAGTATTCTCACGAGGATCACCCTCGGGGAGCATCTGACCAAGTGTTTCGGTTGTTTTCAGGTTCTGCGCTCATAGGTTGGGGAAGGTTCGCCGTTCGTCTTAACTTCACGAAGAACTGCTTTCAACATTTTCTTTTCGACGGTTCTCTAAACAGTTCTCTCTCTCGGAGACCATACGTGAACGCCGCTATTATGAGCGAATCTTCCCGGACAGGCATCTTCCGGCTCTGTTCGTTGAACCTTCTAAAATATGACTTATTAGTTTCCCCTTCTCGCTGTCTGCACGCCATTATGGACTGAGACTTCTGTTGGTATTTCTTCTGTTGTATAAAACTATGACTAAACTGAGCAACAAGCTCCTCAAAGCTAGCAATACTCTTCTGAGGCAAACTAGACAACCAGTACCGAGCTGAACCTTCCAAGGTTCCTGCGAAATATAGGCACCACAATTTTTGGTCCATCGGTATCATTTTCACAGCCCAACGGAAGCTAGCCACATGGTCATCCGGATCTCCGGTCCCATCGTATGACTTAACCCTAGGGCCTTTGAGCCCTGGAGGAATAGGCATCTCATTTATTTCATCGGTAAATGGGGATCGGAAGCCTTTAGGCGCGGAAAGATAAAGTTGGGCATAACTTCCTTCCCTTCCTTCCCCCGTTCGATCTCTTCCTTCTGTGGTTTATCTTTCTCTCCTTTCCGGAGCTCTCCCTCCTCTTCTCTCCGGAGCTCTTTCCCTGCTTCTCTCCGGGGTTCTTTTTCTTCTCCTCTCCGGAGTACGTCCTTGCCTTCCTTCCCCTTCTCGTTCAGACTCGTGACCCCGGATCGGAGGGGTGTCTTCCTTATAAACCTCCTCTGCAGATTCTTCTTCTGTGGATTCTTCGCTTGAGCAAACAAGAGTCCTTCCGACCCCACTCATCCCTTCGGTTGTTCTTCTCTGACTTTTTTCCAAGTCTCTCAGCTTTCGAAACTTGCAAAAAAGGTTGAACTCTTTAATTTCCTCCTCCGTTGGATCATCTTTTCCCGACCCTGAAGGAGGAGGACAGGCTGCAACGTTGACGATAGCTGAAGCCGGAAAAGTAGGAGTGGGATTGTATCCCGGCGGAGTTAGGGTTCGGCTTCCTCCCACCGGCGTTGATTCGAGGACCATTTCGTTCTGGGTCCCACGGATGGCGCCAAATGTTGAAACCAGTTCTTCGTGAAGTTAAGACGGACGGCGAACCTTCCCCAACCTACGAGCGCAGAACCTGAAAACAACCGAAACCCTTGGTCAGATGCTCCCCGAGGGTGATCCCCGTGAGAACACTCCGACGCTCAAGTTAGATATTTGCGACGTAAGGTCTGTAATAGGTGTAGAACAGTATTGAATGTATGGACGTAACAGAGTTAGCATTCAATGCTTAAGTGCTGATTATATTCAATGCTCAGCGTGAAATGGAGAGTAAGTGTTTTTACCGTACCTTATCCTGTTAGGCGATATACATATTTATAACCGGACATTTTGGCGGGAAGCAGATCGCTCTTCCCTCCTTGATCCGGTTTATGCGAAGATCTTCCGGATAACAGGTTGCGGTTCGACCTGTTGCCCGCGGTGCAAAGACTTAAGCTTTCACCCAAGCCGTCTTGGGCTCACGTTGCATTTAATGCTCTTGTGCTTCAATGTACTTTATCCGGGAAAACCGTTTGTCGCTTGGATCACGACATGGGGATGTGGACCCAACACCGTTCGTCATAACCTACCGTCCGGGCGTCCGTCGCATCTTCGTAGGTCATGTATTTTGACCGTACCTCATCAATATCTATTACAAGTACACAAATAAATTATTAGATTAACCATATAGTAGTTAACGTTGATTAAATGTATTACATGTTGAAAACATTTTGATCCTAGACGGGTTTAGATCCGTCTTAATATTAATGAAGATTTCTAGCATTTATACATTTGAAACTTGAAGACCATGTTTAGTTGTTTACTCCATCCATTTCAGTATTATTGTTTACAAATAAAAATCAGATAATTTAAAAAAATACATTAATTATATTGTGTAACTAATGATGTTCCATTTTTTTTACCACCTAACTGTTTTTTTAAAGATGCAATCTTCAAGTTGACAATAATAACGTATAAAAAAGAAAGTGTGAACAATAAAATTAGGATGAGGAGAATATCAGCTAGTGAGTTTTAGACTTTTAGCTACTATAAATAAATCATGAGAAACGTTCAAGAAGCTCTATCATTTTTTTAAAGTCATAAGGGATAAATCTAAGCTCTTAGGTCAATTAACCTCTAAATCACTATCACCGCTAACATCACATGTGATTCAACACATCAACACCACTACCACCCCCATGTGTATTAAATCACATGTGATTGAACGTCGCCGACCACCACCACCACCCCATGTATATTAAATCACACTGCCAACCACCACCACCACCACCACCAACATCTGCCGGCCACCATCTCCACCATCGGCAACCCTCGCCCCCATCAGCTGCTTTCAATCACATGTGATTGCGTATCCAACCACATGTGATTGTGGCGGCGGCGTGCGGTGGCGGGCGGCAGGCGGAGGTGGTCGGTGACTACGGTGGCCGGCGGTGGTTGTTCTATATTGAATCACATGTGATTTAATGATGGTGGTGGTTATTGAATAACATGTCATTTGATGATGGTGGTTGTATATTAAATCATATGTGATTTGATGATGGTGGTTGTATATTAAATCATATGTGATTTGATGATGATGGTGATTAAGAGATCTTTTGATCCAATGACTAAGATTTGTCACTTATGACTTTATAAAAATCAATGACTTCTTTGAATACAACTCTATAAATCATATATAAAATTTTAATGTACAATTTTATAGCAAAATTATATATTTTCTGTTAAATATATCAAATCACATTCTCTTTAGTTACATTCGTTACTGTTTTACATAATCAGTTTGTTATTACATTAGCTCGATATCAAGATTAAATAGACAATACGAAACTCGATCTGCTATGTTTGTTATAATTTAGGAGCGTGTCATAACTTTGCATGAAATAAGCAAATTTATTTTTAATATCATTATCTAGTAAATTCTTATGAAACATATCAATGCCAAATATGAACATACAAAGCTAATTAAATAAAGGGTTTTGTTAATGACAGCTGTCACTAACATGCATAAAAAGCTTGTACATTGATTAAAAAGTAATATTTCTAAAATTCAGGGGTTGTCTTTTGTTATTTTATCTTCTTAATGACAGCTCTAAGGGCTGTCATTATCATTTTTCTTAAATAAATAATTTTCTAACTGTTTCAAGTTATAATAGGACTATTTTTCTAACAAGATTACACACATCTTAATTATATGATTTACATAATCATTATATTATAGATACTTGTAACGACCCGAAATTTGAATAAAATAAAATTTGGAAAAAATATGATAAATAAGGATAATTCATTTCAGAACCGTAGGAATTGGTTTCGTGTCGTTTGGACACCGTATGAGAAAGTTATGGACGAAACCGGGTCGAGACAAAGACCGAAAAGTGCAGCCTAGCTGACTGGTGGAGTTCACGGCGCGAAGTGGAGTTCGCGATCGCGAACTCCGTCCAGGGACTTGGGGTTTTCAGACATTGAGTTCACGACCTGTTACCGATCGCGGAGTGTTCACGACACGCGAACTTCGCGACGCGAAGTCTGTTCACGGCGTGAACTTTGCGAGATCAGCTGTATTAAATCGGGAAAGCTAGGGTTTTCACTCATTTCTACCATTGTTGAAGGGCAGCCGATTTTAGAGAGAGAAGGGGCGATTTTGGTGATTCCTTGCTCAAATCTTCATCAATCTTGAAGGATCTAAACATCAAAGGTAAGATATCTTGATTGTTGATGTTATCTAGCTAGTTATGAACTTTGTATGGGTAGAAATGGTGGTTTGGGGAACCATCCATGTTATCTTTGGGGAAGATGACTAATTATGGGTGTAGAACACTCATTGTAAGCTTGTAATCAATGTGTACAAGTTGGATCTGAGTTTATGATGGAAATCTTGAACTAGGGTTTGAGATTTCACCAAGTTGGATGAACTTGGTGGTTAAGAATGTTGTTATGGGTTTATTGGTAACTAGTTATGGATAATAACTAGATTTTATGATGATATGGATGATAGGTCAAGAAGGCCTAAAGATTGGTGATATCTCACAAGTTGGAAAGCAAGGATTCGTGTTGTTGGACACGATTTGGAGTTAGCTTGGCTAAGGTGAGTACATGAGACTTTTACTGGGTACATAGCAAATGATTTTGAAAACTATGATGTTTTAAGAGTCTTTATTAATAAACATTTTTAATAAAGATATGATTGATATGATGAGAAAATGCTAGTAATAGACTATTTTAGTATGTCTAAATGATTGATGATTTTGAAAGAGATTATGATTATGAAAAGTAATTAATGAGTTTTTATAAATAAGATGTATGAATAAAGATAATGATTTGAAAGAGCTTGATAATCGATTTATTAATAATATGTATTAATAAAGCTTGAGACAATGATTTTAAAGTAATGAGTATCGATTAGTATATTATACTAATAAAAGTAGATATTGAAATACTAAGAGGATAAGTATTAAGGGACTAGTAATAAACATGTATTCTAGTCAAAGAAGAGTCAAAGTAACATGATTTTGATAAAAGATAAATATGTTTTAAATTAGCAAAGGACTTGGTAAAGTCAAGATTTAAAATGAATTAATAAAGAGAATAGCATGATAAGTTAGAATAAATGTATTCTAATATGTGATGAAAGGAGCTGATGCTCATATTTGATGAAAGGAGCTGAGGCTCATATGTGAATGAAAAATCCGGAATAAGACCGCCCAGAAATGGGGGAGCATGAGACGTCTACTTGGGGTGGTACCTCCCTGCGCAAAGAGTAGAATGTCACAGTTTACGACACTCAATGATGAGTGAGCATGACGACCCGGGAACGGGGAGAGCTTATGAATCTCGGTAAGATGGGGGTTCCCAATTACCTTGATAGTTTACCTATGACGTCCCATATCGGGAGAGTTGGCTTCGGAGAGGTCCGTTGCATATGTGATAATGAAAGTGTAAGTTTGGAGATAACTTACAAGTATGTGATTAGATGACGAGTAAGCTTATGGTAAGCTTATTAGTTTATACGGTTAAATGAATGGAAAAATGAGTTATGAATTAATAAGAAATGATAAGGATAAGTATTTTTTTTATGTTATAAATATTATTTTATAAATCTTTTGAGAATGGGTCGAAAACCCATGTATCTCACGAGACTATTTTGTCTCACGTACTACTTTGTTTTTGGCTATGTACTCAGGTTCAGGATCGTTGGATTAGATGGTCGCGTTAGAAGTGGCCTAGTGTTGAATAGCTCGGGAGCTCGTAGGTAGTTCTCGTTTATCCTATGGTTATGATATTATCTTTGTAACACCGGATTTTATAACTCTGATAAATGTTTTAATGGTTTTTGTTAAACCGTATTTTGGGAACATTGGACATTGTATTATTTTTATTTAAAAATATGTTTAAAAGGTGTTTTGAAAAACGAGGTGTTACAACTTGGTATCAGAGCTATAGTTTAAGTGAATTAGGTAGGTTTGACCTCCCTAGTCTTAAGCTATGCTAAGTAGGACCATATGTTTTCCATAGGATGTCCTTGACCAGTCCGTTGAGACAGTAAAGTATGGGTATATTGGGGTCGATCCCTAAGTGAAAGGATAATGTTTTGGGCTATATGGGTTATGCTTGACTAATAAGTCAATCTTTGTATTTTGATGGTTTAATATGTTGATATAGAAAATGGTGAACCCAAGAAGTGGAGAGATTCCACGAGATCATGAGACGGATTCAAATCGAATCCCGACTCATCCCGGTAATAATGGAGAAGGTTCCGGTTTGGATGCAAACCAAACCCCGGTAACTATGGAAGCGATCAGAAATTTGTTTCATCAGATGAGGGATGAGGTGAATGTGGATATGAACCGGATTATCGATAACCGTTTGAATGTGGATAGGCGAGATGATTCTAAATCTCGCGGTGGAAGTAAGTCTTCGGGTAGCAAGACCCGTACAGAGAAGTCATTGACTGCAGAGACCGACGATTCGGATTCGGAGGAAAGAGAAGGATGCACCTATAAGACATTCATGTCGTGCAACCCCGGAGTGTATTATGGAAGTTCGGAACCAAAGGTCACGATGCGTTGGATTCGGGAAACCGAGCAAGTGTTAGAAAGTAGCAAGTGTTTAAAGAAAGACATGGTCATTTATGCATCCCGACAGTTGAAGGATGAAGCGTTGACATGGTGGGATACCATGTATGAAACTTTGGGGAAGAAAGTGTACAAGATGTCGTGGGAGGAGTTCACGAGAAGGTTGAAGGAAAAGTTTTGTCCCGAGAGAGATCTAGAAGAGTTACAAGAAGAGTTTATGTTCATCAAGAAGGGAAATATGTCGGTGGAAGAATACACCAAAAAGTTTACGGGATTACTTCCGTTTGTAATCAAGTCCTATCCTACGGAGCGTATGAAGGTGGTTCGGTATGCGAATGGACTACCACCGGAGTTTGAATTGGAAGTCAAGCGAGCGACCACGTTGGATGAGGCAATTTGTACCGCTCGGAGTGTTGAAAGGGTGTTTCGGCGAAGGGCACAAGAGTCGGCATCAGGAAAAGAAAAGAAGAAGTTTGGTAGTAGCTTGGGATTAACAAAGAGAGAAGGATTGGGGTCGAGTTCGTCAAAGCATAGTGGTATTGGAACTTGTCAAAGTTGTGGGAAGAATCATCATGGGGAATGTAAGGCAAATTCGGCTATATGCTTCAAGTGTGGTCGAGTAGGACACCGAGCAAAGGATTGCAAAGTAAGGAACCTCGAGGAAGTGGAATGCTACACTTGTCACGAGGTGGGACACTTTAGTAGTGCGTGCCCAAGGAAGAGAACCGACACGTCAGCATCAACCGCCAACAGGAATCGGGTGAAGGAAACCCGTGGGGCCGCTTCAGGTAATGCATTTATGAAATTTTGATAGATAATTAGAATTCAATTGCTTTTATGTCGCACAAATTGGTGCTTATGTGATATAAGTATGGAAATAATATTAGATAGAATATATGATGTGAAAAATAAGTTTGGGAGATAATCTCCCCGAGTTATTATGCGTATAGTTATGGGTTGGCGACCGGTATGTCGCGGGAAATAAGACTAGAAAGGATTATATCATCATAAATTATCGGAAGGTGAATCATAAGAATAGTAGCTGTGCTCAAAGAAAGGGTAGTAGTACAGTGAAGTACTAAGTTTCGGTAAGACTGGTGAAGTATGAATGGAAAGCTATAGAAATAATGATTTTGAAAATAGAACTTTAGTGTTCGATGGGAATCCTGATAAGTAGTGCAGATATTCAAGTCAGGGTTGACGTATGCAATGGCAAGGGTGAATAGTTTGTTATTGGTAAAGTTTATAAAAAAAAAAAAAAAAAAAAAAGGAGAAAAATGAGATAGTTCAAGATTGGGTATCGATCGGAGTCAATGGGTTGACTCATAAGGACCGTGTGAATCAGTAAAATATGGATAATTAGAAGGGTGTTAGTGGTTACCTCGGTGGTAAATGAAAGATCGGAAAATATTAATGTTGAGAAAGCATGTTTAGTAAAGGTCGATTGATAAATAAATTGGTTAGTGAATTGGTGCATACCGTATGGTATTATGTGTAAGTGAAAAAGTGAAAATGTGGATAGAAAATGTGGTTGTTTATGAAAGAAAATGATAGCATGATGCTAAACGAATGAGGCATACATGAATGGTATGCAAGATGAAATGGTATTGTATGAGTCACTTTGGATTGGAGGCTTTCTGATCATTGTGACAGTTTGGGCCTTGATGGATTGGAGGCTTTCCGATCATCTCGGTGGTATAGTTAAAGTATGAACTGATGTATCAGAATTGTGAGGTTTATATCTGTCGAATGTAGAACCGTATGGTTAGTTGTTGTTATGATTTTTATGGCAAGTGAGAACTTGGATTGAAAACACGGGTAGTGTTTAAGTATAAGTAAGTGTAGGAGGTGCCTACAAGTTAATGGTTCATGAAAAAGGAATGCTTTAGAAAGCAAAGTGGTTAGTAGCCAATGAGTGGTGAAAGATGTATATCGGGTGGTTAGGCCACAATTGGATGTGATTGAGGTTCTAGAGCCGGCAATCGGTAATTTCAAGTATGGTATAAGGATGTTTGAAGGAAATTATAAAAGGTATAAGTAATTGGATGAAAGTTAAGAAGTAATAGAAATTTGGTATTGAATCAAGTGGAAATGGTTAATCGATTGTAGAAAATTGAAATCAGAGAAGAGAGAAACAATTGAGAAAGGAAATTTAAATATTGGAATCAGGAACGAAAAGCTTGGGAAGCGATGCCTTAGTAATAAAGAATATGTGGAATTTAGCAAGGTAAGTTGACTTATTCATAAGTCAAGGTTAGTCAACTAGTAGATTGTTGACTTTGGTAAAAATTGGATTTTTGATTTTTGTTTAAAGGAGGTTAGTCGAGGATAAGGACATAATGTATCATGTATGTGTGTATGATAGTGGTTGATTGATTAATGGAAATAATTGTAGACAAAGGGTGTGACTTTGACCTTTGGGCAATTCGAATGGAATTTAGAAATCGAGTATGATTGTTGTTGGACCATGAAGGTAAGGTCCATCGTTAAGGAATTTATGGTTAATGGAATCACTAGTGGGTAAGGAAATTGTCAAGAAATGGTTGACCTTGTACTAAGTCAAAGTTGGAACAATGTTGACAATCTGGTCAAAGTGATGGGTTGACTATCATTTTGGCCAAATGGTTATTAGTAATGATTGGGTCATATCATCTCAATGGGGGTGAGGAGCTTGGTTAAATGACGGGAAGTGTTAAGGTTAAATTGTGAAATTTTGAACCGTTCAGATATTGGGAACTCGAGTTTGGATCTTTGGCCGTTTGGGTATAACGGGTCAAGTGGGAAATTAATTGCGTAAGTATTATTGAATCATAAGTTGGAAGTGGAATGAGGATCGGAAATCCTTGAGTTGATTCCGAGGACGGAATCCTTTTAAGGGGTGGATAGTTGTAACGACCCGAAATTTGAATAAAATAAAATTTGGAAAAAATATGATAAATAAGGATAATTCATTTCAGAACCGTAGGAATTGGTTTCGTGTCGTTTGGACACCGTATGAGAAAGTTATGGACGAAACCGGGTCGAGACAAAGACCGAAAAGTGCAGCCTAGCTGACTGGTGGAGTTCACGGCGCGAAGTGGAGTTCGCGATCGCGAACTCCGTCCAGGGACTTGGGGTTTTCAGACATTGAGTTCACGACCTGTTACCGATCGCGGAGTGTTCACGACACGCGAACTTCGCGACGCGAAGTCTGTTCACGGCGTGAACTTTGCGAGATCAGCTGTATTAAATCGGGAAAGCTAGGGTTTTCACTCATTTCTACCATTGTTGAAGGGCAGCCGATTTTAGAGAGAGAAGGGGCGATTTTGGTGATTCCTTGCTCAAATCTTCATCAATCTTGAAGGATCTAAACATCAAAGGTAAGATATCTTGATTGTTGATGTTATCTAGCTAGTTATGAACTTTGTATGGGTAGAAATGGTGGTTTGGGGAACCATCCATGTTATCTTTGGGGAAGATGACTAATTATGGGTGTAGAACACTCATTGTAAGCTTGTAATCAATGTGTACAAGTTGGATCTGAGTTTATGATGGAAATCTTGAACTAGGGTTTGAGATTTCACCAAGTTGGATGAACTTGGTGGTTAAGAATGTTGTTATGGGTTTATTGGTAACTAGTTATGGATAATAACTAGATTTTATGATGATATGGATGATAGGTCAAGAAGGCCTAAAGATTGGTGATATCTCACAAGTTGGAAAGCAAGGATTCGTGTTGTTGGACACGATTTGGAGTTAGCTTGGCTAAGGTGAGTACATGAGACTTTTACTGGGTACATAGCAAATGATTTTGAAAACTATGATGTTTTAAGAGTCTTTATTAATAAACATTTTTAATAAAGATATGATTGATATGATGAGAAAATGCTAGTAATAGACTATTTTAGTATGTCTAAATGATTGATGATTTTGAAAGAGATTATGATTATGAAAAGTAATTAATGAGTTTTTATAAATAAGATGTATGAATAAAGATAATGATTTGAAAGAGCTTGATAATCGATTTATTAATAATATGTATTAATAAAGCTTGAGACAATGATTTTAAAGTAATGAGTATCGATTAGTATATTATACTAATAAAAGTAGATATTGAAATACTAAGAGGATAAGTATTAAGGGACTAGTAATAAACATGTATTCTAGTCAAAGAAGAGTCAAAGTAACATGATTTTGATAAAAGATAAATATGTTTTAAATTAGCAAAGGACTTGGTAAAGTCAAGATTTAAAATGAATTAATAAAGAGAATAGCATGATAAGTTAGAATAAATGTATTCTAATATGTGATGAAAGGAGCTGATGCTCATATTTGATGAAAGGAGCTGAGGCTCATATGTGAATGAAAAATCCGGAATAAGACCGCCCAGAAATGGGGGAGCATGAGACGTCTACTTGGGGTGGTACCTCCCTGCGCAAAGAGTAGAATGTCACAGTTTACGACACTCAATGATGAGTGAGCATGACGACCCGGGAACGGGGAGAGCTTATGAATCTCGGTAAGATGGGGGTTCCCAATTACCTTGATAGTTTACCTATGACGTCCCATATCGGGAGAGTTGGCTTCGGAGAGGTCCGTTGCATATGTGATAATGAAAGTGTAAGTTTGGAGATAACTTACAAGTATGTGATTAGATGACGAGTAAGCTTATGGTAAGCTTATTAGTTTATACGGTTAAATGAATGGAAAAATGAGTTATGAATTAATAAGAAATGATAAGGATAAGTATTTTTTTTATGTTATAAATATTATTTTATAAATCTTTTGAGAATGGGTCGAAAACCCATGTATCTCACGAGACTATTTTGTCTCACGTACTACTTTGTTTTTGGCTATGTACTCAGGTTCAGGATCGTTGGATTAGATGGTCGCGTTAGAAGTGGCCTAGTGTTGAATAGCTCGGGAGCTCGTAGGTAGTTCTCGTTTATCCTATGGTTATGATATTATCTTTGTAACACCGGATTTTATAACTCTGATAAATGTTTTAATGGTTTTTGTTAAACCGTATTTTGGGAACATTGGACATTGTATTATTTTTATTTAAAAATATGTTTAAAAGGTGTTTTGAAAATTGAGGTGTTACAATACTTAACAATATTGTCACTTGCTTTAACAAGCCGGCTAATTTAGTTCGACTGGTGTTTTTGTATTTAGCATATTGATTGTTTTAATGCAAAAATCGGTTTTTAAACACCGAGGACATCTTGAAATTTATTTTAAAAGGGAAAATGGATACGAAGTATGGGTGAGCATTTGGGCAAAAAATAGACGAACTTAACCAAACCGAAAATCAATCAGCACCGAACCTAATCGAAACTGAAAACATGTAATTGGTCCGGTCTCGGTTTTGAATATTCATCATTTTCAGTTTCGGTTTCGGTTTGGTGCTCGGATAGGGATTAACATTTAGTCTAAAATAACTGAATCGAAATCAGACCGAATCAAAACCTAAAACATTTAATCAATTCGGTTTTAAAAATTATTCATTTTCAATTTTGATTCGTTTCATTTCGGTTTATGTACCGTTAGTACGATTCGTTTAATATGTAGACCCAATAATCATGTGGCCAAAAACCACCACATGTTCCTCACATGAGTTTTATATTTTTTTATTAATTTGCTTTAATACTCTTTATGATGTTAACAGATTTACAGTCTAATATCATCTTCAATAATTGAGAATTTTTGTCTGATCGTGAGATACGTATTACGAGTATTAGATACACTGATTTTAGAGAAAATTATTTCAAAAAAGTATTATGATATACAGAGTTTAACAACGTGAAGTATGTAAAAAAAAATTGCATTGATCAAAAGCTAAAGTATATCAAATCTCTCACATTTAGAGGAAAATTGACCGCAAAATTACACCTAAAATATGAGAAATTAGAGTTTATGAAATCTTGATAAGCGGCAATAATCTACAATTTACATAAATATTGTCAAACTTGGTATATTTTTTTTTTCTTTTGCTTAATTTCCAAATATACATGATCCACAGCCATAAGTATATTTCACAAATACAAGCAATTAACCAACAATTGAAATGGAGGATTTAAATTTCGGGGCATCTCTTCTTCATTTTGTATATAAAATGTATGATTCAAATCTATATAGATTTTTCTCTCAATTGGAATCATCTAAATCAAATGTCAAACAATATAAATCAATTGATTTGTAGTGTAGAAAATGAAATGCAGTTATGGATGAAAATATAATTACTTGTAATCAAAAAATGAGTCTATAAAGAAGACAACTTTAAAATGTAATGTCTAATTTTTATTCTAGTTTGTTATTTTGTAATACTTAATACTATGTAATGTTTTAATTTTAATCCTTATAATATATTTCGCGGGGAAAAAAAATCTACTACCCCTAAATATTCGATCTGAGTCCATCGGTGAGTACTAAGACTGCTCCCAACCGTGGTGGAAACGGATACCGCCATCTGTTTCCAAATCAACGTCACGTCAGCTCACCCTCCAATCGACATTAAAGTGACGTACCCATGTCAACAATACATCTTTCCTTTAATTTTTTGGGACCCGCCATTACAAAATACACACACAAAAAATACCCCTTTGGGCCCCACTGACAAAGTCACAAGCTCCTCCCCTCTAGTCTCCACACTGGCAAAAACCAAACTGGCGGTCCCGTGCCAACGGTGAGGTAAAGAAACGAGTAAAGTAATTAATGGAATCAAAGAATTCTTGTTGGAAGCAGTCTAAGTATGGTTTATAATATGATATATTGATTATAATGCTATCAAATCATATTAGCTACTCAAAATATCACAAATAATAAATAAAACATATGTTTATACATTCAACCATATGGTTGTGTCTAGTAGTAAAGGGTTCCTCAATAACTTCTAAAATATTAGTGGATAGAATTTTTTTGGATATACATTAGATATAAAACAGTCATAATAATAATTTAGTTTCGTACATTACGAAAATAAGTTCAACTACTCAGGAAGAACTCTTAAAATAGAATACCTTTAAAAAAAATATATGTTCATACATACATGGCTTTAAGAATAATTTAAATGATTTACTAATCGACGTGTAAATGTTATGTATTATCAGAATTCAACATTGTCGCTTAACGGTAGGAGATAACTTTCTTGTCACGAAAAGAGCTGGAATAGCACGTGATCAAACATGTGAAGAATTGTAGCCATCATTAATTAATAAATGAAGTAGAAATTTAACAAATTTCAAATTTGTACATATAATGGAATGTGTATGTAGGTCCGACCCTGACCCATTTACCCATGGAACCCAAGACACATATGGACCCTTGCATGAGCCCTTAAACCAGAATCTTCATCTTCTAACTTTCATCATGTTTTCGATCCATTTATGAAGTTTCTAACCGTTTTATAACGACAAAAACCCGATCATGTTTCACCACGTGAGTTCTTGAGATACCAAAAGTATGCTCGTACGTACATGAGCCAAGTGGTTCAATCGTCAACAACTAACAAGTTATGTGTGTCGATTTATTGCATGTTTTTATTCGATATAGAAAAATTGGATTTGGTAATTAAACTCATTTAGAAACACAAATAGATGTTAGACCGCTCCTGGCACAATCATTCCAATAGTGACGGAAGGACTGTGGCACCGGTCTTATTATAATCAATATTGATTATCTATCTATATAAGTTTATATGTATGTATATTTTTGGTCAAATTATCTTTCATCGGCTAGCTGATAGAACTCCCTTTTATGTGAGGTGCAATGCCATTTTGCTTTGATTGTGACCTATGACCAACATTCAGTTATTACGGAAAACATTTTTGTGAAAAAAGTTTATATTATTTACTACTTTTAAGAGAAAAGATAAGAGCACATGTTATAACAAAAATTATTTTTAAGAATATGATATATATATTTTTTTTTGAACGGGAAGTTAGTAAGTTAGTAGTTCGAGTATTAATTGATAATAATTAATACTTCGTAGTAGATAATTGCATAAAGTACATTTATATCATCAATGCATTTTCCTAGTATGTCACATCTAATATTAAGACTAACATATATAGATATTAAAAATGAGTAGGACTTCAATAAATGCTTATATAATAAATAATAGAAAACTCATTCCGTTTTAAGTAGTTTATATCCGAATTAGCCACAGAAATGTAAGTATGTATACAAACCGAACGAATATGAATGAGATTTTGATTGTGTCCGTTTATTAAAGAAAAAAGTGTTCGTGAATGGTTCACGAACACTAAACGAATGAACTTGTATGTTTGTGTTCGTTTGATAAGAAGATTAAGACTACTACCAATGGTAGTAAATGGGGTTGGGTCACCTATTAAAATAATAAGAAATATTGAAGAGGGTCACTAAAAACTAGTGACCTAGGTTGTGGTGGGAGACCAAAATTAAAGAGGGTCACCAAAGGAGGTTCACCAAAAGTAGTACCTCTCTTTTATTCTTTTTTGTTTTAATATGATGTGGATTATTTTGATTGGTAGATTTTATTTTAAAAGAATATGTTGGGTTGGGTTGTTTATGCGTATGAAAAATTAAAGTGATTGGGTTGGGTAGGTGAAAGAGAGAGAAATTATTTTTTAATAAAAAAATTAGGTTGAGTTGGGTTGTGAATGTGGATAATTCACCCACTGTTCAAGTACAATTACGGTAAACGAACATATAAAAATTATCAAATGTTAACGAATGACTTAGCGAATGTCCACGAACGCAAATTTAATGACTAATTGAGGCTTAACGAACATTCACGAACATAAATGAATGAACGAGCCTTAACTAGTTTTCTCAATAATTCTCTAAAATTTTTATAATTTTTAATTACTTCCTCCATATCAAAATAAGTGAATTACTTTAAAGTTTACGTTTTTTGAGGCAAAATAGGGTAATAAGAGATTAATGAAATTAAATGGGTTAATTAGAATAAATGGGCCCCACACCTTGTACTATTTTGTTGCTTTTTTATATGAAAATAACAAAAATGGATGGGCCCCACACCTTTAATGATGTTTAAAGAGAGATAAGTAAGGGTAAAAGGGTAATTTTAAATATAAAAACTTCCCAAATAAGGTAAATTATTAAAGTGATTCACTTATTTTGATACATCCCGAAAAGGAAAGTGATTCATTTATATTGATACGGATGAAGTATTATAGGAAAAGAACTAAATGACCAGTTTAAATATATAGTATACTTATAAAATTGAAATGAAAAACAATAAATAAAAACTAAGTTGTTGACGAAAAAGATAATAGAATTACAATATAAATCTTGAAGTGATTTCACTCAAAATCTTAAAATCATTTTGAATAAAGTAAATATATATAATGTAAAATAAAACTCTAACTAGTATATATATAAAAAATAAAATTATGAATTAAACTTACAATTAATATTTGATATAAAATTTGAACATAAACGAACATAAACAAGCCATAATGAACGAAAATTAGTGAATGAACGTAAATAGATATTAACGAATAAACGTAAACGAATATTAATGAAGTACATTAATATCATCAATGCATTTTGTTAATATGTCACATCTAATATTAACACTAGCAAATATATATAGATATATATATATTGAGTAGGAGTTCAATAAATGGTTATATGACATATAATAGAAAACTCAATACGGTTTAAGTAGTTTATATTGGAAGTAGCCGAAGAAATCAGGAAAATAGTTTAGAAATAATCATGAAAATATCTTGTAAATGTATAGTTTGAACCGCAGTTTGTTATAGACTCATACTCTATGTTTATGTACAATTCTAACGTTATAACAATCATAATACTGCAAGAAAAATAAATTATCTAAAATTAAATTATATAAACTAAGTGTAGTTTGAACCGCACCAGCTGGTTCATATAATTTTTTTGATATTAGTTATATGTTACTAAAATTTTAACTCATATAATATTTTGATTACTCTCTTTGCACTTATTACTTATTAGTACATCCTACATTTGGGTTCGTATGATTTTTGTTTTGAATTTATTTATTTGTTATAAATATTATTGAATTCTGATTACTAAATTATCTAAATTTATCAGAATTTTATATTTGATGCTAACATATCAAATAAATAAAAAAGATATCTTTGAATTTGTGAAAGAAAATAAAAATAGAAAACACATGTGGGTGGTGATGACAAAGAAACAAGGTGATGTACCATT
Organism: Calendula officinalis; assembly: GCA_963853835.1. NCBI lineage: Eukaryota > Viridiplantae > Streptophyta > Magnoliopsida > Asterales > Asteraceae > Calendula > Calendula officinalis. Next base: position 2,473,670 of record OY970828.1, on the reverse strand, counting down.
GATGATGAGCTTAATATGGTAAGGCTGGAAGGTATGGGACTACGTCCACCGGCGTGGGGGCTGAGGTGGCGGAAGGCATGGTGTGGAGGGGGAAGGAACACCGCCCCCCACAACGGCGTGGGGGGGACTGCGTGGGGCAACTATGGCCACAGCCACGGGAGGCCACGGGCGTTGGGGCGTGCTTTTTGATCGAAAAAGAGACTGTTGCCGGAAGAAGGAGATGAAGCTGCACAGAAAATTGAAGAAGACGATGGGACGATTAGGTTATAGGTTTTAAAAAACAATTGGGCTTCTAAATATTCATAGGGTTGTCTTTGGGCTTATATATATATATATATATATATGGTCGAGTTATATTGAGAACCCTGATTTCAAAAAGAACTCTGAGAACTCTTATTAACCAATCAGAATTTAGTAAATTAATTTTGATTAATTTAATTCATATTAATTGTTCAAGGGTATTTAAGACATTTTACATATTATTTTTGTGTTTCCTTTTTTGAAAATTTCCTAAAATTTAGGCATTAATTTTCGGATATGTTTTGTTACATAAATGTTATTTTACGGGTCAACATTTATTTTATTTTACGGTTATGCATATATGTCATTTTACAGGTATGCATATATGTTTTTTGGCATTAAAAATTTGTTTTATTTACGGTTATGGATACGTCATTTTGATGATTTGTTGAAAATATATGTAATATAAAACAAAAATGTTTAACAAACCAAATCCAAATTCAACAAAATTAATAAAGGAAACATAATACATATATGTTGAACTTATTACTACAAAAGAGTCAAAAATTATTTCTAAAAAACATATAAGTATCCAAGGAATTACATATATGCATCCAAATGGTTGATGGCGTGCAATTGTATTCCCTTTTAAATAAACTCTCTTCTTTGTATTCCTTAACACAAAATGTTCATTTCCATATACATGGATTAACATATATGATAACATGCTTCAGACTTTCCATATACATGGATTCACACGTCACTTTTGCATTGTGGACAAGAAATGTCAGAGGGATGAGTCAACACATTGCACAGGCCCTCTTTTACTCTTCAAACCGATTTGGTACAAAAGAGATTTAAATCTCTTGCTAAAAACTTAATAATGAATTCATCATCTCGATCAAAGTACCTACAAATCATATATTTTAAATCAAATATTAAATAATTATAGTTAAAACCATGTAATAAAATGATATAAATGAAGGTCTGATACAAGATTGTTACAGTTTATACGCCCATGTTATAATTGAAATAATTTCTCAAATAAAATATTAATCATGCAATTATTTTTAAAAAATAAAACGCTTACAGTGGGTAGTCTTGTACAAGTGACATAATCAATGACGATTGCAAAAGGAGAAGGGAAGTAGTGTGTAGAATATATTTACCGACGCCAACGATCCAACCACCACCGATGACTCCGTTTCTGATCTCAACCTTATACCCAGATCTCGTCGATCGCACACCCAGATCTAACTGCCCCGCCCCCGCTGATCTCGCCACACCCATAAATTTGTTCTACGGCGACATTGTATGTGATAGAGACCAAGCACATGGAACCCTAATTATGGAGAAGATGAAGAAGAAATGAGAAAATGGGAGATAAAAGGGGAAGATGAAGAGGAGAGAGAAGACACTGGGACTTTTTAAGATGGCAATTGGATTCGTTCAAATAAAATTCGGATTCTGGAGGTTTCTAAGTAAAGTGAGAAAGGACTGGACGAAATTTAAGGAAGAGAGAATAATTTTTTATTTTTCATTTAATAAATTTCTAAATAAATTTACTTTTATACCCTTTTCATTTAATTGTTTAAAAAAAATTGGTTGTGCTATTTACAAAATTGCCATAATTAATCATAATCATTGATTTTAAATCTAATGGCCTAAATTGGTTAATTAAAAGTTCTTAGAGTTCTTTTTAAAATCAGAGTTCTCAATATAATCCTTCACTATATATATATATATATATATATATATATATATATATATATATATATATATATATATATATATATATATATATATATATATATATATATATATATTTTTGGGCTTCATATCTACATATTTTTATATAACAACAGAATTTTTTTTGGGCTTTTAATTCTAATAAACTTTTTTTTTAACTTTAATTAAAATCTGATTATTATAAATTTATAAAATGATATGTAAAATATTATTTGTGTGAAAAATAAATGGAAAAGAAATGATGAGATGGAAAATAAAATGGTGTGGTGTGGTGTGGTGGGTATTTCCACCAAATGATGTGGTGTGGTGGTGGTGTGGTGTATGAGGTGGCGATAATGTGGCAGAAAAAGGCACCACCACATGTGGTGCCCATACCCATTAGCCTAAGGCTACACATATCCATGCCCAGCCACTGCCACATTTTATTCCCTTCCTCATCATTGGGTCCCGCATTATTTTAATAGAAATTGTTTATATATGAAGTATTTAGAATTATCACGTTAAATTTTCGTTTCAAAAAAGCATCTAGCGTATACAAGATAAGTAAAATATATACTTTTAAACTAATAAACACAACAAAAGGGAATCAACCCTAAGTTTTATATTTTGTACGTTTGCAATTCAAAGTTTTATATTTCAGTGAGTTTCAAGTTAAGTTTATGATCATGGGTTTAATTCATAAATCATGTTGTAAATAAATTGAAGTAGATTATATGTTATTTAAAAAAATGTTCTGTTGGTTTCAGAAAAACATGTTTTTACACACGGTTAGATGTTCCTATTGTGTATGTTAATTATTTCTAAATACCTTATAATCAGGAAAATAATTATCAAAAGTTTAGCAAAATCATTTCATTTACCACCAAACCTATCCCAACGTGTCGGCAGTATACACTTTAAATAAATTGAATTTTGTTCAAATCTATAGAGACAACATTTATAAGTTTTCTGTAGCGATGACAAATGTGTCATCGGTGAGGGATAATTTATTATTGTATCTTTTGGTAGGAGAAAATTTCCTTTTATAATTTGAAATAATATAGTAGAAATAATTAATGTATGTATTTATATATTGTACACTAATGTTTTAGTGAAGGTAAAGTTATACATTTGATAGTATAAAGTGTAATTAATAACTTATATGGTTAGAAAGTAGTGCGTTTAAACGCCAAACAAAGACACAAAGTGTTGTGTTGTGTTTTGTTAGAAATAAAGTCTAGAATTTCTTAACCTAACATGGTTAGCTTGCAATGATGAGTAGGAGTCTGACCAGGCACAACACAAACTCGAATACGTACCTAATTATACTAGTCATCTCGGGTGAATCAGGTCTTATGTCAATGAACTGCTTAAGTTTCATTCTACTTATTTTTAGACGAGATACTTCTATGAGGCATAACCCTAAAGTGGGTAATGATCATATACATAAACATTGAGGGAATGGATTTAACCATCCATTTAATTGTTTTCTTAATGTTTCTATGTTTATAAGATTTACTTTTTTTAAGTAGAAACTTATTGTTAACGATTCAAAATATATTAATTTGTATTTCATAACATATTTATTTGTTAGTATTATATAACTTGTCCAAAAAACTTAAATTATTTGTAATCTTTTATTAACAAAACAAACCGATACGAAATAACATTTTTGACACAAGTTAAAGAAACTTAAATTGATTATTATCTTAGAGTTGCGTTTAAGGAGGTACATCATTTTTACGAAGTCACTCGGAAACAAATCTCAACCATTGATCAATAAGATCTAATGGTCAAGATTAATCATATATTTTATACATTGAGGGGTATTTTGGTCATTTAATTTTATTTTTTATTTTTTATTTTAGAATTATTATTTTTTTATAAAAAAAATTATTATTTTTCATTAATAACACATAATGTGATTGCATACTGAATCACATGTGATTGTATACTGAATCACATGTGATTGTGTAATGAATCACATGTGAATGAACTAAAACATCAAATATGATTAAATATACAATCACATGTGATTTTACACTGAAATCACATAGTATTACACGTAATTATCAAATAAATATTATTTTTTAACGAAAAAATAATAAATATGAAAATAAATAAAATCAAATCAAAAATCAAAAATAAAAAAACGAACTTTTTTTAAGTGCCAAATGATCAAAATACCCCTCAATGTATGAAATATGTGACTAGTCTTGACCATTAGATCTTATTGATTAATGATTAAGATTTGTTCCTCGAGACTTCATAAATATAATGAACTTCTTTGAACGTTTATCTATTATCTTATAGTATATTTATTATTTGAAGTTTTCTAATATATGTGTAGTGACAACTGTAATAAAAACAAAAGTTAAAATATATAAAAAAGCATTAAGTACAAGTTTAAGAGGTGCCCAATAAATTTAGGGAGGTCTTTTCTAAATGATGAATTGTATATGTGACATCAACCGGTTTGTAATTGGTCTGTCCTACTTGATTTGTATTTTCTTCGTATATATAATTACATATCACGTGCAGCAATAAAAATAAGAGTGGGTTGTTTTACTTTTTGGGTCCTTTTCTGATTGTAATTATTGAAATTAAATATGTGAAACATGATAAACAAAGTTTAATCATGAGACCATTATGTTGTTAGTTTTATTAGAGTAAAGGATAATGATGTGCTTTGCTTCATAACAAGTCCATTTATTGTAGAAAATTGACAAGCACTATACCATAATAGTCCATATGCGGAACTATGACAATTGACAAAAGTCCATTGATAAAATATATAGTTCTTTTAAGTCTGTCTTTTATGTTAACCTATTTTAGAAAGTGAGTTATTATATTTTAGATTAAATTACAATTTTTATCCCTGAACTATACCCGATTCGGGGTTTTTGTCCCTAAACTTTTTTCTTTCGTTTTTTTGTCATTTAAGTTTTTAAAATTCTGCTTATTTGTCCTTCCGTCTAAAATCTTCCGTTAACTGACGATATTTTTGGTGATTTCCCCAAATTACCCCTATCATCATCATCAAAAACACCCTTTCGATCTTCTCTCTATTCACAGAATTTTGAAGCTCAAAATTTAGGGTTTGAATCTTCATAGATCTTGAAGAACACAAATTTAGGGTTTGAATCTTCAGAATTTCGGAGAAGGATGTTGGCTCCGCCGGAGAAGGAGATCGATTGGCTTCGCTGGTGACTGTTTTGGTGGTACCAGCTCCACGCTCCCGTCGATTTCGAAACACCACTGTAACTCGCTACCAGATCTAGAATAGAGAGAGAGAGAGATGATGAAACTGCGGATCTGGCTCAATATCACGCCTCCAACCTTCGCCGGATAAGGAGAGTGCGGATCTGGCTCGAAATCGAGGCAGAAACTCAACCATCTCTCTCTCCTCTTTTTGGAGCTTCGCAAGAGATGATGAAACAGCGGAGGAGGAGGGCGGAGGAGAAGATGAAACAGTGGAGGAGGACGGCGGAGGAGCTGCGCCGGCGGCTGCACTTTGTCGGTGACAGAGTGGGGGAGAAGTGATCGGAGAAGGAGATTGGGGGTTTAGGGTTTGTGGGTGTTGGGGAAGAAGATGAAGAACATGAAGAATGAGGAAAAAAGACGAAAATACCCTTAATTTTTTTACATTTTTAGTCACTTAACGGAAGATTTTGGATGGAAGGACAAATAAGCAGAATTTTAGAAACTTAAAGGAAAAAAAATGGAAGAAAAAAGTTTAGGGACAAAAACCCCGAATCGGGTATAGGTCAGGGACAAAAACTGTAATTTTATAAATGCTTTTTATATACACTATAAATCAAAGTTTCATTCAAACAATGTCCCTATTCTATTACGCAGTTTCGTCTTTAATAACTTCATCGCAGAAAAATATCATTTGACGGGCTTGGTTTGACAGACAAAATCAAAGTTAGATTTAATAACATATGAAACAAATGAAAAGAACAATGTTTTTCTGTTTCGGCCATCGAAAGAGAGAGGTCCAGAATTCCTTCAAATTTGAAAAAGGACTTTGTTTATTAACTTAAATTGACATTTGAGTTCCATGATAATCTAAACAATTATTGGAGCTTTGAAGTTTGGATTATTATTTTTTTTATTAAAATTATAAGTAAAGATAGCCCGATGTTCATTTAGGGGTAAACCTATATTTTGTTTTTTAGTAAATATTTAAAATTTTAATTGAAATTAAGGGGTAACACGAGTATTTCCAGGCTTCATGCAGTCCGCCCCTACATCAAAAATTTGTTATTGTTTTTTTTAAGTAATTATCACTCACAACAAATTCTATCACCTAAGACTACTATTATAAAGATAAATATTATTAAATTTTTGATATGTTTATGATATATATTTAATATACATCATTAAAGAAACCCAAATATATTTAGCAACTAGACGGTTGATATATCATTGTCAGATTCTTCATTTCAGAATTTTCATCACTCTTTTTGACCATTTAAATAATATTTGAAAAAAATGAGATACTTGATATGATTATGAATAAATAAATAATACACGTATATAACCAGTTAGAGTTTGTGTTTTAGAATGAAACTAAAAAAGTATAACAATACAATAATATGTTTATTTACTTTTCTCATTTGTTATTTTATGTTACTACATATTAACATTTTAGTTTTTTTTAATAGGAAAGGGAGGAGCCGGCAAAGAGATTTGGTAATGTCATCATCCCTGCCAAGAACCCCAAATACATTAAAATGCGGCTAGCCAGAAGCTAGCAGAATGTTTATAAAGCAATGAAACATTAAACTACAAAATACAAGAAATATTAACATTTTACTTGATTGCATGTGAGAATGATTCTAGAGTATTTTCGACATTTCGGCATCGAAAAACTATGTCTGTCAATTTGTCAAATTAGCTAACTATAATTGTTATTTAGCAAATAACCAATGATCAAGACACATTTTTTTTTCTTGTAATCAATCCTACTTTTTCGAGCCTGTTTACACCATTTGTCAATGGGCCAAAATATTTAAGAAGGATCTTACTGATGACTAAATTTGGGTTTCCACAGGCCTAATGATTTCTGTTTGGCTCAAGTATTTTTATAATTTCGACGAGTTCAAGAAAATATGAAGTTTAAGAAAAATTATCTCGTTCGATTGATTGTGATTATTATGATCCCCATTTTTTTCAATTAGGTTTATCTACTTTGAGTTATGTGGCATATTTGATGTTATTTTACTAAAGAACTATTTATACATTGCTAATATCAAGCATCACTTATTATATGTAATAATTTACACATGTTAGACCTTAACTCTTCCAAAAATCTTAATCTTCTAGGGGGCCTTTTTTTATTTATATAAAGGTTGCGATATGGCGAGCCGTTTGGGTTCGGCGCCTAATATATCTAATCATATGTAAACATTTACCAGATTATCAGAGAAATTTTTGAAAACGCTCACCAATAATTAGGTAGTATATGTCATGATCAAATCTTGGGCATCCCGGAGGGAAGCCCACAATATACAGAAATACGTTTTTAAAAAATTAGAAAGAAATGTGTCGGGTTATTGGTTTAGAGTAGCTAGTTGACATGTATTTGATCCTTAAACATGTTCAGCTTATTTGTTCACCGGAAATAAAAATAACTCAAATCAACAATAGGTTAAAAAGCTAATATTATCGCGTTTTTAGAAAGAAAAAAAAAACATGATGTAAAAAAATATTCAAAAGTTATACTTCAAATTCCTCCTTGGGAAGTTATTCTCATCGATGTAACAACCGAGACGTTGGATTTAGTGACAATTACAAAGTATATTTACATGACAAAAGCCAAAAGGTGGCTTGTTATTAAATTAATGGAAAGCTTTAGGTTATTGTATTTTATTATTTAATCATGATAAAAATAAAATAAAATAGGAAACTCAAATAAACGATCTTATTTTAGAGGACGTTATTTTGACGATATAACTTGGAATGTATCAAAATGTGGTTGAGACAACAATTTATTCCTAAGTTTCGATAATCAGTATGATATTTATAATTCAAAACGAACCATTTCACAACTTTTTATATGTGCTTTATGTAAACACCACAAACTCCCGACTTTAGTTAAAAACCACCACAAAATCCCGACTTGAGTTAAAAAGAAACATGGCAGCTTATTTAGTCGCCGACTTGTTAAAATTCGTAATGTTTTTAAAAAATTCTTAAAAGTTAGCAAAAATACATATAGATTTTATTACTTTGACTTTAATTGAAACAAATGTTAAAACTAGTAATTTCATTCTCATTTTACTATACTATAAATCACGCAAACATAGTAAGTTAATGAAAATATTTAAAAGCTTTTACTTCGTATATAATGAAGTTTTCTTAACATTAATTAAATTGCGTGAGAAAGCATGCATTGAAAATCAACATGTGTTTATTCTTTTTGCATTTGAGACTTTCGGTTTCCTTGCACCTGAGGCAGTGGAGTTTCTCAACAGAATCTAACGTGTTATGCATAGCAATCTTATGACACCCAGATCCACAAACGTTGTTTTTAAAAAAATTAGTTTTGCAATTCAAAAAGGGATAGCGGCGCAGCTTGTTGCCCGTTTTTACCTTTTTTATATGTGTAAAAAATGCACTTTATCAATGAAATGAATTATTTACAAAAAAAAAAAAAAAATTGCAATAAAACTATAAGCAATTATTTTCAAAACCCGACCCGTCATTAATACCAAACCGTTGGGAGTATTTTCCACGACGGCATGCTCCAAGCCTCCAACCAAACCCTAGTTCAAATTCCTAATTGGCAGTCTATACACGATCTTCCATTTTCTCAATCATTTATTGTTACTTTTTTTATTTTGATCTTAATTTTACAATCGGCTAATTGATTACCTCGATTTGTAAATCAATCGAACAAAAACAACCGATTACTATCGAAGCATTCAAAACCCTAAATACTTCACATTTCAGGTACGCGATCCAACGCAATTGCCCCCAATTTCTTCATCTAAGGTTTCAGATTTTCTATTTTGAGCAAGTGTAAGCTGTTTAGTTAGTAATCTGATCTGGATCCGTTCTTCCGATTTCAATTTTATTTCAGTTCCGATATTTCTGGAGTGTAAAACTTATAAACCCTAATGGCGGACGAGAGAGAGGTAAACGAAGTGTCAGGAGAGAAAAATGATGAGATTAAAAGTAAGAACAAGAGCAGTAAGAAGAAGAAAAAGGGGATTTTTTCACGAATTTGGAATTCGATATTTAGATCACGTAGTGATGATTTTGAAAAGAGATTGCAGTATATATCTAAAGTAGAAGGTACTCTTGTTTCTAGAATGAGAAGACGATCTTTGAGATGGAGGAAAACTGCAAGGAATTTGATTATTTTTTCTGTTATTCTTGAGGCAAGTTCTAATTTTTTTAATTTTTAATTTTTTAATTTTAACTTGTTCAATTTAAGTATAAGCTTTATCTTTAGGTTGTTATAATGTATAATGTTCTGCATTTTAGCTTATCAACTTATTTAAAATAATGTAAAAAATATTATTAAAGAAAACATTTTTGTTTCTGTTACAGTTAGTTGCAATCGGTTATGCTATAATGACAACAAGAACAGTGGATATGGACTGGAAAAAAAGATCTTTACGAGTTCTGCCAATGTTTATTCTGCCTGCTTTATCATTCACTTTATATTATGGACTTTCAAGCTTTACAAGATATTGTAAGTTTACATACTTGTAATTAACTGAATTAACCGACCCAAAAAAACCGAAACTTTTTTTGGTTCGGTTTAGGTTTGCCAAAAAACCAGACCTTATTACTAACCGAATCACTGCAGTGTATATATATATATGTCTTCTAATATTTTAAGACATTTTAATTTTAGCATTATGTATTTTAAATATTATAATTATTACTAGCATAAAATAGTGACGATTGATGTGCTTTCGTGTAGGTGATCGAAGGGATCAAAAAACATTAGAAAAACTTCAGGCCGAAATGCAAGCAAAAATTGATGAACTTAAAGAAAGAACTAATTACTACAGTACTCAACAACTTATTCAGGTACACTTCGAAGCTGCCATAAATATTTTTATTTTTTAGTAAATTACATAAATCGTCCCTATGGTTTGTATGAAATTATGGATTTCGTCCCTCGAATTTCTTTATTACACGGATAGTTCCTAAATTTGAAAATTGAAACTTGTAACACCAATTTTTGTAGGGACAGTGTAATAAAAAAAGTCGAGGGGCCAAATCTATAGTTTCATACAAACCACAGGGACGATTTATGTAATTTACTCTTTTTTTAAGTTGGTATTATTTTTTTGCTAATTTTTGACCCGTTTTGCAGAAATACGACCCGGATCCAGCAGCAAAAGCAGCAGCTGCGTCTGTTCTTGCATCAAAACTGGGTGCAGATTCGGGCCTACAAGTTTATCTTGCAAACGAATCACAACCCGACCCGTATTCCAAATCAAAGATTAATGATAATCAGGTTCAACAAACTAGTGGTCTTAGAAAAAGAAACCAATCAAACGTGAAATCTTCTGGAAACAATGTGGGCCCGCATCGTTCTGAGAAAGAAATGGGTCAAAATGACGTTCTTGAGAATTCTTCACACGGTCAACAAGGTCAACTTGTAGTTGACCACCGTGATCCGGCAACCTTAGGTAGTCAAGATGGTGGTTGGATTGCTAGAATTGCTGCTTTGCTTGTGGGCGAGGACCCCACACAATCGTATGCACTTATTTGTGGTAATTGCCATATGCATAACGGTGAGTTGACTTTTTTGACTTTTTGTTATGTTTTAAGTGCCACATTAGCAATTTTGTTACAGTTGGCAAGATGGGCGAGTTGGGTAATCTGTCAAAATTAAACTTTTACTCTTATATTTCTCAAAAATAAAACCTTTAACACCTAAATTTGTCAAAAATTAAACTTTAACACCTAAATTTGTCAAAAATTTAAACTTTAACACCTAAGTTTGTCAAAAATTAATCTTTAATACCTAAATTTGTCAAAAATTGTACTTTCATTCTTTTTTATAATGGTGTAAATTTTTTTACACCCTGCATCGTTAAAAAAGCTTTTTTTTTTCAATTTATTATTTTTTTTCATTAAACATTGAAAACTCACATTAACAGAAAAAAATAATAATTATTATTTGTACATATTTACAGGACTTGCAAGAAAAGAGGAATTTCCCTTCATCACATACTATTGTCCCCATTGTAAGGCTTTAAATAAACCTAAAAACTCTTCTGATATAACATCCCCTGTTTCGGGCTCTTTAACAATAGCAAATGAGCCCGTTTTTGAGAAAGTATCCGCTACAATCAAACCCGTGGTAGCTACAATGGAATTGCAAGAAGCAAGTGAGAAAAAAGTGGATGAGGATGTTGTGAACCGTTAAGATGGGATGATTTGTAATGGTTGGTTTGTTGTGTAACAAAAAAAATGAAGAATTTTGATTTATGTATGATTATAGTGGGATGTTAAATTTTTGTGTTAATTAAATAATTAATATACACAGGGTAACGAGTGTTTGTAACCTAATTATAGTTCGGATTCGGGTTATTGTATTGTGGTATGAGGTTAATTTAAATTTATCCCATAATACGGGTATTAATTTAATAGTTAGATGGTGCATGGTAATAGGTATGTGTAATAGGTATGTGTAAACTGGACTGTGTGTACCAGTTTTTAATTTTCATGCAAAATCAGTTCTTTGTTCTTTTCAAAACAAAAAAAAAATAAAAAATCAGAAACACCAGTCTGGTTCTGGTCTAAGATGTCATCGGTTCTTGGTCTGATTGAAACCATATATGGTTCTTGGTTTAATTCTTGGTTCATATCTGAGCAGTTTAGTTATTGAACCGTAGTTTAGTTATTGAACCGTGCACAGATGTAGATAGTAATATAGCATCAAGAAAGACCTCATATAAAATTAATACAAGCCGATTAAAAACCGTACAACTCAATACACCCTTGAGAAACAAATAAATGAATTTTTTAATACAAATTTTCGGTTAAGTGGTGTTTAATGCTCCAAAATTTTCGTTAATTAAGTTTGTATAAGCTCAAAAATTCATCCAAAATTGCTACTCGTTCGATGCTGACGTTGGGCTGTTTGCACAAATCTCCATTTTATGAAGTTCCAATAACTTCTTTTCAGGGTTACATAATCCTACAAAATATACAACTTTTTATTACATATTGGCAATTATATCATATATTTAGCATGATTTCAACTCTATGGAAGTTAGAATAAAGTGCATAATTGTCATTTGACATGAAATTGTTCTGTATGAATAATGTATGAATAAAAATTATTCTGTAAGAGTTAACTCCCAAATTATAACTAAATTATAACTGTTCCATTTAGGCCACTTAAATAAAAAAAATCCACAACAATGGAATAATACTGAAAAAACTTAAGTTGTTTTTGGGGTTAAACAAAAGTTTATGAAACTTTAGTGGGAAAAAGATGAAACTTTATTACTTGGTTTGTTATTTTTTAGTGGAAAAAAATAATTAAATTTTTAATTTTAGATATATTATAAGGAGAAAAACAAACCGGAACATTTAGGGATATCCCAAACAGCAATAGATGAAGAAGTGCATTCTGGTTGACAAAGTTGACGGTTATTTTCATGTTTTACATTCATTGCAAGCATCCATGCACCAATTGTAACATCCTCATTGCTAAACATTCTAAAACTGGAGGGTAAAAAGGTAAATATTCAGAAAAGAAAGAAAAAAAAAACTCTAATTTTCCATCTCCAATTTTCTAGAAAATTCAAGGTGTTTTTTTATCTTCTAGAAATTGCATTTAAATTTTTTGGTTTTCCTGTTTAGAAAACATAAGGAATTTTTTTTTATCTCTGGAAGGAGAATAGTTAAAAACTACTCCGTATAATAGTCGGTTTTAAGAGATATAGTTATAAAACTAAAAGTGGGTTTTCACTTTTTCATGATCTAAAAAAAATCAATTTAAACATGTTTTCTTTTTCCAGAGTTTTCTTTGAAATTTTTTTAGAAAAAATTTCACATTTTTCTAAACTAAACAACCTATAAATTTCACTATAAAGTTAGATACTTTTAGTGGTAAACTACATAAATTGTCCTTGGGGTTTTTCGGAAACTGCATTTTTGTCCCTAAACTTTTTTTTTCTGGGTTTTTTTTCTCAACATAGAAGATGACCGGAAAAAGAAATTAAAAAAAATAGATAAATTTAAAATAAGGGTACTTTAGTAAATTTAGGTGGAAAATGATGAAGTAAAGGAAAAATGAAGACCACAAGTACAAAAAAACCCGAGAAAAGGAAGTTGAGGGACAAAAACGCAGAATCCAAAAAACCAGAGGGTCAATTTTTCTAATTTACCCTACTTTTAAGCTACTTCATAAAAACAAAATTAAAAAAAAAAAAAAAAACTTGCCTATTATTTCTTAAAGCAACCAAACTTGCAACAACGTTGGCAGATAGAGCGTATATTGGACCATAAGCATGAAGAAAATACTCTTTTCCAATCATATACCCGAGTGGCTCATTCCTGTATATATCAATCAAGATATTAAATTATTAATTAGTTATTATAACAAAAATTACATAAAGAGTTTATCCAACTATAGCAACACTTACCATTATCGTATGTATCCTACTTTAAAACTTACCTTTTGATGTACTAAATTTTAAATTTTATATTTTAATTAATTCCACATGGTAAAAAGTAGAAGTCGGTGCCACGTCAGCAACCAACTAGTTTCAAAAGGTACATTTTGAAGCAGGATGCATATAACAATAAAAAGTTTTAATTTTTTTACTGGACTAACCATTTTAGCTTCGGGTCGGTGAACACGGGCCCTTTTTTCATGCATCCAAGATATGTTTGTGTGTTATGACGCTCTTTAGCCAAAAGTAGTGATAGGCGGTCTGAAATTGAATCAAACGACAAAATGAGAAAAATTATACATTTCCCAGAAATTAAAAACTATAAAAAGTTATAAAAAAACACACAATTACATATACTAGATTATTCAGGGTAAGGTTATTGAAAAACGAATCTTAAGGTAAAAAATGTAGCGAGAATTCTGGTGCTGACATGTGACATAATGACACGTGTCAACACCAGAATCATCGCTAAACTTTTTACATTAAGAGCCCATTTTATTTAATATTATAATTATTATAAAAGTTATTCACCTGGTCTTAAATATATGTCATCATCAGCTTTAACATAAAAATCAGAATCATACAATGCATATGCAGCTTTAAAAAAAGCTAACCTGTAATAAACACATAAAAATTAGAAATAATTTCCAGATTATGACTTATGAGCATAATTAGGTTAATTATAATTGCAGTTAGAATTAACTAACTAACTAACGTTTTGTATGGGAGCTTACTATACTCCTCTTCAATATCTAACAGCAAGAAATCATCGTATTCTTCAACTTCTTTTTTAAGTTCCGTCATTTTTGACTTATCATTCGTTTTACCGATAATAAACCTGAAAGTCAACCCTGTGGATTCTTCTAATCTGTGTAGTGTTTCATTAAAAGCAATAATTAAAATTTAAATAATAGAAAACAAAAAACAATAATTATATACCGTTGAAGTCCTTGATGATCTGAAGGCATCCAAGTCTTCCTCAACGATTTCCGTCTACCAGCTGATGCAAAACCGGTTTGGATTCCAACAAAAGCCATCACTTTATGCCTTTTTAGATCCAAATCAGAACTCAAACCGCCATTGATATCATTACCACGACTTTGATCCCAAACCACAGACACTGATAAAGGTTTAGTATGCTTACATTTATACACACCTGTAATATCTTGTTTCAAAATCACAATGCCGAAGAATAACAAACTAGCTAATCCGATTGCGAAGCATAGGGTGAGTGTGATTGGGTTACGACCTATGTTTGAAGGATGACGAGCATGGAAGAACTTCCTTGATGAAGGAATCGGCATTGGAAATCGGAAATTGGAAATTGAATTAGGGTTTTGGATTTAGGTATTGAGAATTGTTGTTTGGAATCATTGATTTGGGGGGAAATGGATGGAGTGATTTGGTACAGAGATCTAGGTTAGGGTTTGGAGTTGGTAGGGAGTGATGAAAGTGAAATTGAAATTGGGTTAGTTATGACGGTTTTTTGGTGTGTAGTTGCAATAAGTTTGGAGAATAAAATATGTTGCTTTACAATTACAACAGTTGGTTTGTACAAGTGTCGATAGTGATGTGCCACCTAATCATAAATATTTTGGCGATGATGATAGGGTGAAAAAGTTGTAGAACCTAAAAATATTAAACGAATGTATTTTGTCAGTATAACTATATCAGTTTTGTATGTATCATTTGACATAATGTTAAGGTGACAAATAATAAAGTATCAATCATAGTCACAGTTAACATTCCTTTTAATATATTATAATTTTTAATTTTATTATTTCCTCCGTATCAAAATAAGTGACACATATTCTATTTTAGGGTGTATCAAAATAAGTGACACACTTTGAAAACTTTCTTTATTTGATAAAAAAAGTGGGACACATACCCACTAACTATCCACTTTAATAAAGTGAAATTACTCTTAATACCCTTACTTTTAATTCTAAAACTCATTAATATCACTTTATTCAAGAAAAGTGGGACCTATTTTTCACTAACTATGTACTTTAATTTATTTTAACCTCTACTTTAATCTTTTACCACAAACTCGTATAAGTTAATTTGTGTCACTTATTTTGATACGGAGGAAGTATTAAGAAATGACAACATTTGATTTCCTACATAAGAATTTAATCTAAATTTAATATTTTGGATTATTTGACACTTGCATAATAGTAAAAGAGAAAAAAAACTAATTACCAACCAATTTTTTTATAATTAGGTTATTGAACATTGATTAAAAAAAATCATCTTTATTGTTAACTTTCACCATTTAAATATAATAGTTTGTCTCTTGTTAGCAAAATTTTAATAAGAGCAATGATATATCTAACCTAATTCATTCACCTAAAAAGCAACCTACCAAGATACAGATAAGTGGTAATATTAAGACATAACAAAAACTATTTCACACATTACAACATATGTTTTAATATGCTTATACAACATTATAACTTGTTAAAGTATGGTGAGTGAAGTACTTTTTTGGTGCATATATCACCTCCCTAAGATTAATGGTAGATACGATAATAGAAAATAAGTGGAAAATATATGTCCAACTTTTAATTTTCTTAGGACCCTTGGCTCAATAGATTTCCGTGAAAACATTACAGACAACTAGCAGGGTACCCGCGCAATGCGGCGGCGGGTACCCTGTGATTATATTTCGTTTCGACCAATTGGTTGATGTCGGTGGTGGTGATGGTGGTAGTGGTAGCTTAGTTGGTTAGCACATTGTGTTAATAACACATAGGTTGTAAGTTCAAATCACGCATGGTGCATTCTTTATAAACAAAAGTTTTTCTCGAAATAACAAGTCTGAAAACTGAAATTTAAGATTTACTAACATGAGAATTTAAATGTGGGTAAATCAAGAATTTGCACTTTAATGCTTAATACATCATTCCTATTTTCATATTTTCCCATCATTTCCGGGCATAAGAAAAGACCATGAAAACAGGACATTTCTGCAATCAGATATGTAATCTGAGCTTGTTTGTCTCGGTCACCAAATATGACAACACCACAAACCAGTTTGAGGTTTTTACAAGGTAACCTGAAAGCAATTACAAAACATATTGATTTGTATAACAATGATACCATAAATAACATTTTACAAAAATCATTTTGGCTTATATTTAATTCCATTCGTAATATTGTTGAATGAAAATTATCTTTTATATTAGAATCATAAAAGAACAGAAAGAGTGATGGTCATGTTAGTAACAATTAGCAAACATCCCCACTTCTTTGAATGTCATAATCATTGTGATTGTAATGAAATAGTATATCCACTCCCCCATGTTTTTTCATATTTCACCAACTACAAACTGTTTAAATCCCCAGGTTTTTTCATTTTCACCAACTACAATCAAAATCTATGCGCTGCAACCAAGATGCTTCAATTGTCAAATGTTCCAAAAGAGTCAGCCCTTACTTTCTACGTGTTAACCTGTGATGAACACAAAAATATTTATTGTATTTTTATAATGTGTGTATTTAACACCAAAAGGTTTTAAGTGAAAAAATAAATCAATGTGATCCAAGTACCTCATCTTATAGAATCATACAAATTCACAATAACATTTGAACATCAACCAATGATTTTGAAAAAAACCCAATAATCCTGTTTTAACACGTTACATGATCCCCTAATTTTGCAAGGATAAAGTCTGCAAAGAAATGGTTGATTTCATGTAAAAGGTGCGGTGGACAACAACTGTATAAGAAAGCTGAAGGCAAGTTAAAATGAATATAAAACTATAATAAATCAACACTGTTACATACACATATTTATATCACTCATTGTACGTACCTATTAAGAACAGACGCATATAGAGCTTTGATTATTAACTTACTAACTCTTTATTAACACAATGTGTGAAATTTTGATTCCCATTTCATAAGATGTAATTGCAATTAAATCTTCAAGTAATAATAAAAAATCAAAATTATACCTTCATCCTACCATTCTTTTAATCCTTCCATGAGTTCCAAAAGCTAATAAAATAATATTATAAATGAAAACATTTCACCAATTTATTTATAACTATAATTTAAAGGAACAACACTGTTATACAACTCTTTTCCAATTCGCAAGCTTCATTCTCCCACATCAACACCTAAAAGTACAAACAATAAACAAAAAATTGACTTCAAAAATTAATTAGGAACAAAGCGTCTTCCTAAATTTGATAATAGAATTCGAGTTTGAGTTTTTACTCCATAAAGTTATCCAAAACATGATAAGGACCACCATGAAGTAAAATATTTTTAATTTATTATTGCTAGACTTTCAATCTTAATGGATTATAAGACCTATATAAAATTACTCATATAATAATGGATAAATAGAATAACAAAAGGCTAAAATTGAAACTGAACAAACGGAATATGAAGAGTAATGAACTTTGATTGGGTTGAGGAATCCAACCGTATCCCTAGTAGAAGAGAGTAAGCATATATATCATCAATGCCAAAGCTCACTTGAACTGGACACCTTCAAACACCAACAATAAAACATAAACTTTTTGCAATCGGTACTGAAATCATTAAACATAGTCAAATTAGAGAGTGTGATTTCTGTATCACCTGAAAATGCGATCAGATATAGGTTTTGTTGTCGTAAATGGAAAGGAAAATGGAGAGGTTCCTGCTTTGCACATGTCTTCAGAGGAGACTCTATTGGAGGCGTTGCGGACGGAGGTTAACTGTGAAAACAATTGGCAAAGGGGGCGTTGGCCATCTTTTTTGGATCTCATTGAACCGAAATTATGTCAGGAACTCAGGTAATAAAATCCCCTGCTTCGAATGTTGGTGAGATTTGAGTCGGAAAGACGAAAGAGATGGATATAAGTAGTGAATTGAGGCGATAGGGTTGGAGAATCGAATCGACGGTAAGAATTGAATCAATGTAACGGGAGTCGAGGAGGCTTTGGGGTTTTTGAGGCATATAAGGACACATTAAATTAGGTTATATTTATTCATTTTGATACTAAGCATGACTTGCTATCTAGTTCAGTTGGATAGCTAACTCGTGTTGTGAACCATAGGTCCTGTGTTCGAAGGCTGCTCAATGCATTATTTTTTAAATTCTTTTTCAAGATAAAAAAAGGAAAGTATTTGGCTGAATTTTCAGCTTGCTATTTAGGGAAAGGTCCTAAATGCTTTATAATATAGTAGAGATATGCGACAAAATGTGTCCCAAAAGAGAAACATAACAATTCGAAACGATTTGCAGACCACTTTCTTATTATCATGATTTTAATCCTCTTGGAATAATTTCTTGGTTTACTGACACCATATCCATTAAACGGTTAGGTTGTTGAAGATTACAACTCCAGTCTGTTGATGTACCTATACATGATTTACTTATGAATGGGTTTAATGTTATAGGCGCAAAAGGATTCCAATAAAAGGACTCTAGGTGCAAAAAGTTTCCAACAAAAGGACTACCAGTGTAATTTTTTAAAGTAAATGACTATACATGGAATATGGTTATATGGTGTAAAGTGTAAACTCTGAGACCATCCTTCTAATTTACTATTTTATAATATATTTTTAAATTAGATAAAATAATTTCAAGTATGCTACTATTTTCTTTAAAAATGACGGGATAAAAGGTTTTGCTATTTTTGCAAAAAATAAAAAATGGAAGAGTTGGCCCCTAGATATAGAGATGAATTTTAGCAAATAATCCATCATTTTACTCAAAAAAATTACTCCCTCCGTCTCATTTTTATTGTCCATGTTTCCTTTTTTAATTGTCCCAAAATGACTGTCCACTTGAAAATTCAACCAATCAAAAAACACTTACGTGGTAAAGATAAAATTCTACTAGTTGCACAGTATAATAAATACACTTTTCTTAAACTGTGTAATTTTCAAATGTGGACAATATTTTGTGACGGAGGGAGTATATTATTATCGAAATAATTTATTTTTTGTATCATATGTGACATTTAAAATTTTACAAAATAGGAATTCTTTTTTTTTTTTTTTGACGTGAAGTGTTTTGACCCAACCCTTGACCTTCCCACTTGATCAACCTTAAAAAGAGCCCGTTATGAGAAATGGGCTCACCTAGAAATTGGTTGTTACGGGTCGGCCCGTTGTACATGGGCTTTTTGAGCGATACGGTTCCCGGAAAAACCATGAGGTTAGTTTTTTCAAGACTCTTTTTCTCATCAGCTTCCAAAAGTGAAAACCCGAACCCGTGTGTCCATGTTTCAACTAAACTGGGAATAGCAGATACCACTAGTGTTTCAACCTTAAAAGACTTCAGCATCTGATAATACAACAAACAAAAAGGGTATTTTCGTAATTTCATATTCCTAGTACAAGTATGTACTTATGTTTTTATATGGTTAGTTATGGTTTAGACCTCAAACTTTCACCTATTCGGCAGTTTAATCCATAAAGTTTTTTCACAATGGTGTGTTAAAAAGGGTATATTCGTAAATTTGTATTCTTAGTACAAGTATGTATATGTTTTTATATGGTTAGTTATGGTTTAGAGCTCAAACTTTCACCTATTCGGCAGTTTAATCCATTTAGTTTTTTCACAATGGTGTTATCCTAAACTTTGGTTATTACATGTTAATACTTACAAAAAGCGTTTACTCCTTATTTTTAAAACTTTTATTTAAAATAATTATATCAGTTTTTTTTAATAATAAAATTTTGGGTTAATTTCATATACGTCCTTGCAAATTTGCAAGATCACGTACATATCATTGCAAACTTCATTATTACATATATATATATATATATATATATATATATATATATATATATATATATATATATATATATATATATATATATATATATATATATATATCCTTCCAAAACATCAAAATCTCACATAAATCCTTTTACCCAATTTAATCATATTTAAATCTTTTAAAAAATAAAAAAACATATATCCTGATCTTAATAAATGGTAAAATAATGTAAACGCCCTTGACGAATGAAAATGTAATTGTCGAGTTTGGCAAGAAAATACCCTTAACGAAAGAAAGACCTTCAAGGGTATTTAGGACATTTTACCATTAATTTTGATAAGGATTAATTTGTAAAAATTTAAATGATTTATATATGATTAAATTAGGTAAAAGGATATATATGAGAATTTTGATGTTTTGGAAGGATATATACGTAATATTGGAAGTTTGCAAGGACGTATATGAAATTAACCCTAAATTTTTTTTACCACATATATTATACTAATAAGACGAATAGTAATACAAATAACAAAAATAATAGTGTTATTTAGTTAAAAGACAGGTGAAGCATTGAGATATATTTTGAGGGTTAAACCATCAAATACATTGCCAAGTTTAGGATAACACCATTGTGAAAAAAGTTGAAGGGTTAAAACGCCAAATTAGTGTAAATTTGAGGACTAAAACATAATTAACCTAATTATAAAAGTGATAAAATATGTTTTAGATGGAACTATAACTAACCTCTTCAATAACATTGATGAGACGCCTACACATTCCTTGACGCCTATATCTGTTACATGTTGCAATGAGAGGTAACTCTGCAACTGCTGCTCCATGAATCCTGAACAAGAATTACAAATTCAGATGTAAATTTACCAAAATACCCCTACCAATTCAATAGATTGTGTAAGATATAGAAATTAAGATTATACCTTAAGGTAGCTACAGAGAGTATGATGTCATCTTTCTCCAGGACCACTGTGTAGAAACCCTCGTAGTTAAGACGAACATATTCTGATCTGCAGAAAATTAAATAAAAAAGTATAAAAAACCATGATTCTAACATTTGTCCATGTTTAGTCCTTGTATATATTTAGGAATATGATATATTTATGCCTAATAAAGAGATTAAGACATATGGCAATATCAAAGGTGAATATAATGACAGGAAATACGTGTCTTGAATAGATTAGACATATATTTAGGCATGCATGATATTAGAGGCAAGGTTCTAAAAAACGCACCATGGCGGCGCCAAGGCGTGAGGCGCGACACCGCCGTTACGAAACAGTTCATGGCGGTAGTATAAGGGGTGTCGGAAAAAAAACGCGATAAGGCGGCGTGTTATGGCGAGATTTTTTAAATATTCTTGTAAAAATTTGAATTTTTTTTGAAAAAATGATACTCCCTCCGTCCCACAAAAAACTTCCCATTTCACCCAAAATATTTGTCCCATAAAAAACTTCCCATTTGAGAAAATTGGAGGGACCCACTTAATAAACTAATATTACTTATATTTTATTTATCATTTCTCTCACTAACTTTATGTCACTTCTCTTTTATTTATCATTCTCTTTCTAAACTAATCATATATTTTAATCAAATTTATTATCAAATACCCCATCACTATCTATCTCCTAAAAACATGTGCCCAAGTGAAATGGGAAGTTTTTTGTGGGACGGAGGGAGTATTTTTTTTGAAAAAATTATATTTTTTTGAAAACAATGATGGCATGTAATTATAAATTTAAAAAATCATGTAAATCAACAGGGATATAATTATTTTTGAATTTGATATACATATATATAAAAAATATATCAAAAAATTTGCCGCCTTAAGTCACGCCTTGAAAAACGCCATGGCTCGCCACGACTCGCCACGGTCAAGGCTTGATGGTGCCGCCACGCCGCGCCTTGCGTCTTTTAGAACCTTGATTAGAGGACTAACTTCTACACTACATTTTTTATGCATTTACCATAGTGTACAAGTGTTACTACACAGTGTACAAACATATAAAGCCACTATTGTGGTGTATAGGTTAAAATGTGTAGTGTAAAAATCAACACCTATAATATTACTCATATGTTTATACTTCCTCTGTTTTAAAATAAGTGATACACTTTCTATTTTTGGGTGTTTCAAAATAAGTGATACACTTTGAAAACTTGCCTTATTTGGCAAAAAGTAGTGGGACCCAAACCCACTAACTACCTCGTTTAATAAAGTGAAAGGACACATTTACCCTTACTTTTACTTTTAAACATCATTAAATCCAATTTAATCAAAATATGTGGGACGCATCATCTACTAACTATCCAAATTAATTTAATTAACCTTCATTACCTTATTTTGCCTAAAAGATCGTGCACTTAGAAAGTGTATCATTTATTTTGAAACGGAGGAAATACTTTATTTCTAATTGGGTCACTAGAAACTGGCTATGTGTCCCCTTTGGGGCATTCGCCAACCTGATGACTAATAAAATGATGACAAAATGATGACATGGCGGTAACTGAATGCCACCTCAGCATGTTACTAGGTCATCAGGTTGGCGAATGACCCAAATAGCAGGGCATAAAGCCATATTTTAATGATCCAATTGGACAAAAAGTTGTACAATTACTAAACCAAAACAAATGTAAAAGTACCTTATTATTTTAGGAATATAATATTATAATAACAATAAGAAAATATATAAAGGATTACTCACTCCCAATTGTATAAAACATGGGGAATCATATGGATGCCCGTTCTGGTATCCACCATAGGAAGAAAGCATTCTTCCATGATTTTAAGGGCAACTGCTAGTTTTAGATTGCATTCTGCTTTTAGGCCAACAAAATTCTGACCCGAATGAACCTTTTCATCACCATGAATACACCTCAGTAGGGCCCACGAGAAATTGTCAGAAAGTGGATTTACACATCCGATTTGTGAATTAAGACCCGAATGGATCTGCAAAAGTAAACGGGTTAGGCTAACTTGTTTATTAAATGGGTCGTGTTTGGTTGGCTTGTAGATAAGCGGGCCGACCCGCCAACTTGTTTAAAATTTGTTATATATATATATATATATATATATATATATATATATATATATATATATATATATATATATATATATATATATATAATAAGCTCAATTACAGCCCATTTAACTGATCAAACTGATTACCTTCTGACAGGTTTCTCCACAGAACCAGGTAGGACCCACCATTTTTTTCTCAATTTCATTCTCTGTAATGCATTCATGATGATCTGTATACAAGTATGACAAATGTCAAAATTGAGACATTAAAAAACAAATGTGTTTTGTGATTGGTAAGTATAGAAAATTACATTTGTGTTCACACTGCGAACATTTCAGACCATTATGATTGACTACATTCCTGCAAATCCAGCAACAGCAGTTTGAACAATACCAATTTCCTTCAGGCAGCTCCTGGAAAAAATTAATAATATTTTATTGCTAACGGGTCAATCAGGTAAAAATTATGGTTAAAAATGGAAACATGTCAATTTTAAAGGACTTTAAAAAATAAAAAATAGTGTAAATTACACCAATCATCCTTATGGTTCGTACCAAATTTCACCAATAGTCCTTTAGTTTAAAAAATTACACTCGTAATCTTATTTCTAAAACCTATTGCACCCATGGTCCTTTACTCTGACGGACGTTAAATGTTGTTGTTCAACCCATGTGCAGTGCACATGAGGGTATTTTTGACATTTTACAACTTTTTCTTTTTAATTAATAAACAATTTTCTTTTTGTTTTTTAATATAATTAAAAAGAAAAGGTTGTAAAATGTCGAAAATACCCTCATGCACTCCACATGGGATGGGTTAACAGAAAATTATCACGTCAACTAGTGTAAAGGACCATAGGTGCAATAGGTTTCAGAAATAAGGACTACCACTGTAATTTTTGAAACTAAAGGACTATAGGTGAATTTGGTACAAACCATAAGGATGACTGGTGTAAAAAATATTAGTAAAGTTGACCGATTTTCTCAAGTAGAAGTTGACCGATATCGACCAATGTTGACCAGTCCGATTAATTTCACCGATTATGTAATTTCTAGGTCGGTTGGCCACCGATAACCGCCTAGGTGGCGATTAATCAGCCGACGAGACCAATTAAATTAGCTTTTATAGATAGAACAGATACCTAACAAATGTTGAAATAATAATTTCTATTTTTAAACACAATTTTTTAATAAAAAAACAAACCTGAGTAGACAAACATGACTGATGAAATGTTGAAGGACAATTATCACAACAAATCAAATCACCACCATCACCACAAAGTCCACAAGTATCATCACTTTTATCAAATTCATCATAATACACAACTCCTTTAACACTTTTTCTAACTTTATATTCAGTTGACCAAGCTTCCAGCTGGCACAAAGTCAACGATTTACCAGATTCCATAAAAAGATTCAAACACGTATTTTTCATACTAAAACCATCATAATAACCAGCATGTTTTTTGAACTGAGAGACAGAAAACACCTTTTTACAACACCTACACAAAATCCCGTTTCGTGATACAACACCATCTTTGACCACTGTATCATCCTGTGGATCTCTGTACTGGATAATTTCATTTACACGAATAATTCCAAGATTTATTAACCAACATAAAACGGTTCTTGCACCGAGATCAGGACACTTTTTGGAATTATTTGGAACCAATCTGCAACCGCCTTTTTTGCTTTTGTATTTTCTCACACCTTTTGGAACACAAAATTTACTTTTTTTAGTATTTCGGTTATTTAATATAGCCGAGAGTAATAGATCATCATCTTTAAGGTAACAACTTCCTTTTTTATCCTTTTTAACCCTTTTAACTTTTTTATCCTTTTTTTCCTTTTTATGTTTAATAAACTTTTCACTTTTGACCACATTTTTAGAACTTTCGGGTCGGTTGACCAAACTTCTCTCTGCTTTGACTTCTTTTCCGTCTTTCAAACAGGGAAAAGTTTTGTCAATAAACACAACTTTTGCAAAAGGATCAAGTAAGTACCACCAATGAGCTAAAGCAGTTACTGTACCTACATTTCTTAATTTTTCGACGTCTGCGAATGCATTTGAAAGATCAGAACGAAACTGAGTCAACTCGGTCCACTTTTTGCCACTACAAACACCGACAAAGTTTGCATCTTTGACCAACCTTTGACCACACATATTCCAAGCTCTGTAAAATTCCCGAAATGGCCTTCCTTCAGGATTTTTGAAAACATATTCTCCACGCCCTTTATTATGTGTATTTCTGTTACGTTTACCAATTAACCACCCTGCTGCTTTAAGTAAGCAATAAGTGTGGTAACGCAAAAGCGGTTTAGGGTTTATAACAGAATCTTTTGTGGGAATTAAGAATTCAATTGAATCAATTTCAATAAAGGAAGAATCTTTCCATCTGGTTTTAGAACATTGTACTGGATTTGATTCATTTGAAGACTTAACTACCTTTTCTAGATAAGATTTGGATTCAGAATGTTCTTCTTCAGGTGACATTTTCATTCTCTTCACTTCAACATCAGGGGCATTTCTGGTAATTAAAGCAAACTCTTCACAATGTCCAGATCCAGAATCTTCTTTCGTGTTATGAAAGTCTTCTTGAATTGTCATTACCGAAATATCACTATCTGAACAGAACGAGATATCTTTAAGGGTATTTTTGTCATTTTGGAAATTGATTGCTCCAGTTACATTTTCTTGTCCAAAGAACACATTCCTAAAAATGTGGTTTTCATCCATTGAACCCTCGAAACCATCATCATGTAAACTTTCAATATTGCAGTTTAATAACATTTTTAATGATTTGATTGCTTGACCCTTCATTTGAAGGATTTCTATTGATTCCTTAATCAAATGAAATTCAAATCACGGTTTCTTGTTTTATCAAAATTAGTAATCTTGACATGTTTATGCGTTAGAACATGATCATAGCCGAATTGCATGTTAGACAACCAACTTATGAATGTCACACCATCTGTAATTAAAAAAAATTATATAAAAAAGTCACTTATAATAAAACGATGGTTGATGTACAAGTAAAAGTTAAAGGCAACACCTAACAAGATATGCTTCTTTCTTCTAGAAACAATTCTTTACAACAATAATCACATGTGTACAAATACAACTTTATTAACAAAATTAGCAATGGTCCTCACTGCCACTTGTAGTTTAAATATAAGAAAAGGTAAAAGTCAGCAATATTCATAAAAATTAAACCAAATCCATAACCATAACTTAGTTATTTTGTGTGTGTGTGTGTGTTGCTATATTAGGAGAATGCAGATAAATTTATAAAAAAGGAAAACGGAAAGAAAATGAATTATATAACATGCGTATATATTATGTAGGGATCTAGATCCAAAAAATAAAGACCTAATTCATCAACAAAAACAAAATATTAACCACTGGATTGCCTAAATGTAGTTCAAATTAGGAAATAGACAGCTACAGAATCAGTTAATCACCGAGTTACACCTCTGAATTCCGTAAATGTGGTTCAAAATAGCAAATAAACAGCAACGGAATCATAAATGTTAGCAAAAAATGCAGATAAATACACAAATCGAGCAAGTAGATATTATACCTAAATCGGAACAACAATACTTACACCGCGAAAACCATACAGTTCGAAGATCTACAGTATAACAGTAACATTCAACTAAAATAGCAACTAGATAAGTAAATCAGTAGACGATCAAAGTATCAAACCTTCGGACTGCATTTCCGGCCTGAAAACGGAGCTAGGGTTTGAAGATGAAGATTGTATGAAGCAATTAGAATGGAGAAAACTAAGCTCCAGCCATGGGGAGCATCTGCCAGCTGTATCGCACAATTTTGTTGAGTGAATTAGCTGAAGTGAGTGAAGGATTTTAGCTATGGAGATCCTGATAGCATTTGAGATTGCAACAATGATGGCGTCATCTTGGCGTTACTGCAACATTTTGTTCGAAACAAAATCATGAATGGCGGTGGTGGTGTGTATGATGACAATTATTGTTTGATTTTTTTTTCTTTATATTTTCAGCCAATTTTTTAGTCCTCGTTGCTTTCCAATATGTTATCTTACTACTATATAAAGCATTTAGGCCTACCTCATTAGGCAAGTTTAAGGAGCTCCTTAAACTTGATTTTAAGGACCTTTCCACTTTTGTTAGTTAGTTCTCTAACTTAAAAAAAAAATCGCGGCTAATAAGATTCGAACCCAAGACCTCTCCTAACTTATCACTATGTGTTAACCACTTGCTATACATTACACTTTGGTAACACCACCCACACTTAATAACAAAAGTTTGTTACTCGAAAATCACTTTACCCAATAACATTAAATATACGACGCTGTAAATCATCAACTCTTACCAAAATCCACATTTCCGTTTAATTATTTATTTCTAGCAACAATTATTACCGTGTAAACGAACAACACTTGCTCGCCACGAAATATGGTTTCTGGGTACCCGCCGCCGCATTGCGCGGGTACCCTGTTAGTTTTTATAAGGCATGGTATAATAAATCTTTGGTCAATTACATAATCAATTAAAGAAAATGCTAATGATAACTCTTAGGGCTGTTATTAAGAAGGTAAAATACATAAAAGACAACCCTTGAATTTTAGGAATATTACTTTTTTAATCAATGTACAAGCTTTTTATGCATGTTAGTAACAGCCCTAAGGGCTGTCATTAGCAAAACCCATCAATTAATCATGGTAAAATGTGTCTTAACTTTCATGAGCATTGGTCAATAAAAGGTTGTTTGTAATGGTTTATGATGTTGAGTATAAATTTAATACAGTATGATTTTGATATAATATGCTACCATCTCTATTGTCATCTTTTAATATAGCTACATAATACTTGTCACTGTATTGTTTTATATTATTTGTATATCATGCTAGTATTTAAATATGCATGTATTTTGGCTTTCTATATTAAGCTCTTTTTATTTATGTGTCGTATAAATGTTGGTTGCTGCTTTTTATCATGTGGATTACAAAGGAATGTTTACTTATTTGATTTAACGGGTTGGTTAAGCTATTTGAACTGATCGGTTGTTTGGCATGCTTTTTCAGAGTTTTGACTTTTAAGGATGAATTTTGTTTGTTTTTGGCATGTTCTGGTTGTTTAGGCCTCTTCCAACCGTGATTCATCAGTAAATCCATCATAGATCCATATCATCTCATCCTTACTGACACGGTCGTGTCAACAATAACTCATCATTAACACATCCTTTCCACACCATCATTTTTAATTAAACATAGATATAATATATTATTCAAATAAAAATAAACATTTATAATATTTTTTTTATAAATAAAACAAAAAAAAAAGATAAAAAAAAGATTTTTTATCGAAATATACGAATTGTACAAGTTTTTTTTATCAAAATATACGAATTGTGATATACTCCCTCCGTCCCACAAAAAAGTTCCCATTTCTATCATAAATTTTGTCCCACAAAAAAGTTCTCATTTCTATTAAATAATATTATTATTATGGGTCCCACCACCAACTATCTCTTAAAAACACTTTCTCTCTCCAATTAACCTTATATTTTAATCAAAAATAGTACCAAAGACCTCACTATCAACTATCTCCTAAATACTTGTGCCCAAAGGAAATGAGAACTTTTTTTGGGACGGAGGGAGTAACTTTAAGATTACCTATTATGTGTGGAATGCCTAAAAAAGTCATAGGGATATCTTGGATCCTTTTAGATTCACAACTTTTAAGTCAAATGTGTTCTGTGGATTACAAAATATCATACAAATTATCAATATGCAATTTATATGTGTTAATTATTTTTTTTCCCCGTAAAGACCATCCACACAACTCTTTTCATAAAATCAGCCTTGCATCCCCACAAAGAAAATGTCGTATTTTGTAGGGCTTGTTCCTTACGACTATCATCTTACGAAAAAGAAAGTGGTGTGTAGCTATAATAAAGATGTTAAAATAATTCTCTATTCTGGCATTAGTATGTTTTGTTGTGTTTGTTCGATAGATGATGATGGACGGTTGTAGTTTGCTTCGTGTTAATATTTTGGTTTGGTTGTGTTAATGTCAATTGACTGGATTTTGATTTTTTATTCTTCTATTAGGGATGACTGATAAGAAACTCGGAAACTAACGAGATGATGACAATAATGAAAATAACACATATAAGAATTGTTGAGATTCTGTTAGTATGAGCCTTGTACTTGTTCACAAATCACAACTTTATTCCCCTATATGCTAGAGGATTTAATTTGTAATAATTTTATATACAAGTTACATTACATCACGTTGTAAAATAAACTTGTTTGTCCATTTATAAACTTGGATTGTTTCACATGCAACAAATACATGTAAGAACATATATAGGTAAAATAAACTGTATATGATAACTATTCACACCTAACATCCTCTAAAATAATATTCCTTTCAATTTTTATTTTTTTTTTTTGGAAAATTACAAGTTAGATATCTTTTATGAATTTTTTTTGGAAGAATACAAGTTATATATCTTTTATGAATAAATATTTATTAGATTACTAGGGAAATACTGATAAATAAAATAATTTTCCTTTCAATTTTTTTTTTTTAAGATTACAAGTTAAATATCTTTTATGAATAAATATTTATTAGATTACTAGGAAAATACTGAAAAATGATGATAACAATAATTAGATCGTATGGATCGTGATCAAAATCAATGTTCTAAAATACGCGTCAAGGCGTGAGATAAAACTCCGTGGTTACAAAATTGGCAATGACAGCAGTGCAATGACGCGCCTTATCGTGAATTATTCGATTTCATTTCATGCCAACCAAACAAAATTTGGAACTAAAATGCAATTCCTGCAAAATTCTAATCTTTTTGTTAGATTACAATTTCATCTGGAACATTATGCGAAGAAAACAACACCTAATTGAATTCATGCCATAAATCACTCCTTAAAAGATATAATAGCTTGCCATGAGTAGTAACCATTTAATGGTGCGTGTTATAACGTTCATCGAAACAAAATTAGTAATACTTTTAGAAGAAGACAAGGTCCTATGGCCATGTGAATGAGCAAGTCGACTACCATTTCCGCTAAAAGTCAAACCTCGCTTTCCCGTCAAAGTACTCTCATCATTCTTCATTGACCTTTCTCTCTTCACAAAATTGATTATATTTCAATGGTTAGTTATCTCAATAATTCGTTTCTTCTATCGATTTATTCCAAAATCCAGGCTTGTATTTCTTTTATTACGCATCTGTTTCTTTTTTGCTTCATTTTGAGAGGAATTCATATTGTATATGCAATTATTTTGCACAGTTGTACCGTATACCTACAATCGTTCGGATGAACTAGATGATTTGATTCAATTACAGGTCTTGTCGATTTTTAATTTTAACATAATTTCGAGCTGAATTCTGGTTTTCAACTCTATGAAATCGCTCGAAGATTCGTTTTCTATTTTTTATTGTAATTTTTGTTTTTTAGGATCTAATTTTGTTTTTTGACCTAAATTTAGGCATATTTCGTCTTAATTTCTTTTGGCAGTTGTGAATCATGTAAATCAGTGCAAATTACTGAATTTGTGAAATTATTGAGATGAATTGATCATATATATGTTATAGCTGAATTTGTAATTTTGTAGGTTTTATGTGGCAGAATGGTACATTTTCGAGACTAATGAAATTTTATAAATCACTTTTAGTTATGTTTCTTATAATTTTCATTGTTAATGACAATATTTTATCATTTTATGCTTGCAGAATCACAAACATCTGGCTTAATTTTACTGGTCAAAATAGACAAATCCTTGTTATGGCTAAATTCAGTTGTTGTTTCGGGAAGGTTGCTTCCTCAACAGCAGTTATTAATAGAGGTGCATATTTAAATTTTAAATCTAGTTTCATTGATTTAATTCATGTTTTAAGTAGCATTTCAAACTAACATTTTTTGACATATTTCAGCAAATAATCGGGGAAACAATGCTGATTTTAGTATAGGTAAGACCACCTTCGAATTAACCTTAAATCGTTGCAAAAACTTATTATTATTATTATTATACATTATTATGCAAACGCAGAACTTTTGGATGTTGAAAACATGAGATTTTACACGTACAAAGATCTACGAGTTGCTACTCAAGATTTTAGACCAGAAAATAAGATTGGGCGAGGAGGTTTTGGTTCCGTTTACAAGGTGAATTTCTAACATTTTAGATTAAGATATTACTTAACTACTTAATGATATCTTAAACATATGTTTATTGATATATTTAGGGGATTCTTAAAGATGGATTAGCAGTTGCAATAAAGGTTCTTTCTGACGAATCAAGGCAGGGTTTACGGGAATTTTTGACGGAAATAACGGTTATTTCAGATATACAACATGAAAACCTTGTAAAGTTGCACGGTTATTGTGTTGAAGGAGATCATAGAATTTTGGTTTATGGCTACCTTAAAAATGGTAGTTTGGATCAAACACTACTTGGTAATTTGCAACCCCTTTTGACTGATCATTAATTTTATTTCCATTTGTACGTGGTACCGTTTTTTTTTTGTTTTTTTTTTAATTTTGTTGATTTTTTTTAATATGTAGGAAGTGGTCATTGTAGCATTAAATTCACATGGGAAATTAGAAAAAAGATATGCATAGGTGTCGCAAAAGGGCTTGCTTATCTTCATGAAGAAGTACAACCTCATATTATTCATAGGGATATTAAAGCAAGCAATATTTTGCTTGATGAAGATTTTACACCAAAAATTTCAGATTTTGGTTTAGCAAAGCTTTTTCCATCTCATCTTACTCATGTTAGCACACGTATCGCTGGAACTCAGTAAGCTCAACACCTCTCATAATATAATATACACACACACACACACACACATAAAAGTGAGATCGAGTGAGGACTCAAAATTTGGTGAGGACTGATAATGATTCAATATTTCTTGATTATGATTCAATATTTCCTGATAATGATCCATATTTCCTGAGAATGATCCAATATCTCCACACGAAAAAAAATAATAAAGATCCAATATTTTTTATAATGATCCAATGTTTCTTAAACGATTAGTTGAGAATTGTCCTCGCTGTCCTCACCGATTTTTGAGTCTTTACCAGATCCTAACCCTGTATGTATGTGTGTGTGTGTGTGTATAATTATATATATACCGTGTAAACAGAACCAAAGACTTTTGACTTGTTTAACCCATTCGACCCGTTTATCTTTTTTTTTTTTTTCAAATTTGACCCGTTTGAGGTCAAGCACAACTAAAATCGACCCGTTTACAAATAAACGAGTTAATTTTCCTAGTAATAATATTCTGGTAATGAATAATTGTAGAGGCTATTTGGCTCCTGAGTATGCAATAAGAGGCCAATTAACAAGAAAAGCAGATATTTACAGTTTCGGTATTTTACTTTTGGAAATTGTTAGTGGAAGACCCAATCAAAATAGACGGTTACCCGTCGAAGAACAATATCTTCTCGAAAGGGTATGTAATGATGACGTGGCATACACATGTGAATAGATGACATGGCATAATGACATGGCTAATATACTCCACATCATCATTTTTCTTTTCAGGTATGGGAGCTATATAGAGAAGGTGAGCTAGAAAGATTAGTAGACACTTCAATGGAAGAAAATTATGATATTGAAGAAGCATGTAAATACTTAAAAATCGGTCTATCTTGCACACAAAGTCTCCCAAAAAGCCGACCGTCAATGTCTAATGTGTTGATGATGTTGGAAAATGAAATGGATTTTAATGATAAGGATTTATCTGATCCGGGATTATTATCTGAATTAATGAATTATAAAAATGTGAAAAATAACACGTCGGGTACGGGTACGTCATCTAGCGTGTCAGGAAATCAAGAAGATTCCCCGTTGTACGGGAACACAACAACCTCGTATGCGAATATGACATTTACAACAATCGCGGATAGATAGTGTTATTTCTTTTGTAGATATATTGAAAAAATGCAAATGTCATTGTGTGTTTTATTTTGTTTTGATTCATAGGTTTAGATGATTTTGAAAGAGTAATTGGTGAAATCCGTTAGACTACTCCCATTGGTATTTTATGGGGTTGGGTCACCCAATAAAATATTAATAAAAAGAGAGAGAGGGTCACCAAAAGAGGTGACCTAGGTTGGTGGAGGAGACCAAGGTCACATGAGGGTCACCAATTATTTTATTGTTTCTATTTGTTTTTTGTGTGAGGTGGAATTTTATGATTGGTTCCTTTGATTTTAATAAGTAATAAAAATTTAGGTTGGGTTGAGTTGTTAATGTGTGTAAAGAATAAGGTTGGGTTGGGTCGTGTAGGTGGAGGAGAGAGATATTAATTTTTAATGAAAAGATTGGATTGGGTTGCTAATAAGGATAGTCTTAATTGGATGTGTATTTTAACATCTAGAGTGCGTTTGGTTTGTAGTTAAGAATCACCATGGTATGGGTTTTATTATTGGTGGAATGGGAATGGGAATGGATTTGATTACTTAGAAACCATAATTTAATATTTAGATAATTTTAATGTTCATCCAATAAATCAAATACATTTATTTTTAACTAGCAGGTTACCCGCGCAATGTGCCGGCAGGTATCTTGTGACTAAATTTGTCGGCGATCAAGTTTTTTTAAACATGAGCTGTTTTAGCTATATTGAATATCTCATAAGTTTCTTTAAATCCGAAATTGAAGTTTTTTTAAATATGAGTCATTTTAGCTATGTTGAAGTTAAAGATTATATATATTAGTTATTGGGGTAAAGCAAAGTATCAAGTAGATGAACTGGTCAACACACACTCTTAACTCCCAAATGGTCTTGAGTTCAAATCTCTTAAGCAATATTTTTTTATTTTGTGTTGGTTAAGATGTTTCCCAAAGTAGAATGTAAGATTAAGACCTTCTAATATTAGAAGACCGAAATGCATTAAGTGTAGTATAGATATAGATATAGATTAGATATGAAATAAGTACAATTTACACAAGATTATTGGTGCCAACGTATGAATTAGATGTAAAAAGAATTCAGCATGCTAAAACAAGAGAACGAACAAAACCGCATCTTATCAATCGCAAAAGCTTATCACACTAATCTTACTTGCTCTATTTTCTTTCGTGATCGTTGATGTTGCATGATTCTGCAATAACAATATCAAATATATAAAAAAATAAAAATAAACATCAAATATATAAAAATAAAGGGTAAATTACAGAAATTGTCCCTGAGGTTTTTCAGATTCTGGATTTCTGTCCCTAAACTTTTTTTTTCGGTTTTTTTGTCCTTAACGTTTTTAAAATTCCACTTTTTTGTCCTTCCGTCCAAAGTCATCCGTTAACTGACGATAATGTTGTCCATTTCCCCAAATTACTCCTATTTTAACACTTTTTTTACATTTTTCTTTTTCTTTATAAAATTTTCTTTTACATCTTCTCCGTTAGAACAAATCTCATGCTCTGTTTATTCTAGACACACACTATGAAAACTTTTTTTGATTGTTTCTTGCTTTTTATTTTGGATTTCCAAATTACCTCCACTGATGCAACACCCAAAACTTTATTTCTTGTTTCTACAATTTCCCTTCCTCAACCCTCACCTGTTTCTCCTCCAATTCCTTAATTGCATCAACAGTTGCGGATTCCTCTTCAAGTACTCCCATATTTCACTACATACGTGTTTTTATAGGTTTAATATTTTCTATTTTCAGGACCTCAAAGAGAAGGGGTGTCTTTGAGGAGCGGCAGCCGTACATGGACCATATTTTATAGGGGCCTAATTATTATATGGAAAATGATAATGACAGCCCTAAGGGCTGTCACTAAGAAGTCAAGACACGCAAAAAACACTTGTACAATAATCAATAACCGCCCCCTGCATTTTAGGAATCAACCCCCACCACTAAACGTACAAACGATTTATGCACGTAACCACATGTTAAGGGCTGTCATTAACAAAACCCTTATTATATATATCTTATATATAATATTAAATTTTAAGCCAACTTAATAATTTAATAGAAAAATAATTAAAAAATCCAAATTTTCATAAAATATGAGGCCCATTTTCATGTTTTCGCACAGGGCCTTCAAAATTTCAGAGACACCCATGCGCAAGAGGATTTCTCCCACCACCATACAAAATCAAGTAGAAAGCTTCTTATTGGACTCATTACAGCTTCATCTGTGATGGGATCATCATATTGTCCACCGTGTGTTTGTGGAAATGCCAAAGAAAAAGTTAATACAAATCAAACAAAACGAGTACCAAGAAAATAGGTAAGATTACTTTCAAAATCATGGGTTTCGATCATTTGATCGAAATGATTAAAATATCTAGGCTTTGTTTGGTTACCGATAACGCTTTTTGTTTTCTATGAAAAGTTTTCTGGGGAAAAGAAATTGTTTTCATTTACAGTTTTTCATGAAATTTTTTGAAAACGTGTTTGATTCAAAACATTGAGTTTTCATTTTCTAATTTTGGAAAATTAGAAAACTTGTTTGGTTGTATATTTTCCACATGTTTTCATTTTCTATTTTTAGTTAATTTTAAACAATACAATATACTTTAAAATACAAAATAAAACATATTTGCTCTTTCATTAACCTACCTTCCACATCTGCACCCACCCACGCCACACCCTACAAACGACACCCACCAACTCCCAACCCACCCCCCCAATCCATACGACCACCCATAACCACCATTTATATCGTCGGACTACATTGTTATTTAAACTAAATAACATCAACTAAAATAGACAATCTTTTGTATACTTGCAACACGTTACCTGTTTCCATTAGCAATTTTAAATTAAAAAACGTATGTAATAAGATTCGATTCAAATGACAGTGAATATATGCCATTATGCAATGTTTTTGTTACCTTAATATGCTTGAACATATCCAACTCATTTGTTTGCATTTGATAGTTTGTTATATTCGTATCCAGTTGCATGACATATTACTATAATATTTTTGTGTTGGTATATGAAAGCAACAAAGTAAAAATGTAGATAACAACTTGCAAGTAATTTTAAGTTCATGAAGCCTATTGTATTGGCTTTTTTAATTTTGATTGTCTCCTCCCGTCACTATTAAGTGAGGCAAACATGTAGTAATGGTATCAAGATTGCAAACATCTTTGACGACGTTGCAAGTATTTTGCCCATAACATATCAGCAATTGAATCTCTAACTTGAAACATTTCATCTTGACGAGTCTATCCAAATGAAACCCTTCTTGAACCACATTTAAACCCTCTTCAAGGACTTCAATATTTTCATCACCAAAGGTGGTGAATAAAGTGTCTAACATGCATGGCATAATTAACATTTGACGCCTCAACGGGTAGTTTGGTATATCTTTCAAAATGTGAAATCTTTTTTTAAGAACACCCGAATGCCCGTTCTATGACATTCCGAACTCACGAATGCATGAAATTGAATAATTCTTTCTTTCCTCCAACTCCTGTTACACCTTGCCAATCTGAACGGTGATATCGCTCACCCCGATAGGGAGCTAAAAATCCCTTTAGACTCAGATAACCACTATCAACAACATAGAATTTATCTACAACCACATAATGCAATAATATTTTTTAGTTAAGTATCTAAAAACTAGATTAAATAAGAGGGAAATGAATTTTTGAGAAATCTTACCACCACTTGGTACTGGAAATTTTCATAAAAGTGAACATCATATCATGGGAGCAAATCGCGAAATGACATGTGGTTACAATCTTGCAACAAACCCATCATCTTCAGTTTATCACAGAAAAACATGTGGTTTCATTCTAATTGCTTCATAACACTGAATAAAAGATCTCTCTAATGTATTCTTTTCCGCTTAGCATAACAAGGAGTTGGGTCAATAAAAGTATGCTCATGTTCTAATAAAAAGGAAAACATCATCATCGAGATATTACCTGACGAATCCGAGCAATTTATCTGCACAATAAACTATTACTCCCTCCGTCTCATTTTTATTGTCCAATATACTATTTTAGTTTGTCTCACAAAGACTGTCATTTCCTAAATTTCAACCAATCAAAAAACATTTAAGTGGGAAAGAGAAAATTTGGTGACATAGTATAATTAATGTACATTTCTTAAACTGTGTGTTTTTTTATAGTGGACAATAAAAATGGGACAGAGGGAGTAATAGTTAATGTCGATCAAGGAGAATATAAACATCGTCATTAAAACGACATCAAGTTTATACATAAACACCAAATCTAAATTTAAAACACCACATAAACTAGTACATAGCAAAACAACTACTGATCTAAAGAATCAAGCCATTCTTTCCTCCTGTTCTCAGACATCATTAGGAACATTTTTCTCCAAATTATATCAGGAAAGAATGACAATGCCTTGGTGTAAGATCTAGAACTAACACCAGGTGTAGCTTCTAAGATAGTCATGCAATCACCAATATCTTCCGATGTCTGAGGGTCGATAGTTGATGCATTATGAAAACCACTGAAGACAATATTCAATAGAGAATAGATCTTGCAACCCTTTTTCTTGAATGATTTGAAGACTTTATCTCGCTGCATATATGACATTACAATACAATATTATACTTCATCCGATTTAAAATAAGTGATACATTGTTAGTTTCACGGGTTTTGAGGCAAAATATGATAATGATAATTAAATTAGATTAATTGGATAGTTAGTGGGGAATGGATCCCACAAATTTTGAATAAAGTGAGGTTAATGATGTTTAAAAGTAAAAGTAAGGGTAAAGATGTCATTTCACTTTATTAAAGTAGATAGTTAGTGGGTGTGGGTCCCACTACTTTTTACCAAATAAGGTAAGTTTTCAAAGTGTATCACTTATTTTGATACACCCAAATATGGAAAGTGTATCACTTATTTTAAATCGGAGGAAGTAGTTAGTATAATAAGTCAAATATTAACTTATTAAAAAAAAGTCGTAATACCTTACAAAAATCTGCCCAAACAGTATCATTAGCAAACACTTTTCCAGATGTAGCATCCCATGTAACACCATTATTTGCGATCAATTCACTAAACTTGGTATGCACAAATCTCAGATGATGGTATTTCCCTTTCAACATATCAAGACCATATCTTATACCAAATTTCAGATATATTTTTTCATCAATTTCCATCCAATCAGGGTCTCTCTTAACTCGTTCAACGAGAATATCTAATAAATACTTGTCACAATCTTTTGTCCACTCCATAGAATCCCCATTATGTCCACCCATCTATATATCATCAAACTTTATGATAAACCCAACACATTGATTTATTTCCTATAATTCATTACTGTAATTTGATAATGAAAGGCTAGACAAAATTACCATAAAATCTAATTGAACATGAAACATAAAATCCACATACGGAGTCTCAAAACATGCAAAATTCTAGAGCTAGTGCCTTATTTTTAGGATATCTTTGTAACTTTTAGTATTAAAATCCATGTAATCGACTACATTAATGATAGACAACTTTGATTGCTTTTAAAACACAGTGTAAGACAGCAAAAATAGATTAGGAAAACACTTGAACCGATCCGACCTGGAGTGAAGTTGTGGTTGCTGGAAGTGAAGCTTGAACGCCGGAGAAATCGCGCCAAATTCTGTCGGAGAAAACTCGAGAGGTGAACGGAAGAAAGGGGATCTGGTTTGAGGCGGTGAAAGAAATCCATCGTGTCTTATTTCATATTTTGTGCTAGTATGTGTATTGGGCCAAAAAAACAATTCCTAATATATGAGCCCGCCTGAAAACAGAGAAATGAAGAAGGCTACAACCATCGGAATCATGACATCGAAATCTGTTTTTTTGCGTTTGTTGATATATATATTGGCTTGTTTGGAGAACAAGTTAGTGAGTTATAAGTTTTAACGAAATCTGTATTTACAATAAAAAGAAATCTCGTTATAATGAGATTTCTTTGTTGCATTTACAAAACATTTTGTAGAAACGTAATGATAATAAAATGTCTAGCTATTGATTTAATATTGTAGTATTATGTAACATTACTATAGAAAAAGCAAGGGTAAAAGAGTAATTTTACTTTATTAAAGTAAATAGTTAGTGGAGAAATGGTCCCATTTTTTTTTACCAAATAAGGTAAGATTTAGAAGTGTATCAATTATTTTGATTCACCCCTAAATAGAAAGTGTATCATTTATTTTGATACGGAGGTAGTAATATATTTTTTAATATGTTGTTAACATAGTATACAATTATTTAGGTCTAAGTTATATCCAAAATATGCATCAATTAAAAAGCAGTTTAAAAACCTGATTTAATTCTAAATATTTCAGTCAATGATTAAAATAATATAGTATAGAATTTTCGAAAACCTTTAATAAATGATTAAATTATTAAATTAATACGTTTACTTATATCAAAGAAGTTTTATTTGAGTATAGAATTATTTAAGTGTGTGTGTAGGGGGATTGGGTGGGTAGAGTGGAGTGGAGAGTGGGTATGTGTATATTTTAGAAAAAAGTTAGAAATAGAAAAGTATAGAAAACAATAAAAATCACTTTTTAAAAATTTCCAAAATCCTTCACAAATTTGAAAAATTTGGAAAACTTATAGAACCAAACGCGTTTTGCGAACTTTTTGTTTTCTTGGAAATTTTCCCGGAAAAGTAGAGAATTCTCCGTAACCAAACGGAGCCTAAGATTTTTAGTGGAATCCTGCTTATAAATTGAAGATTATTTGAAAGATGGTTGATTTTAGGGTTTGTTTGTTTTTGATTTTGCTTCTGACGTGAGAAAGATGGTTGATTTTGGGTTTGTTTGTTTTTTGATTTCATAATCAAAGTTATGATCTTGATTTAAGATTAGGGTTCATCGATCAATTGGAGGTTTAGGGATGAAGAAATGTAAAAGACGAAAATACCCTTGCTTTTTTGGCATTTCTTGTTAGTTAACGGATCATTTTGGACGGAAGGATAAAAAAGTGGAATTTTAAAAACGTCAAGGACAAAAAAACCCAAAAAAAAAATTTAGGGACAGAAATCCAGAATCTGAAAAACCTCATAGACAATAAAAAAAAAAAAAAACCATACCTGAGCAAGTTCAGCTTTCCTCTTACGTTTACTCAAACTCTTCTTATAATTCATAACAAATCTATCAAGCTCCCATAACGTTTCAACATCAACACTATCAATATCAACTTCAATTTCATCATCATGTTGCAAAACCGAGCCATTTTTCTTTTTTATAATCTGAACAATATTATCAACTTTTTCAGGCGGTAAATTTTGAAGATTTGTATCAAGTTTCTGTATCTCTTCATGTGTCATATCCCTTTTATTAAGGTCTTTACTTTTCGGTTTCTTCGGGCCAGCTGTCGTACGCGTGGCCCGTTTCGTATCCGTATACATATACGTATTCGTATACGTATTCGTATCGTATACGGACCATACGGTCCCGTATCTCACAGACCACCATTTTTCAAAAATATTTAATAATACTTCTGCCATCGCGTGTACGTCTTGTCCTTTAGGGTTATAAATCATCGCGTTATGAAACGTCAGTCTGACATCATCTGCAAATTCAAATGGAGATTTATAAAAATTTTGGGCTAACCGGCTTTTAATGGTGCCTAAATCCATCGGGTGTTTGATAATATCATGATAATCATGTAACCCGTGTAATTTCGCGTTAACGGGCTCGTTAAACACCCACACGTGTTTATTTTTCATCAGTTTTTTTAACAACTTGTTGCAGCTCTTGAATTGATTTCGGGTGTGATCTGATTGTTTGCTCTGTTTTCTTACACTGCTTGATTTATGTCTCTTGTGGTTTTGAACAGAATGAGAAACCTGCGATAAAGTTGGTTGCTTTTTGAAATTTGCTTCATCTGTAGCTAGGGTTTGGTTGTTATTTGGGGTGGTAGGTGGAGAAGCGGCGGTGACGGTGGTGCCGCCGGTGGTGGTGGTGGCGGTGGTTTTTTTAGATCTTCTGGTGTAGACTTTAATAATTTCACCCCAATTACTCTTTCCTATGCTTATTATATCAGCATCTAATATCTCTGAAGCCATACATATACGACCCACACAAGAAAAAAATGGCAAAAATTCAAGCCCTAGAATTCCAAAAGATTAGCATCAGATTTCCCCAAATCACAGAGACTATTTCAGGAGGAGAAAAACTCGAATTCCTCGAATTAAACGAAGAAATCTAATTCGTTCAACGTGTATAGGGTTTCAAACGACGAACAAAACACGATTACAAGGAATCGGTGACCGCAATTTTAGTTTCGAACTCAAAATTCAAGCCACCGTAACATTAGATTTCCTAAATTACAAAGTCAAAATTTTGAGAAAACCCGATTTTCTGGAATCCAACGAAGCCAGGGTTTCAAACGACGAATAAACGCGATTACAATTAATCGAAAAATGGAATTTCAAACCCTAAAATTCAAGCCCTAGAATTTCAATAAACTGGACCTGACCATCAGTTCTGAGTCGAAAAGCCTTTGAATCGGAGGAAAACAGAGATCGGAATCTTTACGGAACTAGGGTTTTCTGATGATCTACCTAACCTGGGACGAAAGACAGAAACGAAAATTAAAAAAAAAAACAAAAAAGATAAAAAATTTAAAAAATTAGGGTTTCGAGTTCTTGGAAAAAACCTAAAATCAAACACCAATTCAGAACTTGGATCCAAACTCTGTTCGCGCTTTCTTGCTGATGAAGTGAAAACCACGCGCTTGCGTTTGCGACTGACCAAACGCGGCGAAGTGTTGTTTATACGCCTGAATTAAGGCATTGTTTACGCGGTTTTTATGTTTTTCTAGACGCGCCTTTCGATGGAAATTGGGGATTTTCTGCCACGTAGCGCCATTTTGAGACATAAGTTACAAGAATGGTCCTTTAAGTATTTGGCTCTGTATATTTTACGCACAAGTTAAATCTTTATTTGCAAATAGTGATCATTTGAAAGGTTAGTGATTTTGGGACCACATAAATTACTTCAAACATCACAATCACTGTTTTACAGTGCTTGTATAATATGCTTTAAATATTAACATTGTAACAGATAAGTAATTTGTGTGATTTTAAAATCATTATCCATTTGAAAGTATGCTAATATGTTACATGCAATAGCAAGATAGGATAAATCATTAAATCATTAAATTAATATTTTTCAATGTAGTGTATGCAACTCTGTTAAATCTAATGGATTGTTTACCATTTTCCTACCCAAGTAATAAGTATAAACTCATGTAAACTATATAAAAGGAGGTGATTTATGTATTATAATTACTATGTGATAAAAGGATGTGATTTATGTAATACTTTAATAGCGCAATTGGTTACAACTCATTGCTAATATTATTAAAGTTGCGGGGTTGAGTCTCACGATGCTCATTTTCTATAAACACAAATATGTTCTAAATAACAAGTGCGTTAACTGAAAATCAAGTCTTCCTAACATTGAAATGACTCAATGTTTTATATATACTAGCAGGGTACCCGCGCAATTTGACGGCGGGTACCCCGAAACTATTTTATGTGATGATTATAGTGGTGCTGGTGGTGTCAGTAGTGATTATGTTGGGTGATGGCCGGGATCACTGGTGTGTAGTAATGGCGGTGTCGGTAGTGGTTTTAGTGGTGGGTTATAGTGGCGGTGGTTGGCGATGGTGGTGGTTAATGGAATAATATAAGTTTATAGATTAATAAACACAATAGGGTACACATGTCCTAGTAGCTTAGTTGTTAGCCATTTGCTAATAACATAAATGTAGCGGATTCAAGTCCCGGGCTTGTAGTTTTTTCAAAACGCATATATTTGTTGAAATAACAAGTGTCTTGGTTAGAAATTAAATATTGTTAATTTGAGAATATCTCAAATGCATTACATAGATTAAAGATAAAAGATATTAGATATGTTTATACTTGTAAAATGGCAACTAGTTTGCTATTTCTGTTAATTAATAGCCAATTACTGTAAAGATATTTAAGACAGTTTATTATTTTGTTACATTATTATATATAAGTGGACAAACATTTGGATGTTTGAATATCAAATCAATAAGTTTGTTAAAACCTAGCTACTATATGAAATCAAATGTTACATCTACTTTATACTCCGTATTACTTTTCTCCGACTACTTTCAAAGGAATAACAAAAAATAATTGATATTTATACTAGAATAATTATTTTTCTTACTATATAGTATATATTTTAAAATACTCTGTATAAGTATATCAAAGCACAAATTATGATACATTACTAAATTATGTGGTGTAGATACCATCATCTATAACAAAACTTGTGAGGGCAATAATATTCATTGTACGTCACTTATGAAATGACATCCATTGAATAAATTAACTAAAAACCGATTATGAATATTCTTTGTAGCGAGCTTTTTAAGCGGAAATGAAACAACATAAACGTTTTCATGCAAAAACCGACTAGACATTTATAAGACCACTCACATCAGTTACTTTCATTGATCTTTAAGTTTTTATCATATCTTACTACTATATAAAGCATTTAGGCCTACCACATTAGGCAAGTTTAAGGAGCTCCTTAAACTTAATTTTAAGGACCTTTCCACTTTTGTTAGTTAGTTCTTTACCTTAAAAAATAATAAATCGCGGCTTATAAGATTCGAACCCA
This sequence comes from Calendula officinalis, assembly GCA_963853835.1. NCBI lineage: Eukaryota > Viridiplantae > Streptophyta > Magnoliopsida > Asterales > Asteraceae > Calendula > Calendula officinalis. The sequence goes on along the minus strand of OY970828.1, from coordinate 2,429,663 downwards.
AGACATCTCCTAAGTTATCACTATGTGTTAACCACTTGCTATACATTACACTTTATTTCAAACCACTCACACTTAATACATTACGCTGTTATTATAACCATTTATCCCAATAACATTAAATATACGATGGTGTAAATCATCAACTCTTACCAATGTCGGCACCTACCATCACTACATTTGATCATCACTAATGTCGGCACCTACCATCACTACGCACCACCACTCATCACCATCGCTATTGCCACCACCACCGTTACTATCGTCACTTTGAAATATAGTTACGGGTACCCGCCGCCGCATTGCGCGGGTACCCTGCTAGTAAACGTTAAGTGAGCTCACATTCAAACGATAGACTCTTTCCATCAATACACTTTCACTTCATAATTTTGAGGCAATATATTATAAAATATATATACACATAATGCATACTTTTATTTAAATGAGCTCATATTTTCATTTCCTCTTCCTTCAACAAAGTGAAGCTCTAACATAAAATGGGTAACCAAAGTTGGCATGCCGATAGTGTCAACCGATGCCCCAATTGACATGTTACCAATATATTGAGTAATTAAGCATTTAAAAGATAATGAAATAAGTGGCATGCCTTCGTCTTCGCGTAGGTTACTTGACGACCTGACGATCAACATTGTAAACATTTTGGTAAATAAGTAGCTGATTACGTACTATATTGGAATTGGTTTACCAAAAGGTCCCGTGTTTTTCTCAATAAATTCATGTAAATCTATCATTTTACATGGAACTTATACACCGATATTACTAAAGAATATAGATAAAAGTACATTTACATTTTTGTCTAAGTTTAGATTTAGGGTCTCATCCCGTTTAAGGTTTCAACATGAACATGACATGATTTATTGCAAATAATAATGGAAAATGAAAAGGAAACAGTTGGATAGAAACAACATTTAAAATGTCACTTACATTATAAATATAAACTTAAAAAAAATTACAATTACCAAACCGAAACTTTAGAAATGGTGATGAGCATCGGGGCCTCCCGGGGCAAGTCTCGTGGGAACGTTTTCCGACATAGCCCTCCTCCAATAATATTGTAATGTTGACTCGTCAAACCCGTGTTTAATAAATATGGTACGTAGATCTTTTCTAACTTTTATATCAGCGGAAAACTCGTTAAACAAACGTGCACCTTGTGAACACAATACACAATAGAACAAGACTAGTAGCATGCAAAGGGTGAATTTGGAAACACTTGCCATATTGTCAAAAAAAATGGGATGGTTTCCACAACCAAAACGAGCCGTTTATATAGAGCATTAAAGGACAGGACTCGCACGAGCCAAAAAGTTGGTTAGTGGGACAGAAATATAAACTTTTTTCTCGTGGTATTAATGTTTATATGTAATGGAAATTTATATAAAGAAAAAAGAAAAAAAAAAACACACTGGTTACAGAAAACGGCCGTCCTATTTGTGTTAGTGTTGGATATAGATTAAATAAAAGTATGATTGTGACTCATTCTATTTTGATTTAACTAGTTTAAGATTATTTGCTAATAATTTAGTTATAATTTAGTGATAATAGCTTTCAAATAACTCTTAAAATATCACTAATTCAATTTTTCACCAGGTATAAAGCTACATGATGGTTAAGGAAAGATACGGAAACGATCACGACAAGATTAGCTAGGTCACTTAAATCTTGAACGTAAACTCAGTCATCCTAGGAAAAGTGTTATAAATGGGAATACCCTTAAAGGAAAACAGAAAGAAAAAACTTTAAATGTTTTATATTACTATATGGGTTTTGTTAATGACAGCCCTAAAGGCTGTCACTAACATGCATAAAATGTTTGTACATTCATGATGGAGTATTGATCCTAAAATTCAGGGCGCGATTTTTACATTAATTTTGGCTTCTTATTGACATCCCTAAGAGCTGTCATTATCAAGTTTCTTACTATATATAATGCACTTGGGATATTTCAAAATTAGCACGACTTAATTTTCAGTCATCACAACTTTTATATAAATAGATTTATATTTATAAAGAATATGCATTATGAAAGATTTGAGCATGTAACCACTATGTTATTAACATAATATCCTAGCTAACTAAGCTAATAGATTATATGTTTATTATTTAAGTATAATTGTCTTAACTAATCTACTAAAACTTTAAAAAATTAAAATTACAACTACTTTCACCACTACAACTAATTTTCTTGTAACGAATATTTATCAGAGTAAAATTATCTCAAACTTAATACGACTTGGTCAATAAAACAAATTATTAACCGCCAATCCAAACTTTAAATTTAGTAAATTAGTCAAACACTATCCAAAACGAGTCAAATGAAAGAAAATAAAAAGTTACATTATCGTTTTGTTGTTATGTTTTTAGCATTTAGTAATAAAATTTTATGATATGTTATAAAATAATGCATATTACCTTTTCACATAAAAAGTGGCAGAACTTTCAGTTAATAATCTAGTCATCTTCTACGTTTTCTTGTCCTTTTTTAATCGCATAAGACATAATAACCTTTACTTGAGGTCGTTTTATTATATTATATTGTCATTTTCAACTAAGTCGTATTGTCGTTTTGGTTCATGCCAACATTTGTTCTACAACTCTAACTCTATTGAAGCCATATTCCTTTTTAATAATACAATTGTGACATATATAAGACTAAAAAGGTTGATTATAAAACTTTTAGCTTTTGTATATAAGATAAAAGAATTGATAGAAAACCTTTCACTATTGATTATATATTCATTTGTCATTTGTGACATATATAAGATTAAATTTTGATTGAAAGCGTTTAGCTTTGTTTACATATAGTTGAAGAGGATAATTTTATAAGCATGCATCTATATGTGTGTATAAACCTTAAAAACTCTAATGGTATTTCTTTTTAAAGTTTTTGATCATAATAATAGTTATAAGGGTTATTATTAAATGCATTAAAATTGTATATTAATTTATGGGGATAATGATCGTAGCCATAGGATTTTGGAACCCCTTAGGTCAGAAAACGGACCCCCGGGGGCCAAGATATACGAATTAATAATAGATTTGATCCAGATTAAATGAAATTCCTAATTAAGTATATTACTTATTAAATACATGTATATCTTAATTCAAATTCTATTCCGAACTCAATTCAAAATCTTTAAGTTGAATTACTAAAATTCAGGAGTCGGTAAATAAACATAATGTCTTAATTAAGTTGAAATCAAGTCATCAATTTTTTTAGGTTACGCTGATTATCTACAATTGTCAAGTTTAACCACAGCTGACAATAATTATAAGCAAAAAAAAAATTAGATTATTTTTTTAAAGGATAATTCCCGTTTATGACGGGTTCCCTGAGCGGTCGAGCTTTGCTCTTGATGTACGCAACCTAACAGTTACCATGATCGTTTCTGAACATTTGCATGACCATCTCATAAATATCTATCTATGGAAATGGTCGAACATGTGACATCCAGAATATCATTTCGGACATTTTTACTGCTAGCTTGTCACAAGATACTTACAGCAAAAGGCTTCTCGCGGTCAGGCAAGCGTGGCAGAGCGTAGCATGTATCAGAAACCTTCAATGACAATATTTAGCTCTCTATAATCATACTTTAATAGTTTAATGTAGTTCCAAAGAAAAACTATGAGTTCCAATTCTACTAATTACGTATTATTCACTAAATTATCTAAATATGCAAATAAGTGACATCAAATATGATGTTAATTTGAAGCCTTTAAAAAAGGTTGAGTTGTGTTTGGCACTCCCTAGTGATTGGTGGGGGACTCAAAGTCTCGAAAGAGTTTTGATTGACAACTGTTGGATAAGTTTAAACTTGTTTGACAAATTTCATTCCGATTTTTCTTCTTCAATGCTCAAATCCTCAAAGTTTGACTCCATTAAAGATCTTGTCATTGCCAACTATTGAAGAGACATTTACTTTTCACATATTGATACAATTATATGCCCGCTGTCGGCTATCTAAAGTTTGGTTAGTGAAAAGCTATGATGAATTTTTAGAATGGTTGTTAGTAAATTAAAATAGGGTTATGATAATGACAGCCCTTAGAGTTGTCACTAACATGCTTTAATAAGTTGTACATTAACCAACGACACCCTCTGAATTTTAGGAATCACTCATCTATTAATGAAAAATAACCATTTAATGCATGTTATTGACAACCCTTAGGGTTGTCATTATCATAACTTATTAAAATAAATAAAAACATTTGTAAATCAAAATGAATTTTAATGATAATAATTCCCAAAAAGGAAGGTCATGAGTTCAAGATTCAATTGGGGTAAGTGTAGTAAAATCCCAAAAGGATATTTTATTTTTATTGTCACCAAATGACATTTTTTTGTTACAAATAGACAAATAGTGAAAATAAACACTCATAGTATAATTGTTGGGCTGTTTTTTCAGGTGTAATGCTCACATATCTTTGGGTTGTTTGGAATTTTAGGAATGATAGAGTCTTTAAATTAAAGGATTGTAGTTGGGATGTTCTGGACATCTCTGATATTCAGGCTCAAACTTTCTTTTGGTTGAATTACAGATCAAAGAAGTCACCCATGGCGTGCAATTAGGGCAGGTGTTTAAGTGACCCTATATATTGCTTTTAGTTGTATGTTGGAGTTAGGGTGATTTTTATTTTGTCTTGGTTGTATTCGTTTAGCTTTGGGTGTTTGTTCATTTTATTTTCTTGTTTTTTAGTTAGTTTTCCTAGTTTCTAGCTAGCATTTTATGATATCTTTTTTGATGCTCTTGGAGAGTATGATGATATTGTTAAAATTACTTTCTTGAGTCCTGTTTGCCATTCAAAAAAAAAGAAAAGAAAGAAAAAAAAAGACAAGTATAATTATTTACATTTTACCCAAGGGCAAAACATACAAATAAGTGGGGTTCATGACCACCTCTTGGTAGGCCATCCCATGTGGAAAAATAATTGATAAAAAAAATTTAGTGGAAAATTTAATATAGTCCCCACTCCCCACTTAAAATTTTGAAAAAACCTCAGTTAATTTTAGTCCTGAATTCGCCACATATCATCCATTTGAAGAGATTATATATAGTTGTTGTCATGTAAGAAATATACAACATATTTATTAACTTAAAGTTTGTCTTGAACATATCCAAACATGTGTATTATTCTTCTTCTTTTTGTTATTTGATTATCAGTTTCCAAAAAGAAATATAATAGTTATTCCTATTAAATAATTTTACTTATTATGCTAGTTAATTGATTAATATAAATGCCCATATCAAAATATAATTATGAAAGACAATTAGATGATTTCATATTTCATTATTTTATAGATGACATGATGAAGCAAGAATATTTAGTAAAAAAAAACAAATTTTCTTCTGAAAATACTAACTTTTATCCAACTTCCCAGATTTTTATATCAACATCATTACATTGATCTTAAGTGGTAATAGTGGCGAGCAACTTAATTGCTACATCTCTCTTTTGCTTTTGTACATTGTCTATTAATCTTATCCGGTTTTCTTTGGATAACTTATTTAGTTATCTAGCTATTTCAAATATTGAGATATTATATATTTTTAGGACGGCTAAAAATAATAATATCTAATTTACAATGAAGTCACTAAAATAGCTTTAGAAATTGATTACATGTAAACTGAAATTAAATATTTTTATTCATTATACTAAAAGGCATTTTATAAATAATATTTTACTCAAAGACAAGAAAATATAAAATAAAGAACACTATCTTAGCAATACATAGAGTTATCAAACAAGCCTACGTACGTCATTCAAAGTTGCAAACTTAAAGGCCATAAAAATCACATGTGAAAGAAAAAATGAAGAAAAACCTACCGAAACTCAAAATCTCCAAGGATCTAGTATGGTGATGAGTTTGTCTAAGTAATCCTTGGTCTTTTTTGAATAGTGTTAAAATAATATATATTTTATTTTTATTTTTATTAGTATAGGTGACATCCTGGAGAAAAATTATGTAACCGGTAATACTCTGGAAAAAAAATATGCAACCGGTGACACCTTTTAATTTTTTTTCCTAATGTTGATGATTCCATCCCATTAAAAGTGGAGATGCTTTAAACATTCATCTTAAAGATTGACAACAATAAGACCATTGATAAAACTATTGTCTTTCAAATGTTAGTACTACAAAAACGTACAACATGTTATATCACGGTCGAGCAAAGTAGACATGTTCTCAACTGTGTCACATCTAAACCCCTAAATTGTAAGCAAAGCATGTTCAAAGCAAACTTTCCAAATTTTGATATGGGCATCCGACATTTGTCAATCATTCTCCTATTCCGTACATGTTGATCAAGCCATTTATTTCTAAATTGTATGATGACATAGACGAACAACTTTATATCTTACGTTATGATATATGGACTTCATATAGAATTCGAGTAATTGTTAGATTTGACTACACATATTATTGAATTATGGTTCAAATAATTAGTGTAATGACAACTAAATTCAATGGATATATTTACAAGTGGGCAAGTTGCTTGCTAGGATGCATGCATATGAACTCAAATCGTGGTGAACTTTGTGCTATAAACAGAAGTCTTGACATTGAGCTAAAATCATCCAAAAAAAAACACACGAATATTCTCCATTGTTTATGAAGAGGAGCTCGGCTCTACGTTTCGTGGCTGGTTTGTTAATATAGAAATCATTTAATAAACTAACTTGTTATTAATTTTGTTAGGGTAACTTGATAATTATTATCCTAGTTGACCTTTGGAAGACGTGCGAATATGTTAAATTAATTGCAAATTTATCTAATCTGTATACTATAATTATATAAAATAAGTTGGATTAGTTGCATATTTACTTAATTTGCACACTACAATTATATAGAATAATTTCAAATAATCAAAATAAATCAAATAATAGACACCATAGAAAACTATTGTTATTATATAAAAAGACACTATTTAAATAATTATTATTATAGAGTCACGTGAAAAGTATAGAGATAAAGCCTACAACAGCAAAATAACACAACATAAATGTAAAAAAAATAAAAAATTTATCAACTATTAATGAATTGTGATAACAGTTGGTAAATGTTATATGGGGATAGTGAGTGTGTGGCTGTCACGTACCTAAGGTTAGGTGTGGAACCACCTATAACTACATAGTTTTGGTTAAAAAAAAATATTCAAAACGGTTATTCTTACGATATCTTGTCATTTTCCAATCATATTAGAACATTTAGATAATATAAAAACATCAACTCAACACCATTTCAAGAATATGATATGTGTTCAATATAAACACCATTTCTAGAATATGAAACTTGACTCACCAATTCAACACAATCATAATTAATATTTATGTTAATTGATGAGTTTTAGACGGGATTTGATATACTAATGAGTTTACGTAGTGAGTTATAAGTTTTTTCAACCTAAATTATGTAGTTTTAGATGGTTCTACACCTAAGCTTAAGTATGTGACAGCCACACACTCATTTTTCCCATGTTATATTAATATATACAATTTATCTCTCTCCGCGTAATATCTCTTACATAAGAATTGTATAGTCGGCATGGTTGGATGAAGTAGGCAAAATTGGGTTGAAACTCGTTAAATCTTGGTGTTCTTTCGTATCATTTATTTTCAGCTAATACGAGGTATGGCTGTAGTGATATTTTGTGCTAGCAAAACACTAGAATAATCTATTTTTATTGTGATTTATTGGTTCAATCCTTCATACATTAGATGTTTAGTATACAATTGTATCCGCACAAGTCCACATACCATTGTAAAAACCCAATGTCAAGGACCACCACTAAAAGAAAAGCTAGAGGAGATAGCCATTATTTTAAGTTGAAGTCATTATTAAAATATTTTGGCTTATATATGTACTTAAAAGGACCCTACTTTATAGTTCTTATAACCTTTTTCATAATTTTTTTTTTTAATAAAAGTCCTAAAATTGAAAATAATTTCAATATTACAAACAAAATAAATTCGACTATAAACTCCCAAAATCCAAAAAACAACATTGATATCCGACTATAACCATACAAGTTAAAATAAGAAAATATAAAAGGAATAACATAGCTACTATCTCACTTACATCTAAACCAATGACATAATCTCCAAATTTTCCTCTTGAGAAATATATGAATGCTAATGGTGTTTAGGGTCCGGGCCACCCGGGCTCAAGCGGTTTGTGTTATATCGCTTCTCGAGTTCCACCATATCGTGTTTTTGCGTACTCGCCTCTAATATTTCTCGTGCTCTCTCGATCAATGTCCCTTCATCGTTAAGAACACGGGTTTTCGAGACCTTGATTGAAAGCAAAACAAGACATAAAAAGAACCAAAACCTAAGAGGAAATGCCATTTCTTTTGTTGGTAGTTGTGAAAATGTGTAGTGATAACTACCATTTCTCTACTTATATATAGACCTCCAACTTCAAGTTTTTTAATGTAGCAACTAACAAAATCAATTCAAATTAAACCACTTTGATCAAAGTGGCATGTCGAATATTTAATTACTATGCGTTCTATTTGGTCAAATTGTTCTAACACCAAATCATGGCTACCCTTTTTCTAAATCTAGTTACAAACTTTTCGTTTCTTTAATGAGATAAAACCGCTACTCGATTCTTTACAAAAAGCATGCCTATTTCTACTAGATGATCAACATGCAAGAATAGGCTTTTATTTTACTCGTCTTCTAGCTCTTATAACATAATTATATGCTGACCAACGTAGATTAAGAGACGTGTTTTCATAATCACCCAAGATTTTGTTACTTTCCCCTTTTTCGATTTTGGCCATAAGCATAAATCATAATCTAGGTATGATTCATCCACCATTTCAAGTTTGTCATCTTGTTCATGCAAATATGTAAAAAACCTCAACGTCCCAATCATCATTAAACTATGAAAACTTATTATAACCTCAATTTGGACGAAGAAATCTTGCCTTTAAACGCAGTTTTTCTAGTAGTGGTCTATCTACGTCCTGGTAAAACTATGAGTGTCTACATCTTACCACTCAGATAACCCTTATTTGAAGGGATCGAATATCGTTCTCGTTTTTGTCGCTGGTCACTATCTTATCATACTTTCTAGTCCAATTTTTTTATACATAGACGACATATGGTTAGTTATAAGTTTAATAAACTTATGGAATCAATGTGAGAAATTTGCAAGATAACACTTTTTTGTTCACGAGACACAGCTTATTTAACATAACTAAATGACAACAAAATCCTAACTCACATTAACTAAAATAGATGATATTCGACCACAAACCGACCAAAGACTAAAATAAAAAAGACAATATTAGAAAAATGAAAGGAGGTGAGCAATACTACAATAATTAGATGCTGGTTCCAGCTAATGTCGACCTTAATCTAAAAGGGCTTTTTATGGTATCACAATAAACTAACCTAAGTTATATACATTTAGGCATGTTAAACAAGTATTACCACTAGATAATACTCTTTTTATAATCTTAAAGTGCCCGACTAAGGACAAAAACTGAAAGAGAGGGGTGCCCTTCACAATATATAGGTGAATTTTACAAATGGTCCTTCAACTATTATTCAATGTCGTTCTTTTGCCTTCTTTCTCTCTCATTTTGTAAAATTGTACGAAAGTTCTCCATAAAAATAATCTAGAACACTTTCATATATCCAACTTGTTTTTGTTTAACGTGTCGTGTTCACGAGTCGGTTTAGTTCAACTTGTTTGGAATTTAATTTGTGCTCTAGAGGGGCGGTTAGCCATATCAAAGGGCGTCTTTGAAATTCTGAGGACCTTGTGCAAATAGACGAAAATGACTCCCTATATGCAAGATTTATATAAAAAAAAATTAGACTTTTTAAATTTTTTCTATTGAATTATTAAGTTGGTTTAAAAATTTAAGATTATATATATAAGATATATATAAAAAACTGAGCCCCTATAAAACGTGGACCATGTGCAGCCCACATCTTTTGCACCTCCACAAAGACATCCATGTCCATATCGCTATTTCACCATCCGGTGCCGAATTGTACAAGGTGGGTACCATGAACAAGGTGGTTATTCGGGATTTGGATCAAGGGTAACCGATTTTAGAGGAGCAATAAAGTCGACCCAAATTGAAACTAGAGTTGATGGACTAATAGTGGCTTTAAGTATTCCCAAGGGACCATTTATGTAATGTGCTGAAAGTGTTTTTGGACTGGAGTAAGTAAAGTTTCCTTATCATTTTTCGTCTTCTATCACTTTTGAAACTAACTAAACCTATGATTAGAAGAAGCAAGCAACCAATAACTATGTAGCATTAGCGTATTAATACCATTGGACGTGAATTTGCTTACGTCACATTCCGTTACTATGATTTTACATAACCGGACCTACTACCAATGGTGCATCCCCTACCCTCAAAATGCTAGCATTAACGTTTGAAGATAATCCTTTTTTATCTTTAAATAAATAAAAAAAAGTTTTGTTAATAACAATCTTAGACCGGTGCCAACCATATCGTCACTTGGGTGATTTCCCCAAACAGACGGTATGCCACCGGTTGGTGAGGTGGGGCCCTCCGAGTTATGCAATGACGTTCAAGCGGACAATATGCATTCCTCGAACATATCTCTTTTTTATGGGAATAAATCCCACCTTTTTTATTTATCTCCTAAGGAATGCCTCCAACAAGTCTTGAACCTAAGACATCTTGAAGGAAAACCTCCCAAAGTATCATTGGTGGCCAATTGATCTAGACCAATTGGTTATATTAGGATAGAAACCATTGTTATTTAATGGCTAAAACTAGGGGTGTGCATTTCGGATTATCCGAAATTTCGGAAATCTGATTTTCGGATATCCGAAATTTCGGATAGTGGATTTTCGCTATTCGAAATTTCGGATATCCGGAATTTCAGATACGGATATCGAATAAACCGAAATATCCGAAAATCCGAAGTTTCGCCATTTGTTGAATGATATTACCGGCAAATTAAGTCAATTAGCGCAATTATTTTAATATATATAAACTAAAAAAAAGATCTTTAACTATATAGAAACCTGAAGCTATCATAAACATATTAATATAGACAAAACATATCGATATACTCTTGATATTAGATAATATTAAATTTTTACATATAAAATATCGACAAAAAATCAGATACCAGATATCCGAAATATCTGAAAATTCGTAATATTGGTATCCGAATCCGAATCCGAATCCGAAAACTCAGATATCCGAATTTCGGATATCTAAATTTTTCGGATAATTTCGGATCGAATTTCGGATACCGGATATATTTGAACACCCCTAGCTAAACACATCAATTTAGTAAAGTTTGACTCTAGATAAAAGAAGAATAAAAATTTGGAATTCCACATCGTAAGTGTGCCACTCACATTTGACCGTACATAGTTGACTTTTTTCATAACGTTATTTGTTATTTTCTTTTCTTAAATAAATAGAATAAGCCATCTATGTATTTGACACGATGTAATGAAATGAAAGTGTGCATGCAAACACACCTAATATCACTAATTTATTTGACTCAATGGATAAAGTCAACGGTGACCGTCCAACAATAGGAAGAAAAAAAAAGCTAATCATATCTCATTTAGCAACATCATAATTAGTAGCACTCTAACCTACTTCAAGTGGATTTTAGTACATCAATCACCTTATCCACAAACCGGCCTTTGATCGTCTTATTAAGTAGATGATAACATTTTTAAACCGTCTAATAATAATCTTCAATATAACTATAAAAACTTGGTGTAAATTGGATATATGTGCAATTGTAATATACAAAGAGATCAAAGAACCGACTTTTTAGCAAATAAATAATGTCACCCAAGTATATATCTTGTATCTTTCATACCAATTTCAACCAAAAACGTGTCTATAGACGTAAATACCCTTTAGGTTTCTAAACATAATAAAATGACAAATGATATATGCTTCATATGCATTACTTGAATATATAATTAATAAAATATTTACGCTATATTTACCTATTCAGGCAAGAAGGGCAATCTACCATTTGTTTCAGATAACTTACTAAATTCATCTTCATCAACATCATCATCATCATGATCATGATCATCACCATGATCATCATCATGATCGAGATCTTCTTTATGATGTTGAAATGGTAGGATACGAAGTCTTACATCCGTTTCTGAACCGACTTTTTGTGCTTGTAACTTATATTTACGAATTAGGTCCTTTTGAAGCAACATAATGTTTGAAGGGCGTGGAAGTAATTCTACCGGTTCGCCTTTTGGGATTACGACTTGTTCAATAGCAATTCTTGCTTCCTGTAAAATAATCCAATAAATATTATAAAAAAAGTGCCACATAAGCAAAATAACATATACAAATTTAAAAAAAACGACAAGAATCGAAAATAGCTAACAAAATAAATCTCAAGCTACATATAAATGATTAATAATTAAAATAAGAAAAGAAAAATGAAATACCTCCAAAGCATCGGTCTTTTCAGATTCATTTATCTGAGAATATTCATCTTCAATTTCTTCAAAATCATTATCATAATCATTCACTATTGACTCTATGGCGTTTGTTAACTGTGTTAATGAGCTTGTCTACATAACAAAAATTAATCAAGTAATTAATTGTCATAATATCTATCATTAACATAAAAATTAATAATTATAACACTTACTTTTGTGACATAAATCGGTATATCATTAGAGTGTGCAGCACTCTGAATCCGATTATTTTTCTTGATTTTGGACAATAATGCAAGTATTGCATCTGCTTCACTAATATTATCGGTATATTCAACATTAATTTCCATATTTTTAAATATTTGGCTTGCACTTGTCTCAGAGACCTACAACATTTGACCATAATATAAATAAATAATAACTTTTTATGAAATTATATGTTTTTAGCTGGTCTATTTTGGTAATTAGGAGTTTTTTTCGTAACTATTTGGTAATTACAAGAAGTTTTTCTTGCCACGTATGGTTATTAATTTTTACGTTTTCTTAATATTGTAATTACCAAAATACGGTAAAATCTTGTAATTACCAAAACAGACCTAAAATAGATATAAATTACCAAAATAAACCATCATTTGCCCTACATAATTTTATTTTGAGAGCAAATGTCATAAAATCGCAATAGACCTCAGAGTGGTGGCCCGTTTTAGTAATTACAACATTTTAAGGTTCGTTCGGTCAATTAAAAGTGTTTTTTTCATCCTAATCTAGAAATTAAAAAAAGTTTTTTTCGCCCTATGTGGTATTTTAAAGCTGCAATTACCAAAGCGGGACAAATAAAAAAACTTAGCAATTACCAAAACAGACCTTGAAAAGTTAGGATTACCAAAACAGACAATCACCTAAAGTATATATTGCAATTTTAAGACATTTGCCTATATTTTTACATTATTAAAGTGACATTATATTTGTACCCCATAGAGAAATAAACATAAAGCCGGTTTGAGATAAGAATTTTCTTTGTCGGTTCGAAGGTCTTTAGAGATGATTTCGCCAAGTGTCAGCTTCTCATTGGCCAGTTGTGAAATGCCTTCAATGGTATCAACACTTTTCTTGACAAATGAATCATATGCAATTGAATCACTTTGTAAAGTAACATCGACTACCCCTTCATTTAACTTGCAAATTTGATATTTCGGGGAACGACCTTTCATAACATAATTTTTTTAAAAAAAAATCAAAATATAATACCAATGATAAATGAATTTTTTTTTCTTTCTAAAATAACAACTTACTATTTATGTCCAATTGGGTCAGTAGAAGATGTTTTGTGTCCCGTTTGGGTTATCTGGCAACCTGATGACATGTCACTTGCCACCTCAGCAGGTCATCAGGTTGTCAAATGACCCAAACAGGACATAAACACATCTATTACTGACTCAATTAATGTAAAGTTATGATAAATAGGTAAAAAATAAATAAAATAAATAAATAAACAAACCAGAAAGAATAGCATCAACCGTTGATTCTAGGCTATTATGAACTCTGAGTTCAAGCCTAGAAATGATCTCAACCGCACAATCAAAAGTAGAAGGACCTTTTCTTTCAAGCACTGATTTTTGTACACCCCTTCGGCTTGCCTCTTCGTCTCCTAGTGTCACACTCTGTCAAAACGGGCCATTTTAGTACGGGTCAAAACGGGACGGGTCGGGTCAGGATACACTTGAGGGTATTTTAGTCATTTTGACATAAATTAACAACTTTTTTAACCGACATCCACCTTAAGGATCAAAAGCGTGACCGACCCCCAAAATTTAAGGACTATCCGTGTAATTTCTAGAAATTAGGGACTAAATCCAAAACTTTTAGCAAACCACGGGACCATATGTGTAATTTACTCTAATAAGTATTATAAAAAATGACCCAAAAAATACATTTTTTATTTGACCAGTTTGAGATAAATACAGCCCAAATCGACCCGTCATAAATATACAGGGTGAAACTGCCAGCTGTGAAATAACTAACTGAATTACCTGTATTCCTCCAACAAGACTCTCTAATGAAGGATTCATAACTAAATTTTCGATTGTAATACCATGAGCAGTTGCAACTAACTGAATCCCACGTTGTGCAATTGTTCTTGCAGCTGCTGCTTCAAGATTTGTACCAATTTCATCTATTACAGTCACTTGTGGCATATGATTCTCAACTGCTTCTATTAAAACCTAAATTACATCATATTTCAATAAATAATAACCATAATCACATTATATTACAAATTAGAAACTGATCATTAGGGTCATTAAAAGATGAATTTATGTTCCTTTTGGGTCATTCAGCAACCTGATGACCTAATAAACCGATGACGTGGCGGCAACCCAATGACCCAAATGGGATACAAAAAAGCTGACATGTCACTTGCCACCTCAGCAAGTTACCGCCACATCATCGATTTATCAGGTCATCAGGTTGTCGAATGACTGAAATGAGCATAAATCTGTACAATGACTAAATAGGGACAAAAAAAAGTTATTTTAGGCAAATAAAACATTAATATATTTGGTGTAAACTAATAATTATTCAGTTATTACCTTATGTTGCATATCAGCATCAGGAACTTGCATCCTTCTAGCACTACCAATACCTGCATGAGGTATATCACCATCTCCACCAATTTCATTTGATGTGTCAACAATCATCACTCGTTTTTTATATTCATTTGCAAGCATTCGAGCAATATCCCTATAATATATACAAATGTAAGTCAAACATACACAATTTGGATATAATATAAAGTACAAAAAATAATAATACCTAATAATTGTAGTTTTTCCTACTCCTGGAGGTCCAATAAGCAATAAAGAAGCACCATCTTTAACCAATTCTTGCAATAATTTAGCACTTCCTGTTACAGCTCGACCAACACGACATGTTAGCCCAATAACTGCACCTTTTCGGTTTCTAATTGCACTAATTCGGTGCAAAGTTCTACTAATTCCAGCTCGATTATCAATAGCAAAATCACCAACCTGTATAAATTTATATTTATCAGAACACTTGAATGATTGATTTTATAGCAAATGGACGCATATCAACCTGAAAATTTTCTTCAAATTTGAACCAAATTAATAGACACAAACTATCAATGAAAAAGCAGTACTAGCATTTCATCAAACACCTGGTGTGCAATAAACCAATGATCGTACTTACCAATGAAATAGCATGTTGCAGATCCTCCACCGTGATCAAATTCTCCGATAGCACAAAATCACCAGACGGAAATCGAGCCAACGGTTTCCGACCTAAATCCATAACAACCTCAATCAATTGATGAAGCTCTTGATGATCGGTAACCCTAAGCCGCATTTCCTGCGGCAACAGCCTCAACAACGGCCCCAATTCCATATCGAATTCCTCTTCACTCGAGCTGAAAGATACTGTATCCAAATTCGAACAAGAACAGGGGGCAGGAATATACTCATAATTCCTGTGAATAATTCTGTTTGAATTTTTACGGTGATGATGAAAATGAACAAATTGAGGTTTTGAAAGGAATCTGATTAATTGTGTTTGCGATTGAAAGGGGATTTTAGGGTGAGGAGAGATCGATCGTAGAGGTACAGAAAGCATGTTTTCGGATTTTGGCGGCAAAATCAGTGTGTGTTTATGGGTGGTTTTGTGTTGTTGAAACTGAAGGAGTGAAGATATCTTCGTGTAGAATTTACATATACACCCTTTAAGTTATGTTGCTTGTTCTTTTTTTATACTTGGTTTTTATTTATGACAAATTAGCCATGTTGTGTGTTGGTATTTCTTCTTTAGGAGTTAGGACTAGGGACGGACCTACGTGTAATATGAGTAGTCCGCGCAATCCTACAAAAAAATTTGAATCGTATTAAAATAATGCTAAAAAGATTAAATTTTTTTTTAACATATTTGATATCCCAAGAAATAAAATATGCAACTAATGATACCCTTTAGTTTTTTTTTCCTAAATGCGTCAATATATAGGACATTAGTCTTGGTAAGTTGTTGATATCATGTCATTTTTAACTGAATAAATATTTGTTTGATCTTTTCATTTTCGAGCAATGGAGTGTTTAATATCACGGGTCTTATGTAAGACGACTAAAAGCATGTAACATCTAACATAAGTATGATTTCGATGTTTGATTAATAACTTCAACGAGTAAAATGGTTACCGCGCTCCGCTGCGGGTTTATGGTTCGTTCATTTAGTTGTAGGAACAATATGATATATATGATTTTTTCATTCCAAAGTCACATTTCGTTGCCGGTTGTTATTCATCATTTATATAGTTTCTAATGCTACAAATTCAAGATACTTGATCTTATAAATTTATTACGTAATCAATATTTAAAAAAATTTAAATTAAAGGATGTCTCATTTCACTTTCTTACTACTTATTATCTAAATATAACAAAACATAATACATATTTGGATTCAGTAATATATATTGAAACACCATAGTAATAATACATATATATAAGTTTTAATTAAAAATAAAAATAATATTTGAAACACTATAGTATTATACATACAATTATAATTTAATCATCACCATGAAATAAAAGTAGCTTATTCTTAAAGCAACCGATTTAAAATTTCAGAAATCAGAAGTGTGTACTTTGGATGGTAAATAAGGATACAAATATAAAAACATATTATAATATTAGTATATACGGAGTATGTATTTAAGTTGTGTGGTGTTTAAAGTGAGTGTAAGGTGCTGTTTGTTTTTTACAAAAAGGTCTGCGTGAGGTCTTTTGTCTGCGCGGCACAGACCACGGGCAGAAAAGCACTCACGCAGACGTTTGTTTTTTAGAAGCCCGCAGACATAAAAATGTCTGCCAAACGTCTGTACCACGCAGACTTAAAAGGTAGCTTTTGCAAGCTTCTAGACCAAAAAGTCAAAAAAAAAAAGAAAATATGCCCAGCCCCTTTTATCCCGTCATCTTCCTCCACCATCTCAGTTCTCATGGCCATCTCCTCCGGCTAAGCTCCTTCGCATGCCATCTCCCTCCGGCGAAGCTCCTCCGCTCGCCATCTCCCTCCGGCGAAGCTCCTCTGCCCGCCATCTTTCTCCGGTCTCCATCTCCGTCGAGCAAAGTTTCATCTCCCTCTACATCTTCCCCCGCTGGTATCTCGATGTCTCTTCTCGTTCTCCAGCGAAGCCAGATCTGGAGAAGCCGGTCGCCTCTCTCGTTCTCCTCTCCGTCGATCTCTCTGTAACTCCGTTGATCTCTCTCTGTCACCTCTTTCACACCGTCGATCTCTCTCTGCCGCCTCTCTCTCCGACTCTCTCTCTCTCTCTCCGCCTCTGTCTCTCTCTCTCTGCTCCTATCTCTCAATTTTGCCCTAATTTTATCTCTAATTTTGCCCTAATTTTATCCCCAATTTTGCCTAATTTTGCCCTAAATGTTTTCTTACAGACCTTTTGTGTTTTGCTTTATGAAAAAAACAAACAAAAAATTTTTCTATTTTGCAGACCTTTAGTCCAGCTTTTTGGTGCAGATCATAGCAGATGTGGTCCGCAGACCGCAGATCTTTTTGTTAGAAAAAAACAAACAGCACCTAAGTGTGTAACCCACATGCGCACGCATTGACGCATACATTTTTATACCCGTTTGTAAAAGAACGCCGTTTTGTGATTCTGTGTTTGTGAAAAACACCGTTTTGTGATTCTATTATGAACAGTGCTTTTTTGGATGGTAATTGTATTATAGTTAAATTAAATTTCGTCTTTTGGTTTTGAATGACGTATACGGTCAATTAATGTTTGGTTACTAATGTTAATTTAGGTTTAGAGTGATCCTTCTTATTGATATTTTTCCAGTCTAATTCATTTTTGTAGTTTTATCGATTTTTCTTTGTATAGAAATAAGGCTAAATTACAACTTTTGTGTATGTGGTATATCAAAAGTTATTAGTTAGATCTCTATGGACTTAATTATAACAATTGTACCTAGAATTACACGAATTGGGTCTCTTTGTACTCTAACTTATTATGTAACTAGATTATAAACGGATACTTCTAATATTTTAGTTACTAAAATGCTCAAGAACCTATCTAGAATATGCTTAGAGAAACGTATATTCTCTATGGATAATGTTTATATTTAAAATTGAAATGCATATATGTTTTAAAGTATCATCGTTTATGATTGAATATGTTTTAATTGTTGAGTTATGGTACGAATGAGATTGATGTGGTGATGCAGGAGATCACTGTGAGGATTGGGATGAGATTGGTTGGACGATTCCCAATGGTTCCATTCCATGGTAGGAGGCTTGCTAACTGGACGCTATCTGACGAGTAAGTCAGGTAGCAATAGATTGGGCGATTCTCTCTTGTCGTTACCTTGAAGCTTATTAATGTGGGGAATCCCTGGTTAATAAGTTAATGTGATGCTGGGTTGTTAGGAGACGTTCCAGATAACTAGAGATGTTGATAGATACTAATGATAGATAGGGTCACTGTAGGGTAACTAGCTGGTATCGGTGCAATATATAATTGTATATATTTATGAAATACTTTATTATTACTGGGCCTAAAACCCATGTAGCTCACGAGACTTTTTGTCTCACGTACACCTTGTTTGTCCCGCGGTCTTCCATGTCTCATAACTGAAACACTTCCAACTGACTCAACTTACTGGAAATGGAAGTTGAACCGGAAGCTTTATCAACTCTGAAGAAATCAAACAAGTGCATACCTCCTCCTATCCGTTTTACCTAGGGGTAAAACAGTAAAACATTACAAGTTTTGTAGAACAAGGGTATTTTCGTAATAATAGTGGAATGTTAGTTGGCACCTTGATTTTGATCCCTTTTGTATGAGAATTGATTCTCTGCCTCTCGAATAATAGCTAGTTTTATCCATCGTAAGCCTAAGTACAATTTTCCTTGATTATTAAAAACCTTGAATTTGTTTGCAATTGTGTTCTTGTGTGATATGTCAATCCAAATTCATAGCACAAAATAAATATATCAACCTACATAAAAATAATTAAAAAAGAAAAAAGAAAAGAAAAATGAAATACCTCCAAAGCATCCGTCTTTTCTGATTCATTTTCTTCAATTTCTTCAAAATCATTATCATAATCATTCACTAATGACTCTATGGCCATTGTTAACTGTGTTAACGAGCTTGTCTACATAATAAAAAAATTAATAAATTAATCGTCATAATATCATTAACATTAAAAAAATTGTAACACTTACTTTTGTGACATAAATCGGTATATCGTTAGAGTGAGCAGCACTCTGAATCCGATTATTTCTCTTGATTTTTGACACTAATGCAAGTATTGCATCTGCTTCACTAATATTATCTGTATATTCAACATTAGTTTCCATCTTTTTAAATATTTCGCTTGCACTTGTCTCAGAGACCTACAATATTTGACCATATTTTTATGTCAAATGCCATAAAATAACAATATATTTCAAGTAGTACCCCATTTTACTAATTTTAACTTTTTAATAATCGTTTTAGTAAGTATATGTTTTTAGCCAGCCTATTTTGGTAATTAAATATATTTTTTTTTTGTCACTATTTGGTAATCACAAGAAGTTTATCTTGCCCCGTGTGTTTATTAATTACCAAAACGGACCTTAAAAAGTTTAGATTACCAAAACAGACCATCAACTAAAGTATATATTCCAATTTTAGGACATTTGCCTATATTTTTACATTATTAAAGTGATATTATATTTGTACCCCATAGAGAAATAAACATAAGGCCGGTTTGATGTAAGAATTTTCTTTAGAGACGATTTCGCCAAGTGTCAGCTTCTCATTGGTCAGTTGTGGAATGCCTTCAATGGTATCAACACTTTTCTTGACAAATGAATCATATGCAATTGAATCACTTTGTAAAGTAACATCAACTACCCCTTCATTTAACTTGCAAATTTGATATTTCGGGGAACGACCTTTCATAACATAATTTAAAAAAAAAATCAAAATATAATTCTAATGATAAATGATTTTTTTTTTCTAAAATAACAACTTACTATTTATGTCCAATTGGGTCATTAGAAGATTTTTTATGTCCCGTTTGGGTCATCTGACAACCTGATGACATGTTGTCAAATGACCCAAACAGGACACAAACACATCTACTACTTACCCAATTAATGTAAGGTTATGATAAATAGGTAAAAAAAAATAATAAAAAATAAATACCAGAAAGAATAGCATCAACTGTGGCTTCAAGACTATTATGAACTCTGAGTTCAAGCCTAGAAATGATCTCAACCGCACAATCAAAAGTAGAAGGACCTTTTCTTTCAAGAACTGATTTTTGTACACCCCTTCGGCTTGCCTCTTCGTCTCCTAGTGTCACACTCTGTAAAACGGGTCGGGTCAAAACGGGTCGGGTCAGGGTAGGGTGGATTTGCTCGCACACACTTCTTGTCCCGTTTTAAAATAATTAATGTGATACATACGATTACAAAAACAACATTGTCACAATAGTAATCTAAATTATTGAATAAAACGATTTAGGGGATGTAATCAGTAAACAATAGAGCTTTTGGCATGTTTAACGTGTTCGAACCATTTGACATGTTCCCATTTTAGCAAAAAAAGTAAGGTTTTTTTTTTTTTTTTTGCGTAAAAAAGTACTCCGTATATTATTATATTGTTTAGCCATCGAACAATCTTTTGTTCAATTAATGGATTAGAAGATGGCTTTGTGTCCAAATTGGATCATTATTGTTTCAAAAATGACAATTTTACAAAAAAATGATAATTTTATAAAAAAAATGTTAATTTTCTTTATATAAAATGATTAAATTTATATATAATAATAATTATTACTCCGTATAAAACATGATTTATAAATTCGTTGTGTTCCAGAGTTTAAATAAGTACAAATGTAAAAGTAATAATACTTTTTTTATTTTAGACAGAAAAGGACATTTTTTATTTGACCCATTTGAGATAAATACAACCCAAATAGACCCGTCATAAATAAACAGGTCAAAATTGCCAGCTGTGAAATAACTAACTGAATTACCTGTATTCCTCCAACAAGCATGTCTAATGAAGGATTCATGACTAAATTTTCAATTGTAATACCATGAGCAGTTGCAACTAACTGAATCCCACGTTGTGCAATTGTTCTTGCAGCTGCTGCTTCAAGTTTTGTACCAATTTCATCTATTACAATCACTTGTGGCATATGATTCTCAACCGCTTCTATTAAAACCTAAATTACATCAAATTTCCATAAATAATAACCATAATCACATAATATTACATGTTAAAAACTAAATTGCAGGTTGTTGAGTGACCAAAACAAGACACAAAGTCATCTTTAAGTGACTCAAATGAACATAAATTTTTACAATGACTAAATAGGGACAAAAACAAGTTATTTTAGGCGAATAAAACATTAATAAATTTGGTGTAAACTAATAATTATTATATTATTACCTTATGTTGCATATCATCATCAGGAACTTGCATCCTTCGAGCACTATCAATACCTGCATGAGGTATATCACCATCTCCACCAATTTCATTTGATGTATCAACAATCATCACTCGTTTTTTATATTCATTTGCAAGCATTCGAGCAATATCCCTATAATTTGTAAGTCAAACATTGACAATTTGGATATCATATGTTTAGGCAAAAACTACAAAGAAAAAAAGTTAGAAAATACCTAATAATTGTAGTTTTTCCTAC
Source organism: Calendula officinalis (assembly GCA_963853835.1). NCBI lineage: Eukaryota > Viridiplantae > Streptophyta > Magnoliopsida > Asterales > Asteraceae > Calendula > Calendula officinalis. The sequence continues at coordinate 2,407,481 of OY970828.1, read as the reverse complement.
TCCTGGAGGCCCAATAAGCAATAAAGAAGCACCATCTTTAACCAAATCTTGCAATAATTTAGCACTTCCTGTTACAGCTCGACCAACACGACATGTTAGCCCAATAACTGCACCTTTTCGATTTCTAATTGCACTAATTCGGTGCAAAGTTCTACTAATTCCAGCTCGATTATCAATAGCAAAATCACCAACCTATAGAAATTTATATTTATCAAAACACTTGAATGATTGATTTTATAGCAAATGGACACAAATTAAATTTCTAAAATTTCTTCAGGTAAGAACCAGAATAATAGACACAAACTATTAATGAAAAAGCAATACTAGCATTTCATCAAACACCTGGTGTGCAATAAACCAATGATCATACTAACCTGTGCAATAGCATGTTGCAGATCCTCCACCGTGATCAAATTTTCCGATAACACAAAATCACCAGACGGAAATCGAGCCAACGGTCTCCGACCTAAATCCATAACAACCTCAACCAATTGATGAAGCTCTTGATGATCGGTAACCCTAAGCCGCATTTCCTGCGGCAACAGCCTCAACAACGGCCCCAATTCCATATCGAATTCCTCTTCGCTCGAGCTGAAAGAAACTGTATCCAAATTCGAACAAGAACATGGGGCAGGTATATTCTCATAATTCCTGCGAATAATTTTGTTAGAATTTTTACGATGATGATGAAAATGAACAAATTGAGGTTTTGAAAGGAATCTAATTAATTGTGTTTGCGATTGAAAGGGGATTTTGGTGTGAGGAGAGATCGATCGTAGAGGTATAGAAAGCATGTTTTCGGATTTTGGCGGCAAAGATCATTGTGTGTTTATGAGGCAGGGTTTGAGGAGGTGCAACTGGTCACACGGCCCATATTTTTAAAAGGGGCCCAACTTTTATTTATATAAGGTTAAAATGCATTTTAGTATTTTGAATTTGGGTGAGTGTAATTTCTACTATTCTGAACTATTAAAGGTGCATCATAGTACCCTGAACTTTATAAAATGGTCAATTTAGTATCCTGGCTTACTAATTTACTCTTGTTTTCTCATATCATTTGCTTCTAATATCAATATATTGAGATAAACATACATTTTTTAGTCCGTTAAAGCTCCAACAAAATTAAATCAAGTAAAGAACGTGATCAAATTTATGAGTCAGGGTACTAAATCGACCATTTTGTCAAGTTCAGAGTATCATGATGCACCTTTAATAGTTCAGGGTAGTAGAAATTCCAGTCGGTCAAGTTCAGGGTACTAAAATGCATTTTGGCCTTTATATAATGATATAGTTTTAAGCCGGCTTAATAATTTAATAAAAAAGTTATAAAAAATTATTAGAAAATCACATTTTTTATACATATCATGTATTTAGGGATTATTTTTATCCTTTTAGACAGTGCTTTCCGAATCTCAGAAACATCCATATTTATAGGTGGTTTTGTGTTGTTGAAACTGAAGGAGTGAAGATATCTTCTTGTGGAATTTACATATACCCCCTTTGAGTTATGTTACTTGTTCCTCTTTTATAACTAGTTTTTATTTATAACAAATTAGCCCCCATTGTGTAGGTATTTTCTCTCTAGGACTAAGGAAAGACATAATACGTACGGGTGAGCATTTGATCAACAAAACTAAATTAAACTAAAATAAACTGAAATTTAACCGAACCAAAATAAAAACAGCTTATCAGTTAGATTTCGGTTCTAAAAATTCATCATTTTCAGTTTCGGTTCGGTTCGCTCCTTAAAGAGGGATGACCATTTGGGCTAAAAAAACCAAACAGAAACCGAATTGAACCGAACCAAAACAAGAAATATGTTATCGGTTCAATTTCGGTTTTGAAAATTTATCATTTTCGGTTTCGGTTCTTTTTGGACCATGCTCACCCCTAGTAGCACGAGTGGCTTGTGCAACCCTTCAAAAATCTTCGAACATTATTGAAATAATGCTTAAAAAAGTTATTCCTATTTTAACGTATTTAATACCCTAATAAAAAAACATATAATTGATGATGCGGCTCAGTTTTTTTCCTTGTGCGTGTCAATATTACACATAAACAAAATCGCATTGACAAAATGTGTATTTATATTTAATAAGGCTCATGCCAACGGACGTCGTGGAGGACGTCGTGGCAAAAAAAAATCCCATCGTTAGCCATCACCAATGGCACGGGTACGTCGGAGGCGCGCGTCGTGGTGTTGCCATCGTCTACACGACGTGGGGAGAGGGCGTCACTAGCCATGTGTGGGGGATTTAATATTATAATATTCATTTTTAAGGGGGATGGGTTAGTGATGGGTTAGTGATGTGTTGCTGTTGGCACGACCTCGTCAGTAACCCGTCGGTAGGGATGTGTTTAGTGATGGGTTTAGTGACGCGTCACGGTTGAGAGATGCTTAGGCCTCTCCCAACAGTGGCGCGTCACTAAACCCGTCAGTAGCGCCACATCATCACATCCTTACCGACACGCTACTGACACGGTCGTGCCAACCATAACCCATCACTAACACATCACTAACCCTTAAAATATTACATTTAACCCCCTCCCCACACACAAAAAGCCCCACGACGCCATCCCCTACACGTCTCCGGTGCGACGGGATTTTGTTGACGTGCTTGGTGACGGGGTGGTGCCAAAGGCGTCACCCCCCGACGTGTTTGAAAATGCTGTAGACGGCCTCACGACGTAGGCGTTGGGACTGATCTTAAGGGACTTAAGTTAGGCCTCTCCCAACAGTGGCGCGTCACTAAACCCGTCAGTAGCGCCACATCATCACATCCTTACCGACACGCTACTGACACGGTCGTGCCAACCATAACCCATCACTAACACATCACTAACCCTTAAAATATTACATTTAACCCCCTCCCCACACACAAAAAGCCCCACGACGCCATCCCCTACACGTCTCCGGTGCGACGGGATTTTGTTGACGTGCTTGGTGACGGGGTGGTGCCAAAGGCGTCACCCCCCGACGTGTTTGAAAATGCTGTAGACGGCCTCACGACGTAGGCGTTGGGACTGATCTTACGGTAAGTTGTTAATATCATATCATTTTTAACCGAATAAATATTTGTTTGGTCTTTTCATTTTCTAGCAATAAAGTGTTTAATATCATGAGTCTCGTGTAAGACGGCCAAAAGCATGTAAATTAACAGAAGGGTGAATTCGACGTTGATTAATAACTTTAAATTTAGGTTTTGATTTTGAATGGGTACATGGTCAAATAATGTTTGGTTGCTAATGTCAATTTAATTTAGATTTAGACCTTGTTATTGATATTTTTCTAGTCTTATTCATGTTTAGTTACTAATGTCGATTTTAGTTACGGAGTACTAAATACGGAGTACTACAATAAAATTTTGTTAGATTAAAATTTATTTAATTTTGATCGTAATGAATATATGAAATTAAATATTTAATTTTTAAGTACTATTTATTTATTGAATTCAAAGCATAATGAAAAGAAAATTCTTCCTATTATACAAATGCCAAACCATTTTACTATTCATACAAGCCCCATTGGTTAAAATAAATTTACTCAAGCCCCATTGGTTGAAATTAATAAGTATAATTAAAAATTGCAACATTGATATTTGTAAAAAGAACTAATGGGTGGTTGGGGAAAGTGCAATTGCAAACTAGGAAAAAAAATTCAAGAATCCACAGGGGCCATGCCTTTGGTTTCCCATCTAATTAGAGTTTTTTTCAAAAATAGGCGTGATCGGATACATATTTTCACAAATAGGCTTGTTTCTTTTTCGTTTTCAAAAATAGGCTTTCCGCCGTCCCCGAGGCCGGCTTTCCTCTTAAACCCGGACTCCCCGAGGCCGGCTTCCGCTTGGTTGATGTGACTATCGGTTTGATGAACAAATCGACCAAGAACAGCACTTGCACTCAGAAATCGCCAATGGAAGAAACTAGGGTTTTGAAATGCATTAAATGAGCTAAAACCCGACTTTAACGGAAAATGCAAAAAAAAGTAAGGGTATCTTGGTCATTTTATATTTTCTTTTTATTTCTACTTTTTTTCTCCATCTTCATCTTCTCTAATCATCCATCTTCATCTTCTCTAATCAAAAACCACCACCGCCAAAACCCTAACCCTAACCCTAACCCCATGGCCACCCCTTTTCCTCCCAACTTCACCGTCCCTTCTCTCTCCTCCGACTTCTCCACCGTCTCCTTCCAGAAAGCACCGCAACAGATTCGCATTCTCCGGTGCAAGACGGTAATTGACAGAAACAACCACCACCTGCGGTAATTTTCTGGCGAACCGGCAGCACACGGCGTCGTAAGCCAGGACGTCCGGCGAGAGGAAGACGAGTCTGCCGCCGTGAAAGAACACGATCACCGGCAGATTTTCTGGCAAACCGGCAGCTCGATGTTCCAATTTTGCAGATCTGTATAAGACAATTGGTTTTACAAATCGCCTGAGGTTCAACTCACTAATCACAGATCGATTCAACTCACTCAGATGTGTTCGACGTGGGAAGTAATTATGTGTGTCATCTTCTCCTTTTCTCCGGTTAAAGAGTTTTGGTGTCCGTGTGGAAGAAACCCAGAAGCTTTGAACATCTCTGGAGTAAAAAAAGAACACCTTTCATCTCTTTCAATTCCAAGTGGGTTTTATAGAGAGAGCGTGAGAGGAGAGATGGCAGAGAAAAGAGGGGAAGAGAGAGTGTACAGAACTTTGCCGGAGAAGAGTGGGTTTCATCGCTGGTGAAGAGTGTACAGGTTCGCCGGATAATAGTGGGGTTAGTCGCCGGAGAAGAGTGTAGAGGAATTGGTGGAAGCTGATGGGTTGTTCTTTAATCCATTGTACCGTACAACCTTTTAAAGCTGTCTTCATTTACACTGCAACACATACTTGTACGTTACAAACTTGAAATGCAGATGAAATTATGAAAGGGGGAGGTTGAAAGAAAATGACCAAAATGCCCTCATATGTTTTGCATGTGAGGTTAGATAACAACAGAAAATGGACGGAAGGACAAAAAAACGGAATTTTGCATACCTCGGGGACAAAGAAACAGAAAAAAAAAACACAGGGACCAAAACACAGAAACGGCCAAACCACAGGGATAAAAACAGTAATTTACTCAATATTATATTACTCTAGCACGTACAACATCGCACCAACCAATATTTAATAAACACTACGTGAAACGTCGTGACAAAATGCGTATCGATAATGTCTTATATGAATGATTAATAATAAGTATATAGCTAAATAAACAAAATAACTGCACTTCTTTAACATCCAAAAAATAATATATTTGTATAATAAGAGGTTCTATAATAAGAGGTCATCCAGGCTTGTAGCAAAATAATACTTCATTCGTTTCGTAATAAGTGATACAAATTAGTTTTCACGTTTTTTGAGGTAAAATCTTTTAATGAATGTTAAATTAGATTAAATTGAATAGTTAGTGAGTGATGGATCCCACTTATTATGATTAAAGTGAATTTAATGAAGTTTAAAAGTAAAAATAAGGATAAATGAGTTATTTCATTTTATTAAAGTAGATAGTTAGTGGGTATTGGTCCCACTATATTAAAGAGTGAAGTCACTTTATTAAAATGGGGGAGGAAACACGTACAAATTGGCACGCCTCACTGGTTGAGGGGTGTCAGTTCATCTCAAGGGTTGAAAGAAGAGTTGACAGATTGAAATGAATTGAGTATAAGACCGAGCGTAATGCACGACCGATCGATCGGTCACGACCACCACGTCCCCTCCGGCAACGCGTCCCTCCCCTTACACCCGTTTTCGGCGACGCGTCCTATTTGCCGAATGGTCGACTCCACGACTGTTAGTCCCAAGACTAAGTAAATAAGATTTGATGATCGATAGCTAAGAAGAATAAATATCAGCTGAAGTATATATCTCAGCTGAAGCAAGTATATACAATAAACCTTCAGCTGAGTACGTACTTAGCTTTAGGTCAACAAGTCAAATCAGCAGCTATTAACGAGAGTTCATTCGAAGTCTATGACCAAAGGACAAAGACAAGAAGAAGACTATTCAGCTGATTGTGGAATCAGCTGATAGTACCTGCTGAAGATGAAGACTTAAAGGAAATGTTCTTGACACTTTGAACATTTCCATTTCCCGCTCAAAGAAGAAGAAAGCGATGAGGATCTTCTATTTTGGAATAGAAGATAATGTCAGTACATTATCATCGTTTGTCCCTCCAAGCATGTAAAGAGAAAGTCAACTATTTCTGTACTTATGTAGTACACCTTTCACTGTGCGTCAGAAAGGGTACCGGAAGTAGTTGACACAAAGCACACTTGCGACAATAACTTGTGCAAAAGCATTTAATGATCCATAGACAAGTCCACATCGACGAATAATATGTTTACACGTCGTCTAACTTGTGGACAAAGGAACATGGATCTTGGGCTATAAATACAGACTTAAATGCTTGCATTTACACACATCTTTTAGAAATCATAGCACAAGAACATTCTCCGAGAGTTAGTTATTTGTCTAAGTATTAACTTCTCCATAGTTATTACTAAGACATTAATATCAGCTGTTAGTATCAGCTGATATAACTCTCAGTGCATACACTTCTAGTTTTGAGCGATCTAAAGTGTCATTTCAAGTATAGAGTTTTAGTTAATTGTGTACTATCTATTTCCGCAAACTTTGTACTGTATTAAGTTGTTTTAATAAACTCTTAATCATTGAAATCTTGTTGTTCATTTATCTTATCTTCGTTACTCGGTCATAACGCAACACGTTTGTGTTGTTGGGATCCAACAACGACCGTTCATGGTTTTGGCCATCTTGCCCTCTTTCTTTACACACACACACACACACACACACACACACACATATATATATATATATATATATATATATATATATATATATATATATATATATATATATATATATATATATATTAATAAATTAAAAATTTAATAATATATTATATATAAAATAAGTAATATAGATATATATATATATATATATTAATAATCTGCAAAATAAAAAAAATAATTTGGTCGCCGATTTGGTCGCCCATTACGGGCTATAGGTCGCTGTCTGGTCATGTGTTTGATCAGGAGTGAGAAAACTGATGTAGCGCAGAGGTGGCAGGGGTGACCAAACTTAGTTTGGTCACCCATTACGGGTAGTCTAAGGTATTTTAATAGGATATTTATTTTTTTATAATGCTGAGTCCAAAAAGCTAAAAAAAATATGTATGATAACACAATCGATCCGCTAAGTTTGGTCACCCATTACGGGTAGTCTAAGGTATTTTAATAGGATATTTATTTTTTTATAATGCTGAGTCCAAAAAGCTAAAAAAAAATATGTATGATAACACAATCGATCCGCTCGGTCTTATACTCAATTAGATTATGTTATTCTTATTGGTAGAAAATACTTATTTTGAAACTAGATAAAATATTACTTCGTTATTTGAATACTAATCAAATAAATAAAAGAATAAATACTGTATAAAAATTTAACAGAAAAGACAAACTATATCTCTATGACTAACATATGTTCAAATTACAAATCCACACAAGACAAAAATATTAAAACACCTTATCTAATATCTTTAACATTTAATCTGTTGATCTTTTTCTGACCCATTATACCAATGCCATCCAAAAAGCTTCTCTTTCTTGTAGGCCCTAAAATCAATAATGTCATCCTTCCAAAATCCCTCAATTTACTGTTCAAAACCACGCACCCACCACCTATAAAAACCCAATTTCTCTCCTCTGTAAAAACGTGCACTATATGCATACATTACATACAGGTAAGTCTATGATTCCAAAAGCCTGTCTTTTTACAGAAAAAATAAATAAAAATTAAATGGTTTAGCCTACAATTCAGCTCACTTTAGGGTTTATGGAGCTCTGCCTTTTTAGGGTTTCTTAATTTATTATTGTGGTGGCGTTGTCATGAATGGCAGCAGCCGCAACCACAGCTGCAGTCATGGGTGGTCTGATTTTTGACAGAAATGTGTTATGATTAATAATACCAGATAATTTGATTTTATTGTTATTGTTTTTTTTTTCCAAACGTTGAGCTGGAAGAAATAGTTCGTCGTTCGAATCTGGATTCTCAGAGGAATGATCATAACCGTAATTATAATCTGCGTTTTAATCAAAATCCAGAATTGTTGACTTGTTTTGAATATGCACCCAATTTGCCGGAAAAAATGGGAGAAAATTATCACTACCGTGACCACCACCGCCTGCCGGAGGAGAAACTAGCTAAGCCGTCGAGATTGGGTTTGAGGAGCACCGGCGGCGGTGGTGAGATTGTGGAAGTTCAAGGTGGTCACATTGTACGGTCAACTAGTCGGAAAGACCAGCATAGTAAAGTTTGTACGGCGAAGGGAGCCAGAGACCGCCGTGTACGGCTGTCGGCGCATACCGCGATACAATTTTACGACGTGCAAGACCGCCTTGGGTACGACCGTCCGAGTAAAGCAGTTGATTGGCTAATTACTAAAGCTAAAGCCGCCATTGATGAACTTGCTGAGCTTCCGGCATGGAAACCCACCGGCGAATTAAGAACAACAATTATGGATTTTGAGCAAAACCCAGATGATGAAATTGTTGATAATCAAATGGGTAACAATCAAAATTCGAGCTTTTTACCTCAATCTATTGATTCGGTTAAATCTTTTTTTCCGATTGGTGTTGCATCAGCTCCGGCGACGGAAAATAATTCTCCCGGTATGCAATTTCACCACAGTTTCACTCAGAATCAAGATCTTAAACTATCTCTTCAATCATTACAAGATCCGATTCTTCACCACCAACAACCACCGCCGCCGTCCCACTATTTTGACGGTTCTTGTTGGCCGGAGAACGGTGGATTCCAACGAATGATGGGTTGGGGTGGTGGCGGAAATGTAAACGATAATACAAATGAAGACACTGTTTCTAGTGGATTTATGTTTAAGTCACCACCACCGCCGACACAGTCTCCGCCGCCGTTTCTACAGCCGTTATTCAGTCAACCCACAAACAATCAGTTGTTTAACTACATTTCTGAGAGGGGGCCCCTTCAGTCCAGTAACACACCTCCGGTTCATGCTTGGGTCGACAACCCGACCCAGTTTACTGGGTCGGGAATCGACCCGCATCAAACCCAAACCCAGGGTTTTTACCACCCGTCTTTCATGCCCGGATTCACTTCGATGATGAATCCGGACATGAGTATAGACAGGCATCCCGGGTTCCATATTCCGGCACGAATCCAAGGTGATGAAGAGGATCACGACGGCTTGTCAGACAAGCCGTCATCTGCATCCTCAAATTCTCATCATTGATTCATCTCCATTCGCCATAATCATCTCTCCAAAAGGTTGGTTTAAGTTTCCAATTTGATTTAAGTTTTATGTTTCATGTTCTAATCTCGATCTAATTTCATTATAATTTGACGATAATTACAGGAAAATGTTTGCGGCTTTTGAAGGAGAGGTGTCCAAAAAGTATCATATATGTGAGGAACAAATCTGAGTTTGATTTCATGTTTTGTGATCACAGTTTAGGTTCAAATTTATATTTCAAGTTGTATGTTGTAATTGAGCAATCTGTTGAGCTCTAGACTCTATTTAGATTGCATTATATATGTTTCTAAACTATGAATGTTATCTACAAATGTTTCCATATATTGTGCTTTGGTTCTCCACTAAAATTAGAAAAACCAAATCTATGTAATTCTCTACAACAAGATTAAGGGGTGTTGGAATCAAACCGAGTTATATGTTCTGGTTCGGTTTAAAGTTTCATGCAATTTGGTTCTTAGTCTGGTCGGTTTAGTCCTAAATTCATGAGAATTGAGCTTTCACTCCTAGATTTTTAAAATTCTGAACTTTTACTATAATAGATTGGAGAAAAATTACTCCCTACAACACATCATTATGTCAAAATACCCTTGGGTACATATATGACTGTTTACATCTCACATCTATATACTCTTATTTTGGCGGAACTAGGTATCATTGTTGTTGTAACTTGTAAGTAACAAAATCATAGTGACATGAACAAGAAACAACACATAAAAACAGCATGGAAGCTGTATACCCTGATTCAGGGAAAAAGCAACATATAATAAGGATATTCTTTGTTGTTAATATTGACAGAAATTGATGATTGCATCCGGAGTTTGATTAGGTGAAATTTACACTCAGAAGGTGACAGATGAGCAAGATTATGACAACAAAACGATGCCGTTTTCATCGTAAAATCATGTTTAGAAAAAAGAAATTTATAATAAAAATATGAATAATAGTCCCGGCGGGGCTCGAACCCGCGACCTTCGGCTCATAAGACCAACGCTCTAACCAACTGAGCTACGGGACTTTCGTTTGATATCTAAAAGGGGTACTATAAGTTTCGTTAGTCAGGTTTACTGCTTAATTTAATCGATTGTTATTTTTTAAATGTTTTTTTGTTCTGAATATATAAAAATAAGTTTTTTAATAACTAAACACTCATTAATTAATGGTTTTTTAATGCTTTTTTCATTCATTTTTTTCTTTTCTAAAATTTTCTATTGTTTATTGTTTTTATTGTTAACTATTTCATTTTGTTCTTATCAACGTAGTTTATAATTTTATATATTCTAATTAAAATTTAAATACTAATAAACATGTTTATATTATTAGAAAATAAGATGTTTTAAATCAAAACTTTTATAGGCTAGCAAAGCATTTAAATACTACTACGTAACTAAAAGCTAACCAATGGAAGCCAACAAAAATCATAACCAAATCGTAAACATATATGTTTTTAAGGTTATGGTGAATTATAACCAAAGATCATAAACTAATTGAGCTACTTGGAACCAAATCAAACTGAAAACTGAGAAAATGGTTTCGTTGGACTGAGGCGAGCCGATCGATAACGTCTTGGAATGGACCGAACCAGACCGTTAATCGAGCTTATTAATTTTTTTCCGACCTCTATTTGGTTTCGGACTGGACTAGACAGATAACTACTAATTTTGTAAAAAAAATAAAACTGAGAACCAGACCAATATAGTTCGATTTGATCTAATCTAATTTGGTTCGGTTCGGAGATTACGGCCAATTCTCAATTCGGTTTGTACTTTAAAAGACAAGTCATGAGATTGAAAATGTAGCATGACCACCTTAAAGACCATCTCCAAACCATTACAAAAATATTTTTTAAATAATATGCTTAGTGAAAATATAGAAAACTTTTTTCAAAAGTTTTTGTCATGACTTACTAAATGCAAAAGAATATGATATTTAACTCACAAAAACTAGTTGCAATCACCACATGGTACGTTTTATAGCAGATTGAACAAGTTTATCAAAACATAGATTGTGGTGTTATGTGAAAAATAGAACAATTTTACATTTATTTTTGTATTATTACGGATTTAAGATTTTTAGTGAACTTAAAACGTCATTTTGGAGGTATGAAATCACTAAACAATTTGAGAAATGAGAAAGTGTATATGTGTGTGTTTTAGTGTGTGTAACCAGGATCAGCGAGTGAGAGATCCATGGAAGAAGATCTGGTCTAGCAATCAAAACAGGAATTTAGCGAGAATTTTGGCAACAAATTAGATTCCAATGAGTTCCATCTATAACTTCAGATTTCGAATTTCGAATTTCAAGCAATATTTTTCAGATTTGATTTAATTTCGTCCAGCTTTCCGACAGCTCAAGCAACAGCTACATTTCTAAATTACAATGATCTTATGTGATCTATGCAATTAGACGCACATTTCGATTTCTAATTTTGTTTCAATTTCATAATTTTCATAGATTTTTTGATCGTTTAAGATTATGTGAATCTTCGATCGTATATATTGAATTGAATTAAATTGAATCAAATTTGTTGTTGTATTTGATTTTTTGTCTTATATATACATGAAATTGAACGTGATTTAGATGGCTGATTTCAATGGCTCACGAAGAACATACCGCTAGGTGCAGCAATGGCGGTGGTGGTGGTAGAATTTTGAAAAAATCAAAGCATAATAAAGTTCCACAAAGAGGAATGGGTGTTGCTCAGCTTGAAAAGATTATATTTGAAGAAAAACAATCGAAAGATGTAGCAATTTCGACACCGAATACGACTAGTTTCAAGCCACCGGTTATGTCTCTACCGCCGCCGTTGTCGCCTAATCACCGCCCTTCGTTTCCAAAAACCGATTCTATAAACCGCCGCACTAGGACCGAGAATCCGGATCCGAATTTGGATCCGGATCCTAATCGTGAGATGGGATACCGCGGGTACGCGGTACCCATCCCAACGAATCTAGGTGGGTTGCCTTATGAATGCAACCCGCCAATTTGGCCATCAATTCCTAGTTTTACACAAAGATCACAATTTTTGCAACCGTGTTCTTCATCAATGGTTAGTAATATAAGTCTTCCGAGATCATATTTTTCATAATTTTGTTTAGACAGATGATATTTACACCACAAAAATTAATTTACATACCACAACTTATGTTTTGGTATAATAGTAGCTTTAAAGTGTGTTTTGTTTATATATCTAGATTTTATTCATATTTACTAAAATATAGAAAATGTTTGTAGATGAATATTTCATCATCACCAACAATATATGTAACGAATTTTCAGATGGAGCCCCCTTCAAACCAAAGCTATTGTAGCAACAAGTATTCCTCAATTTGTTCAGAAGAAGAAAAGGTTTATCTGATCATTAATTTGATATTTTTTTAAGACCAATTTTTAAAAAATATTGTTATTCGTTTCGTATGTTAGACGGTTGGAATGAAGAGATCGTATCCATTTTCGATCGAAAAAATGCAAATTCCTTTTTTCGATTGCAAATTCACTTCTGCTTATATGTCTCCGACCTCGAGATTTGATGGATCAGCTTCTTGTAGCAATGGAGGCATTACTAGTTTACAACATCAACACTACTCAATTCTTTCAAAAGAGGGTCTATGTGGAAGGTAAAATATAGACATTTTTATTTTTATTTTGAGGTAGAGAGACTGCTTCCAGGAAGATATTCATTAAAGTTTAACAGTACTCAATTCTCATGTCATGGACTTTAAATGCTAATGTGCGTTATGCCACGTTACATGAGAAAACTAGTGTGATGTGGCATGTCATGTTATATGCCACATCACGCTAGTTATCTATTTTAATGATAACTTGTTGTAACACGTCATCATTAATGGTTTTGTCTCCTTTTGCAGAGAAAACCGAGTAACAGATCAAATGGCCAAGAAAATTATTGATGAAAATGACGGTCTCACCAAAGATTTTCTCACGTTGGCTCCTCCTCAAGCTTTGGAACGGTCTTCAAGTTCAAAAGAGAAGTTTCCGCCATTATACGCAACGGAACCAACTCGGCCACCTTATCAAGTAAGTTCTTGTTAAAAAAAATGTAACAATATGGTTTGACTTTTTGTTTTGACAATTTTTTGTTGACTTTTTGTTTAGGGCCAAACACAAAATTCATATGGGATAGAATTGTTAAACCAACAACCATTGCATAGATTCTTTCCAGCTGCAAAGACTCATGGAAACAATAACTGTGAAGCAGGGGAACATGTTGATCTCAATTTGAAGCTATAGAATGCTTACCAAATTCAAATTTATGTTTTATTGTGTTTTTTTTATTTTTTTATTGCAGAGTTATTTTTTTTTTCCTATTTCTCTCCCAAATTCGGTTGTCGATTTTTTTGTTATCCATTTTTTCGACCACTGTATTCATTCTAATGTTACAAAATAGTCGTCGTATAAATAGCAAAGAATTAATTTTGTAATTAAAAAAGAGCTAGCTACGCAATGCTCGTTTGCATTCCACATCTATTTAAATCATATTTTGAAGACTATATGTATACAAAAGACCATCATATATGATATTTTTGTCACGAGTTTCACTTTCTTATAGAGAAAAACGATAATTGTACATATAGAAAAATGTAAACACTTTTTTCATAAGTCTCTATGTATACATACTTATGTAATTGTGCACCTTGTACCAACAAATAAAAAAAAAAAATCATTCTAGCTTTAGACATTTATTGTGTTACTTTGTTATTGTGTCATTTATTTGTTTGGGTGATCATATATCTATACATACACATGTATTGTTTTAAAGTTGTTATCGCCTAACATACAAAGCTCGAAAAGCTAGTAACCGTTTTGGTCCCATTTAGGGCAAGCATATTAGCAAATTAAAAAGCCTTACCTAACTATATTGGAGTAGTTTAGGATGTTGATTGAAAACAAACAAAATGACAGAAATCGAACCCTTGGGTTAACAATAATCGAGTGGTTAAATCGATAATAAAGGTAGATCATTCAATTTATAATGTCAGACAAATGTTTAAAAACGGTCACGAAAACAATTAGGTTGCGTACATCACGAACATAGCTTGACCACCTAGATAGCTCTTTTTAAAATGAAAATAAAAACAAGAATCTAAACAAGCTAAGCAAGAAAAACCACATAATTATATAACCAAAACCATTATACAAACCAAATATAACCAATTGTTTAACTTACATCCGTGTTACCGAATTAGTTACAAAACAAGATCACATCAAATTCGAACAATCGATTCTCACGAATTTCAACTTTCTACGGATCTCATTTTCGACAAAAAAAGTGCTCATAATCCAAAACAACAATTGTTTCCCCGAAAAACACATTGAAACCTATGACCAACCAAAAACATAGTCAAGAACATAGACCAAAACGAGTGAAAACGGGTAGAGTGCAAAAGCAATGAAAGATGTCCATAGAGGGAAAGTGGTACGTAAACTTCCGAAAACGCCCATGACAATGCAAACAATGAGGATCACGAGGACTTCTGATGAAAAATCCCATGTTAATCCTCGGGCGTATACAAGTGCTAAGAATACCGATAGGCAAAGTATGTTATTCATTGTAACTGCCCCGTATAACTGCCACATAAACACAAGCCGTCAAATTACTTTGATCTAATCGAAAAAGTCAACTCTTCAACCATGATCTATTCACATTTGTAATTGGTTAAAATGGTTTGGTAATTTTAGAAGGTTGACCCAAAACATTTCTTGGCCAAAAACTATTGATTTTTTTAGTTAGGCCAAAAACAATTAATTTTATAAGTACCTTGAACTTGGTTTAACTAGGACTTCTAATACCTGAACTATTAAAGGTGCAACATGGTACCCTGAACTTGACCAAATGGTCGACTTAGTACTCTGACTTGTTAATTTAATCGCATTTTCTTACTTGATTTACTTTCGTTGGAACTTTTATTGGACTATTAATCTGAATATATCGATATTAGAAGGAAATCACGAGAGAAAATAAGACCAAATTAGCGAGTCAGGGTAATTTCGTCAAGTTTAGGGTACCATGATGCACCTTTAATACTTCAAGGTAGTAGAGTACCTTAGGGGTCAGCGCAGTCCAAAAACCGAACTGAAACCGATAGAACCGAAACCAAAATCGATGAATTTTAAAAACCGAAACCGAACCGATAACATGTTATCGGTTTCGGTTCGGCTTCTGTCGGTTTTTGGTTCGGTTTTTTCGGCACAAATGCTATAGTACCTAGTCAACCAAGTTCAGAATACCAAAATGCATTTTTAAGTATATAGTGTCAAATTTGACTACTATTTAGGAGGTTTTAACTAATTGTTTATTTGACGAGTTAGAGACATAAAGTCGGGGTGTGAATTCGCATCATGCTTACATGATATAAACGGGTTAAACATTTTATTAAAAAAAAACACAAACCTCGGAAAATGTAAGAGACGCGGATCTCTTTTTCTTGCGTGTGGCAAATATGATTGCAGAAACAGCCTCACTTGAGTTTGTGGCTAATGGTAACGCAATAAACGAGATGAAAAAAGATGGAATACTTGTAGCATTTGAAAAATTGCCAACAGCATCTACAAGAGGATCGGCAAATACAGCTGCAATAATAGTCCCGATTATTAAAAATATAATAGCTTTTATTGTTGTCTTTTTTGGGTCATCAACACCTTCTTCTTCTTCATCTTCACCTGCATCGTCTACTAGAAGATCATGTTCCTTCTTTGTCTCCTGAAATTATTAAAAAAATAAAAAATAAAAAATTGATATCCTTAATGTAAAATCTATAACTTATGTCCTTATGTAGTCATTGTATAAATTTTGTCATTTGGGTCATTAAAAGATGGTTTTTGTTTCCTGTTTGAGTCATTCAGCAACCTATAATAGTACGCCGTTATTGTACCTTATATATACATTAACCATAGGATTTTTACTGTTCATAAAAAAATTTCAAATTCACCCCTAAATAATTTTGATAGTTACACTTTTTCTATAACGTTTGAAGATTTTAATATGATTTTCTGTAAACGCAAAAACCAAAATACAAAATTCGTATATATACATTAACCATAGGATTTTTACTTTTCATAAAAAATTTCAAATTCACCCCTAAATAATTTTGATAGTTACACTTTTTCTATAACGTTTGAAGATTTTAATATGATTTTCTGTAAACGCAAAAACCAACATACAAAATTCGTATATATACATTAACCATAGGATTTTACTGTTCATAAAAAAATTTCAAATTCACCCCTAAATAATTTTGATAGTTACACTTTTTCTATAACGTTTGAAGATTTTAATATGATTTTCTGTAAACGCAAAAACCAACATACAAAATTCGTATATATATAGTTCTATACCCACATGCCACACTGTCAAAAACAAAAAAAATAAAAAATTATTAATTTAGTTATTTTGGAAAAATAAAAGAAATAGATATTTATTATACAAAATATATACTTCTATATTTTTCTATGAGTATTTTTTATTACATAAACTACTAGAATTTTTATCTAATTACTTTATTTTGTTTAAATTTTATAATATACACTCACTTTATAAAATTTTAACATAAGCAGTTTTATTAAATATATTTTTTATTAGACAATTAACTTTTGTTTTAATCCGAATCACAAAAAACACATCTTAACATATAAATCAAAATTGATGGAAATAAGAAATTATTCTTTAAGTCAAAAAGTTTAGATCTAAAATCCCGCGCTTGTTTTAAACCAAAACCCTTCTAATTATAAAAATTGTTTATTTACAACCATAACACAAACATACCTCATAATAATCATGAATGTACTTCAACGTATCAGGACCAGCAATATAAGGATTTATTTTTGAACCCTTTGCCTCATTAAGCCAATTTTTAATTCCAACTTTAAATTCACCAGGATCAACCCCATTACTTTCATTTGTGTCAAAATCCTTCATAACTTTTTTAATAGCATCTTCTTCATTTAAATTTATTTCACTTAATCTCAATCCTACAACGAGAGCCCTTAGTTCAGAATGTGAAAGTTGGCTATCATTGTCTGTGTCGATAGATGCAAATAGCCTG
Source organism: Calendula officinalis (assembly GCA_963853835.1). Lineage (NCBI taxonomy): Eukaryota > Viridiplantae > Streptophyta > Magnoliopsida > Asterales > Asteraceae > Calendula > Calendula officinalis. The sequence continues at coordinate 2,390,086 of OY970828.1, read as the reverse complement.
TCATAGATTTTAATGATATATTATTCATATATACATAAAACTTGGAGTATAGTATATAAATCATCCTTGTGGTTTGTACAGTTACACGGATAGTCCCTAATTTTGTAACTTGTTAACATCAATGGTCCCTAAAGCTTAAGATTTACTTTTTGCTTTAGGGACAGTTACAAGTCGAGGGACAAAATCCATAATTTCATACAAACCACAGGGACAATTTATGTAATTTACAAAAAAACTAACTTTTCAAGAACTTCATGGTTAGGTTCACCACGCTCATCCATGAGTCTTCCGAGTGCACGCATTTTCAAATACTTAAGAATTCTAGATCTCACATGTTTATGCTTTGCAAAAGCAAGGCGTCTTCTTTGTAATTTAGGCTGAACAACCTACAAAATGTTACAAAAACAACATTAAATCATCGAAAAAGTATGAAATACACACAAAACAACCATGTAATATTTTGTCAACTAATATTATTTATATTATTCACCTGATAAACGCAGTATGCAATCAAAAGAGAAACCGAAACAATAAGACCAAGTAAAACTGCCAAATGTCTTCCAGAATCTGAATGCATAATTTGTGGAAATTGCACAACAATAAACGGGAGTACAGATATAGCCATAATCATGGCAGAATAGCTCGTCCATGAATCAGTAGTCACACCAGAACCTACAAATCATGTTATATTACATAAAAGTTAATATATCTACCTGTATAAAATTATAAATAAAATAATCATTTACCCGAAATTTGATGGATAAAGTAAGGGAATTACAATTACCTAATAAACTAAACCCTTTAGTATCTTGTTTATCTACAGCAACTGAATTCTGTATATCACATTTGCCAACATTGATGCAGGTTCCCCAAATTACAGTAATAAGCATAACTGTCGAACCAGCTAATAAACCCATTCCTACAGAGACTTGTTCCTGAGCAACTTCAACAGTTCCAGATAATCCAGATACTGCAAGAAACAATTAATTAGATTATAAAATGTATATAATACATACACAAGGGGTGTGTCTGTAGGGTTAGGATCTGGTGAGGACTCAAAAATCAGTGAGGACTGTGAGGACAATTCTCAACCAACTGTTTAAGAAAATTTGGATCATTATCATAAATTTTGGATCTTTATGAGGAAACTTTTTTAATAATGATCCAATATTTCTTAAATGATTGGTTGAGAATTGTCCTTACACTCCTCACCAAATCTTGAGTCCTAACCCGATCCCACTTCAATTATGAAAGTCAACTCCAAAGGACAAAACCATATTTTCTAGCAAAATATCTAGAGCTGCATAATTCTCATAGAAACTGAAGGACCTAGTTACACTACTAACTTCTTATTATTTTATTTTATTTTATTTTATTTTGGTAACCGGAGAAATCCCACACTACACCATTTTAGCTTAGGGAGGTGATTCTTACGGAGCAAATTTTATCCATACAGAACAATTTCATATCAATGACAATCATGCCCTTCCTTTCCTTTTATCATATTTTGCATTTCACCCCTCCCCTAAGGGGCATTATTGTCCTTACATATGAACTCGCTCTATATGGATAAAAATTTCCCTGTAAGAATCAACTTCCTTTAGCTTAAGGCTAAGCTTCAAAATTAATGGTTGAAATTAATGTCTATCGACGAATATCAGTAAATTAGCAAGCAAGGATGTAGAAAAACAAGTTATAAGTGGAAAGGAAAAAAAAAACCTAGTGATAAGACACTAATCAATCCCTTACATGAATCGGATAATAAAACAGTATATTCGCACTTTATTCGCTTTTTTCACGAAATCGACGCAGAAAAAAACAAAGGAATAAAAACTGAAATGATGAATTGACGGTTAACTAATCAAATAAATGAAATTAACTTCAAAGGCTTAAAAGTTAAAAGTCATCTTCAGCATATCGGATCTAGCACGAGAAAAAATAGGAAGCAAAATTGAGATAGAACTCAGTACGATTCAACAGGTTTATAGTTTAAATTTACCGAGAATAAGCATAGCGTCAGGAAGAGCACCGAGAATCGGAAGCAAAAGTCCGCCGACGAGACCTGGTCCTAAAATTTCCAGTAACAGTTCACTTCCGGCGGAGAGGTAGGTCGCAGCTAGATACATGAGGTAACCGTACACCAAAATTAGAAAGAGATTTCCGAGTGCTGTGTTTGTGCACGGCATGAATCCGTAAGACTGCTCGCAAGCTTCTGCTTCTTCAGCTGATACGAAAGGATTAAGACGAAGTATGCCGCCATAGCCACCGTGAACGCCGTCGGAGACCAGATCTGATGATGAAGTGCTGGTGGTGATCGTACGGCCGGTGACTGTGAGGATGAAGAGAGTTGAGATTGTGATTAACAGAAGCGATTTGTGCGCCATGTGGCCGGCGGCAATCGGTGGTGATTGGGATCTGCAACTGCCGAGAGACCGTTTGATTTACTTTATATATTGATGAAAAATTGAAAATGTTGAAACTTGAATTGAAAGACCATTGAAAATATACTCTTTTTTTTCTTTTTTTTTAGAAAAAGTAAATAATTGATTTTGTTTTTATTTCAATTAATTTATACTAGGAACTTATTATATTTTATATATTTAAATTATAATAAGAAACTCACCGATAGTCAATTACTTAAATAACTTTTGCTAATATATACTCATCATTCAAATCAACTTAAAGTATTTACTTTAAATAAGATGTTTACTCTTTATAAACCCAACTCTTTTGATTCGATTTTTACATGAGTAGAAAAAAAAAATAAAGGAATATCATTTGTGTTAAAATTAAGTAAATTTAAAGTAATTCGTATAAATAATTACTAAAATAGACCGTGCGACCGGTTCAATTTTTAATTAAGACTAATCGATTTTAAAATTCTTAAGATAGATCGTGCGACAACTTTAACTACTGAGCAGCACTAACTTTTGAGCGGCACAAAATTTTGGCAGTACTAAGTTTATGCTAACTTTTAGCAGTAGTAACCAATTTTAAGCAGCACTAACTGGACACATGACGACGTTCTAGTGAAGTAGCACGATCGCACGAATTTTAAATTTTTTTTGGAATTCTTAATTTCATTTGGTATATATTAAAAAATCATCCTGTAAAGTATGCATTAACCGTTACTCCATTTTAGATATTTGTACGTATAAATAGTACAATTATTTATTGTTTGAATGTCATCCGTGACTTTTTTTTGTGTATTGTTGTAGGAGATATCACATTGTAATATGGTTAAGTGTCATCCGTGACTTTTGTGTGTATGGTTGTGGCCTGTGGGGATATGATTTTTTGGTGATTAAGGTTTAATATTTTGGTTTATTCTCCTTTTATATACTCCATCCGTCCCTAAATAAAGTTCTCATTTCCCCTTCAAGTTTTGTCCCTAAATAAAGTTCTCATTTCTCAAACATAAGGGGTCCACTTAATATAATAATATTATTACAAATACTTTCACCACTAACTATCTCTTAAAATATTTTCTCTCTCCAATCAAAACTTATATTTTAATCAAAAGTAATATCAAATACCCCACCATTAACTATCTCCTAAAATGTTGTGCCCAACCTAAATGGGAACTTTATTTAGGGATGGAGGGAGTATATCTTTATTAAAAAGTCATTACAACTTTACAGGCCCAGCACAATCAAAAAAGTAGACCGGTGATTAGTCAACGCTTTGGTTGCTAAAGTTTTCTAACTTTATTTTTAATTTGTTTGTAACATTAAATCAAAATTAATACCAGTATACACTGAATGTATACGAAATGAAAAATCATATTGGTTACTACTCAATTTAATCATGCTATCAATAAGATAATTAACATGCATAATTCACTAATTATTTTTCTAATCTCAAAAGTTAACTTTATATCTTACTACTTAATAATGCATTTAGGCCTACCTCTTTTAGTAAGTTTAAGGAGCTCCTTAATTTTAAGTTTAAGGAGATTTCCACTTTTAGTAAGTTCTTTAACTAAAAAGATAAAATGTTGCTTACAGGATTCGAACACAAGACCTCTCCTAAGTAGTCACTGTGTGTTAACCACTTCAACTACTTGATTATTTTGATTCATTCCAGATACTAATATATATAAGCTTTAACGTCACCAGAACTCAACCATAATTTCTCTATTTAAAAGACCCATATTTATTTTGACAAAAAAGACCAATTTCGGATCTGATCCTACCATCACTAATGTCAGCACCTACCATCACTACGCACCATCACTCATCACCATCGTTATTGTCACCACCACCGGTACTGTCATCATTTCGAAATATAGTTACGGGTACCCGCCGCCGCATTGCGCGGGTACCCTGCTAGTCTATCAAATGTGTAATAAGATAGTTAGATAAGTAGTAAACAATATTATCTTTTTATAATAATAAACACATATGAATGAGGCGATACTTAAATATTATTAGGGATTTGTTAATATGTGCCTCATGGCATACAATAACAAACATTCAATAAACTAAAACCACATACTAGAAAATCTGATATTATTACCTATTATGTTTTATTAACATGATCCGGTGAGATATTAAAGTACAAATATTCTTAGCTTTGAACATTTTACTTAAAATATGCCAAAGCATTAATTAGGATATCAGTATATTTCCTTATTTATCCCTTTTTTTTTTATAGGAAAAACATGAATAAAATATAGTCTCCGACTCTCCACTTCAGGCTCGAGCCTCCAACTACCACATCCACTCATTTTTATTTCTTTTTGTATTAATTGACCATTCTATCTATACATAAATTTATAATATTTATTTGTATATAACTATATATTTATATAAAATATAGTTTGTTATGGACTTGGTGAGTCACACATTAGAACAGGACCACCCACCTGTCAATCCCAACCCTGATCCTATCCGATTCGTGGATCTTCACAACTTAGAAAGGGCCCTTGCCAGAGTTTGAGGGATACTTCATTTAATAAGATTAAATATGTTAATTCTTTCAAGAACAGCAAAAAAAATTAGAAAAACTCCCAATGTCAATTCATAGAATTGACCATTTACCTGGATGCACTCTTATTTTATGAAAGTCTATAAGGTAGTTTAGTAGTTAATATTTTGTTAATTTATTAAAAATGTTCACTTATATTGATTACTTAAGGAGCGTTATATATGTTATTAAATTTGTAATATCAAATTGATATCTCAAGTATATTTGAATATATGCTTTAACTTTAAAATTATTTGAAAGATACAAAATTTAGAATGATTAAAGTATTTATAAGAAAATAAAAAGAATTGTGAGAATGCACATAAAAATATTATAAATTTTTTACAGAACATATGTGACTTATCATAGATTATATTTAGGGCAATATTCTTTGTAAGCAATCTTTTGTATTTGGTTTTATTTTTTAGTTGTCTATCCATTAATCGACATCCATATTTTCGTATATATTCATTGATTTGAATATGTTGCCGACGTCCCCCTTTATTTCTTCCTATCAATTGACCATTAATAACGCGTAAATAATAAATAAAGGTCCAATATCTATTTATTATGACGAAGAAAATATTATTTTATTCGTGAATTATGTGGCTCACTTATTCAAAGTTCAATCAACCTACATGTCGGTATGACTAACGACCCTATCCTTTTATGGGCCGTGAGTAAATTAACAAGTAGCATGGTGCCGTGCCCATTTAATAATTAGATCAATTGGGGAAAAAAAGATATCTTATGCTGCTTTCTTTCAAGAGGTATTAAGTTTAAGTATTGGAAGTATTCATTAGGAGATAAAAAAGAAGGTGAAATTTATTACTCAATAAATGATATATATTCGAGGAATGCATACTACTCATTTGGATGTTACTGCATGACTCGAACCACCTACCGTTTAAAATAATAATAATAATAATTAGCTACGTCGATTCAATTTGGCTTATCCAGAAATAAGTTTATTGTTTGGAATTAATTCGAGCTATATGTCATATGATTGAATTTTGGGAAAGTGCATTCAAACATTACAAAATAATTCTTAGAATAAAATCAGTATTTTAACACGTAATATAATTATATATTGACAGTTTATATGTTAATTATCATGACAATTGCATGAAACATCATCCATATTTACGAGTTTCCCCAAATAACCATTTTCTTTCTTATATTTTAGCTTATATAATTACAATTAATACACATTATATATCTTACATTTAGCAAAGTGGGTGAATAGTGCCAAGCACCTCGACACCTCCAGCTTCCACCTCCCTCTTCCATGACTCACCTCTGGTGAACATCCACATCGTTGCAGCTCATGCTTTACTTCTTTCAACATCTTTTTTTTTTAAACGGCAAATGAAATAACGGAAGCCTACTCGCAATTTTTCAGCGAGCACCCCGAGTTCGAGCTCCACATAAGCGGGCAAACTCAACCCCCAAAGGGATTTCCAAGGAAAATTCCCCATATGTGCCCGTGTGAGGTATGAGTTAAATTACGCTAATGCAACGCTCCCGAGTTCGAGCTCCACATAAGCGGGCAAACTCAACCCCCAAAGGGATTTCCAAGGAAAATTCCCCATAAGCGAGCTCCACATAAGCGGGCAAACTCAACCCCCAAAGGGATTTCCAAGGAAAATTCCCCATATGTGCCCGTGTGAGGTATGAGTTAAATTACGCTAATGCAACGCTCCCAAAGGGATTCGAACTCACGACCTGCAGCCCACATGGGTATAAACCCAGTGCCTCAGACCAGCTAGACTATCATTGGCTCTTTCAACATCTTTACATCTCATTCCCACCTCATGCTTCATTGACACGGTTTTCTGCCACCAAAGCATACCTATGACCCCTAACATCACCCATCTTATTGTAGCTACTAAACCATCGTCCTTCCTACCGACTCATGGCCATTTTCCTCTTCTTCATCAGGTAAATGATGTCATTCTTTTAAAGATTTCTTATTTGATTTTGAGTTTCTAAATTTTGAATTACACTTCCTAGCATAAGTGCTATCAATCGTGTGTTCCTCGATATCGAGATTTTCGGTTCATCTTCTTCAGGTAGAGTTCAGTCATTAAACCTTTTTCCCGATTTTTCCGGTTCAATTTTTGGAATTAGAGTTTCCCCAATAGTTTCCATCTTACTACGGGTATAGATAACCTTGATTCATCAATTCTTACTTGCAGCTTTCTCTTTAACTAACTGATCATTGCCCAGATTTTGAAATTAGGGTTCCTGATCTTTATACGTCCCTGCTGCTACCTCTAAAGGTTACGTTCATTCATCACTTATTCTTTAACTTTTGTTTATTTAATTTCTTAGTTTGTGCAGATTAGGGTTCCTAAATTAGCATATATTCAAATTGTTAAAAGGTTCAATTCGCTTAAATTTGCATCAGTTAAGATACCCAATTCAAATTGTTACAAGGTTCAATCTGCCGACACCTTTGATTTCTCATTTGACAACTCCTTTGATTGTTTCTTATTTTTTAATAATAACTATTGGTTTTAAGAAGGATATTTAATTCAAAGGTATCACACAAATTTCATTTTGTTCACCTTTTTTCTTATTTGCAAATTTTGAAAATTCAATGTAAAATAGGGATATTACTCTGTTTCAATTAACATTTCGAATCATTATAAATTTTAAGCAACTTAATATTGGAAAATAGTGGGGGAAACTAACTACAAAGAATAGAGAAATGTCAAATGATTTGTCATTTTAGTTTATTATGATTACAGGCAAATCATGTGATCGTACAAAGTGCAAGTGTTGTTGGTTCTTGATGCAGCAGGAGGTTTTTTTCTTGTCAGTGCTCGAATTGGAAATATTTGTGGTGCAATTGTCATTGTTGTAGTTCGGTGTGTCTTTTTACTATATGAATTTTAATTTTGATTCAACTATTTGAGTATTCCATGAAATATTATTAGTTTTGACTATTACAAAGGTATAACACATGTTTTAGAGTTGGACAACCCAACACCATAATCATTTTAATTTCATATTTATGTAACGTGTCAAAAACTTACATTAAAAAGAACTACATGCAAATTAGTTGCATTAAAAGAACTCCAAAAATCGCTACGATTTACTTATAATTTTGTTTCACTTATGCAGAGACATTTGAAGAACCAAAAAAAAAAAACAAAACGTCCAGCAACATAACACGATCAGCAGAATAACAAAAACATTTATCTAAATAATCTTTTAGATGTTATGTAAAAGATAATAAATTATTTTTTGGATATTTTTGTAACATAAACAATCTTTTGGATGTTATATAGAATCTTTTGGATGTTATATAGAAAGCAATAGACAATCTTTTAAGTATCATCTAAAAATTCCCTAAAATTCCCCGCAGCAACGCGCGGGTAGAACCCCCACTAGTTATATTTACATTTTACATGTTCATAATATGATTTAAACTCACATCCCGCAACTTTGAAGGGAGACATGGTAGGCTCGAGACTATACTAAATTTCATATTGAGGGCCATGCGATAGATAAAAGAGAACACGTACTAAATGTGTTGCGTCCACGTTTAAATGTTTTTTTTTTTGTATATACTAGTGACGTTCAAGGGTCGTGCCCAGCACGGCCCACGTGCATAGCAAAAGCCGATCATAAGAACCACATGATTATCGGAAAATAATCTAAATAATTAAAGAAGATAATCTTCTTGTTCTTCAAAATTAGTGATCGAACCCCTAATTCTTGTAATGATTCCAACTTTTTTTTATCAAAATGTGGGTAGAGAATGTTGTCTGCACCCCTTGAGGCATATATTCAAACCAATTTTACAATATGAGTAGTAAAAATTAAATAAAGCCTTAAGAATACAACTACCATAAAGTTATATTAACTTGCTAATTAAAAAAGGACAAACTTAAAACAAATATAATTATCCCATGCTACAATAAGTGACTAAAAAGAAAAAAATAAAACATTAATGTATCTACTTTGCATAAATTCAGTTTTAAATGGATAGATTTGGGTAATATTTTTGTAAATTTACCCCAAACCGGGTCAAATAAAGAATCTAGCTACTCATAAAACATGCCGAAATTCACCTTAGTTTACTTCTAAGGCAAACAAGCTCTTAATTTTCTTTATTAAAAAAGTTAGAGACATATTGCGAAAGCAAAATTTTTGGTAAAATATTTAAACACAAATAAATAATAAGAAATAGACAAAGAAGTGTTTAGGAACCAATCGAACCTGTTTCAACCCAAAATATAAATAATTAAATATACATATTATGACCCGTTACTCAACCCGCTCGATCCACACATTTTGCCAGTGGTAATGTCCAACTGCATATACACATTCTGTCCCATTTCAACACATTTGAAAATGGCATTCTTGGCATCATCTTAGGTATAAAAAAATCAAATCCCTACATTCTAGAGAAGAAATTAGTAAAACCATAACAATACTTCTTTAAGGATATAACCATATGCATCGATTATTGTATATTACACTTGATTTAGAAAAATATTAGAAGCTTGTAAGCATTCAAGTGTACTCTTGGCAATTTTTGACTCATACAACCTGCATTTAACTCCTTATTGATCAAATACAACCCGCTTAAGTTTGATGCATGATCTCATGATATAATGAGGTAGGAAGATTTCACATTTTTGTTTATTTTTATTTTAGATTTTTAAGTAGTCCATTCTCTCATTCAATGGTAGCCCGAGCACATTCATCAAATTCAGACAGATATGTTCTAGTATCTGTTCTAATGGATTTAGAAACTGTTGTTTATCGTATTTCTTTTCAACATTCAGTTATGTTCATAAACTTGATGACGTTTGGCTCCTTGTTGCTTCATCAAGAAAAGTTGGGTTAAGGACAATGATAAAATGGTTAAATTGAAAAAGGTAGGAAGATATGTTTACTTGTATTCTCAATGTAATTTTTGGTTTGAAAACAAACATTTAAAAACCGTAAATTTTTACCATCATCAATTAGTTGCAGGACTATTTTTCTTCATCAGATAATATGTCGTATGCTGCAAAAAGTACAAATTGAGAATTAGATGTCAATGTGGAGTATAAACAGAGAGTAACTAACACATATGTGCTTGCTTAGAGGTAGCAAAGTACAAGGCTTGGGTAACAGCCCAAAAATGAGTAATTTTATCGGTATGACCATATGAATCTGGTTGGGTTAGGTAGACCATAAAACACTTTTTGTCAAAATTTTGAACTTTTTATATCAAAAAACTAATTCTCACATTTGATGTGATTTTTAGGTACTGCTATGGCCAAAATAAGCAACTCTTGAATTTTTTTGTACAAAAGTTTAATAATAATCTAGCATTTCCAGTAAAAGGGTCTTGACATACTTCCTTTTAAGATAATTTCTTTGTGCCCATTAGAGATAAAACATAACTCTTATAAATCCATTAACAAGTAAATAAGTCGAAATTACGACATCTTCAATTTTAAGCTAGTAAGTTCCATATTTTATGCAAAAGCTTATGGTTTAACATGTTCTTGCTTTTGTTCTTTCCGCTTTTTTGTTTTTGTTTTTAAGGGGAGAAAAGGGACAACCATACCCTTATTTATCTCACCAACTTCTCCTGAGCCCCTCTGTTGTTGTTCTTATCAGGATGATATTGGAGAGAGAGCCTACAAAAGCATAACAAAAAAACATATAAATTGCTAACAATACAAAGTATCATCAACTAAACAATGGTTCTTCAAGAAGTATATATAGTATTACCCGACGTTTAAAACGATACAAGTGTATTTAACTATATCCCTTCCCTTATTCGCTTTGGAATTATGATACTCAAAGTGTCACCTTTTATATCTACACCAAGTGATAAAGGGAAAAACATCTAAAATTTTCACTTTTTGACTTGTTTCACCACTTAACTTTGCAGCAATGCAACCGTATCATCAGCATGGATTTTCTTGTTGAGCTCTTTGCCATTGAAGAAATTTTGCAGCATTTGTTGTACCCTAGTAGACCCACCAACAGGTACTACTTCATCCACATCTCTCTTATTCATTTTCACATCACTCAAACACCGTCTGTATACAAATCTCCCTAATGCTTTTAAGTTACCACTTATGTCTATCTTCTTCTTTATGCTAAATCCACGGAAAATTGGTCTAGCAAGACGATATCAAAGTTTTGACCACGTAAGTGAGTGTTACCAGGTATGAGAAATCAGGTAAACAACTAAGCTCTTCACTTATTACCATTGATAAGTTACAAGAAAAATTAATTAACAAATACTAATTCCTTCAAAATTAAAAAGCAAAGGGCTTGAAATTAACTAATGAAATTAGATCTGCACCAACTAAAGTCATTAGCACAATTATCAACATCCAAATTTGAAACTTTTAACCGAATTATATCACAATTTTAAAAGTTTAAACAAAATGAAAATTATTCAATACTCGAAATCAGATGTTAAACCAAAAAATGATTCAATTTCAAGCATATCTATATCAAATTACCCATCATGTTGTAACAAAAATTAAGTCCATACAAGTTGAATTATGACACTTCTAAAGCTAAAACACACATCAAATCAGATCTATCAATTGTCCGCACATTACGATTTACATTGAAAACTATTCAATCGCACAAAAAAAGTTTCAGTTTAGCTAAACATATAATCGAATTTATTTTGAAAATAAACGGTTTGAGAGTCACATAAATATGATTCGTATCGTTTCTTACTTTGACTTCAAATTGGGGGACCCACTTTAGGGTTTCGAGCAGACAAAGAGAGGTTCAAGCCAGAAATTACGATTTTCTTCGGTGATTAAAGCTATCCAACTTTTTCCTCAAACCCTAGTTCACAGCCAACATACATGAATTTAAACGTTTACCAAAATTTGAGTGATTTCTTTGGTCGCAAATCGTGATATCCTCATCCAATCGAGTGAAATTGCCCAACAAAAACTGGTAGTGATTTTAACCATGGAGGTGGAGAAACGGGATTTTGGTGCGGTTGGCAATGGGAAAAGAAGTGGTTCATGTGATGCAGATGATCCCCTATTTCTTTACAGAGAAGGAGCGAATAAGAGGAAGTGTGAAATTTTAGAAATTGATATTCTCTTTTATTAAACTGGATGAAGCGTTGAACAGAGTTTGGGCGGCGGGAAGGTTTTTCTCTTTTTTGAGTTGCTATACATGATACCCATTATGTTTTACGAGCTTCACAATTGCTCACAAATTGATCTTTAAGGAGTCAAAATCATCATGGTGTAATCTGCTTATTGAATAATCACAATCAAATTAGATTAAGATATCATTTAAAATTAGATCAAGATATCATTTAAAGCAAAAATAAATTTATATTGATAAAATCATATTATTCTCATTTCCCAAATAATAAAAACTGTTTCCCAAGTTATCCATTTCTGGAATGAGATATAATCATGAAACACATCAAGACCAGGTTCTATGTTGTTAAGGCCATCTGCTTTAAAGAATAAATTTCTAATAATAGGGGACCATGTTGATCTCTCATATCTGAACCAAGAATCTAATTACGGTAAAAGTAAAGGAATGCATTTAAAAATTAGTAAGTTTATAAAAAAAATTTCTTTTTTGATGATAATATCTCGTCATTACTAAAAAGGACATTAAGAAGTCATAATTACCAAACGGCCGACTTCTTAAAATATATTGGTGTGTCGTCTATCCTTCATTTCTGATTTTGCTACTCAGGAAAGGTATTGTTTACAAAGCATTCCTCGCGTGCACGATTTCCATCATCACATCCTATCTCTTATTCAGGTTACCATGGTTCGCACCGTGCCAGTCATGTCCGGATGGCGCGTCAGAGCTCAGAACCATGTCCCACAATCGGTTGATCTGGTAACTACAAAAAGTTCCAATATCAACCCGAGCGAATTAGCAAGGTTATTATTCAACACAAATGATGATGCAATCAAAAATCTTTTTAGTAAAGATACAGACATTGAATTTCACCCATATTTAATTTAGATTTTCATATTCTTCACTACTTGCTTTTTCTAAACATTTCCAGTTACGGGCTCATTGCATCCGTGGGTCTTTTCATACTCGTTATTGTAACCGGTGCATCTTACAGCCGTCAGTTGGGTTGTTAATTGGGCCAAATAGTATGGGTTATTTGCAGTGTTGGGTGCTGCATTACTTCTCGGTGGGTCAATGACAATGACGGTCTTTTTATGTTCATTTTGTTAGAATTAAACAACAATTTGTTGCAACTAACACTTACAATGTTGGTTTTACTTATTTCAAAAACAGTTGCCGATGCGTTTAACGGAAATATATACGATAAAATCATGAGTTTAAAAGGGTTTCCTTATAGAAACACAGGTCGAACTGTACATGAGACAATTGTTTCTGATGTTGTACGGGCAAAAGAATAACAGCCTATCACTGCATAAACTGGAAATGCAGTAGCCTATTATTGATCATAGGTCCAGGGTTGAGACTAAGGTGTATGGAAATCAAATTGGTTTCTCCTATATAAGTAATTGTACTCTACAATATAATGTATTTAGATGCTGAAGTTCAGTTTTGCTCAAACTGATGTGTAAAAAGGCATTTAGTTAGTACAACAACAATTAGATGAACAACATTTTTAACCATTCCAGCTAAAATAAGATAGAAGCTAAAGAATAAACTATATCCAGTAAAAATGTAAGAAACTTCACCGGTCACCACACTAACTGCAGTGTAGTTCTACATCCCAGCTCAATTGTATTTCAACATAGTATCAAGTGACACGAATCTCAGTGAAGTTGTAAGTAACCTTGATATTAACCAGGGCTCTTCATGACCGCCAATAGGTATTGACTTTGATTTGAATAAAAAAATACATTTTTATTTTCTTTTTTGGTATTTTCATGAGAATAAATCATGGTACAATTGAACATTTTATTCCAAATTTCCAAAAGTGAAAGATTATACATACCAACACAATCCAATGTTGTTGCCAGTTTAGCAACTAATCCGATAATTGGTTTCATCTTAAATCTGCAAAGTCCCTGCATATATAAAGTCAATCTCAGCATGATAATAAGCCGTTTACAGAGTTTGCATCAGATTCAAAATAAGTCAAATATATTTTATATAATCTTACTCAATCAAAGTGATATGTCTTTTCCTAAGTAGATTATTCCATCTTTTGTATCCCCTCATACACAAATATGAATATTGTTTCTATATGTTCTCATGCCAAACTACATCCATAAAATTGAAGCGAATTTCAATAACGTTTATGAGGAAACATAAGTAAACAATTATTGTAGTTTGCGTAGTTGTTAAGCCTGCTACAATTCTGGTAAACCATCATGTGTCTCTTTTGCATCAACAAGCTAATAGCTTAAAGTTGCTAGATCAACTTAGCAGTTATGATTGTGTTTTTGCTACCCATACAAAAATGTAACTAATTTAGGTTATGGATACTAAATACAACAATACTTGTCATTATCAAATGTCAAACTTGTCATCGTTAAAAAAAACAATTCTATTAAATTGCATGTTAAAAGGAAGATGTGATATTCATTATGATTTGTGAGTTATGTTAGAGTTCGAAATTCATTTTGTTGTAGTTTCAAGTGTACATCTAATTGAGCTTCTGAACCCTAACAGCATAAATTAATAAGGGGAAGACAAAAATTAGGGTTAGGAAACATATGTTTACCAGCTAAGCTTTGGGAGGGGAAGAAGAATGAACAAAAAATCAGGGGTAAATCCCATGAAAACTCCAGGTTTTTGGTGTATGATTTCTGAATCAAGTGTTGCTTTGATTTGAGAAATGGTTTGTGAATCAATCTCTGTGCTACATAAAACTGATTTTCATATGCCCTAGAATAAGGAATTGAGAACATGAAATTGATTGGACAAATTGGTTCGTGAAACTGAAAGCATAGGAAAGTGAGGGGCGTGAAACGATGCTGTTTTTTTTTAAAAGTAGACGAAGCCAATACAGATTTTGAAAGTGGATGACGGTCATGGGCAATTGAAGGATAGAAGCTGGTTAATGACGAAGGCAGTCTAAATCGTTTTGAGTCCGGATTACGGTGGAGCGATTATACTGATGATGGTTGTTTCTTCACATTGGAGAAAATAAGAGGAAGAAGAAATGAGGCTGTGGAGTGAATTTAGGAATTTTAATGGATGTTTCTTTCCGGAGAAGGAGAAAATAAAAGAGGCAGTGTATGGAGTATTCTGATTGGAGAAGGAGAAACATGACGTGGGCAATTTTGAAGCCATCTACGTGGGTAATTTTGAAGGTTGCCATCCACGTGGCCTCCCAAACCAAAAGCTTTCTTAAGCGTTAAATCTTAGTAATTGGATAAAAGATTCCTAACCATCACCATCAAATCACATATGATTTAATATATATATAATCACCACCATCACATGTGATTCAATATACAACCACCACCGCCGGCCACCACCTCCGGCCGCCTCCCGCTGGCGCAATCATATGTGATTGGATACGCAATCACATATGATTGGATACGCAATCACATGTGATTGGATACGCAATCACATATGATTGCAAGCAGCCGACGGAGGTGAGGGGTTGTCATTGGTGTAGACGATGGCCGGCAGAGGTTGGTGGTGGTGGTGGTGGTGGTCGGTCGTGTTAAATCAATGGGGTGGTGGTGGTCGGTGTGCAATCACATGTGATTTAATATACATAAGGTGGTGGTGGTGTTGATGTGTTGAATCACAAGTGATTCTGGTGGTGGTGATTTCGGGGTTAATTGATCCAAGGGCTTTAGAGAAATTTTTTTACCTAATACACTGCTAAACTCAGAGCCGGCAAAAGTAACGAATATATAATGTACACCGTCAAAAAGTGTTTAGAAATACTCATTTGTCTCAAGTGGATTGCCCAAAAATGTTCTAAGTGAACAAAAATATGTTTTTAGCAACCCAACAAGTAAAGTATGTAGCCCATTCAAGGCTTAATGCGCCTACGCCAATACTATACCGGATTCACAGTTGAAAATAGCGGTGTAAATCAAACTATAGGTACCGTCTGAACCGGTCAAACGTCAGGACCCTAAATGAAGACTATACTGGGGCCTTATTACAATTGTAAATATAAATATAAACTTATTCCTCCAAACGTCTTCACATCACAAAGCACGGAGCAGAGTCTTTGAAAAAACGAAAAAAAAGTGATAATTTTTAAGTTACTCGTAACATAAAAGAGAGGTTTAAAAATTTTGGTACCCAATCTAATATTTTGCAATAAGTGTGAGCCTGCAATTCCTTCCCTAATTGTGGGCAAAGATTCGCCAGTTTGACAAATACAATATTAGATTGACGCTTTAGAAAATTCAAACTGTAATTCACGGTTCGGCCTACGGTATGAGGCGGTTTACTAGCTTTGTTGGCCGAACTGACCGAACTTCATATAATATAAAAATTAAAATATCTATTTTTTTATGGATTATCAAACTATTTTCAAGTTATTATTTAACTTAGCTTCAATATGTTGCTCCTCCTGTACTTTTTTTCTTTCTAATTTCGGATGTATATGGAGTTGCTGTGTGTTGATCTCCACATATGAATCAAGTAAATGGAGTTACTACTATATAATTAGTTTGTATATGTAATATATATATATTTTTAATTCTAATGCATTTAATTTATTTTTGAAATACTTTGAATTGTTTGGTCCTTGTTTTGCAACATTTAAAAGTGCAGCTCACAAAATGAAGACTTTCATGGACTACAGTCAGCTAGATGTGAGTTTTCACGACGATATGTAGTAGCAACGGTTAGAATATTTATTTTTTTGAGCACCGAAAGAAGACAACAGAATGAGCTTCGGCAATTTCGAAACCGTTTATGACTAATTTTATAATTTTTTTGTACAGTTTGATTAAAAAAATTGGTCTGAACCGCAAAACCGGCCGAACTGGACCGTGTCCAAATGGTATGGCCGGTATTGTTGAACCAACAACCCCGACCAATTTGGTTTGATATATTTCGAAACTGTTTATTTTTTAAGAAATTTTCTTGATTTTGCAAAGATCATAAGTAGCATCTCAATTTTAACATCGCTCGTAAAAAAAACTGAGGGGTTACAAGGTCCTTTAAACTTATAGTACTAGTTGCACAATTTTTATTTATTTAGGGGTATTACCTACGCTAAAAAGTAGAATTGTAATTTTTTTTAACACTTTAAATAAATTTTGAGAGTTGCACGGGTTAACCCATGCTACACATTAGTTCCGCCATGCATATGAGAATATAAAGAAAACAAATTTTCACCATATAAAATGTAGTTTTTCATTTACTTATGTTACACGACACCAATAAATTAAATAACTATCAGGAAACAGCAATATTTGCCTTACCTTTTCTTTATCCTATTAAAAATCAGCAAAAACATATACAAATATCAAAGATAATGGATATAACATGTAGGCTGTGATCGATGACCAAACGGGGAACTTTGACCGAAATCCGGCTGTCGTGCCCACGATGACACAAACAATGAACACGGTCAACAATTCAGCAGTGAAATGCCACACCAATCCTCTAAAATACACGACTGCTACGAGAACAGAAAACCCGAGAACATTGTTCATGAACACACCGTCATATATCTGCATTACCATAAAGAGATGAGTAAATCGGTCGTCAACTTGATATATGAACAAGAAATTAAATGGGTTGACTTTGGTTATGATTTTATCTCTAATGGATCAAACATGTTTAAAATCATACTTCCTCCGATTCAGAATAAGTGCTACACTTTTCATAAATGGGTGATTTAAAATAAGTGTTACACTTTCCATAAATGACAAAAAATAGTAGGACTCACACCCACTAACTATCTACTTTAACAAATTGAAATGACTAATTTACCCTTACTTTTTACTTTTAAACATCATTAACTCCACTTTATTCAAAAGGTGTGGGACCTATTATCCATTAATCATTCAATTAATCTAATTTAATCATCATTACACTATTTTGCTTCAAAAACCGTGAAAGTAGAAGTGTAGCACTTATTTTGAATCGGATGAAGTATTTTGTAAAGTGTTTTGTTAATAAAATGTAAGTTTATTATTGTAATTAGGGGTGGCAATTCAGGTCGGGTTCGGGTTCGCGGGTTCGCGGGTCAGAAACGTTCAACCCGAAATCGACATGTTTATATAAACGGGTCAGATATCTCAACCCTAACATGTTTAACTTCAACTCAAACCTAACACATATAACCCATTTAATAAAACGGGTTAAACAGGTTACCTAGTCAAACAAGTTAAACGAGTCAAACATGTCAAAATCCTGTTATTATTACACAAATTCATAACAGAATACTAAACACCAAATTACTAAGTAACATTTTTAATTTTTATCTAACTATTAATTAAGTTTTAACTAGTAAACTATAAATTAAATATAAATACATATATCTTTTAATAATTAAACGAGTTGGCGGGTCGACCCATTAAAATTATCATTGATCCGAACCTAACTTGTTTAATAAACGGGTCAGCTGACTCAAACTGAGACTGGCCCAATTATTTTTTACCTCAACCCAAACCTGTTTATTTTCGTGTCGGTTTCAGGTCGGGTTTCGTGTCGGGTCAGAAATTGCCACCCCTAATTGTAATGATGCGGTTTTTGAACCATATGGTGGTGGCCTATTGGTAAGGGTTCCCAAATGACTTCATAAAGGTTAAAAAGTCGATTTCTCTCTGAGTAAACATTTATTAGACAGTAAGAGAAACATTTAGAAACGACCATGACAGTTAAGTCACCTACGTCACAAACAAAATTTGACCACCCAAAAGGAGAAAGTTTGACCACCCAAAAGGAGCTCATTATAATGGGAAAACCTTTTAAATTAATTAAATATAGTTCTTATAATCATATTTAATGCAATAAAGGTTTATAAAGCCATAGGTTGTCATGTACATTATACTTCTAGATGAAAATAATACAATATGTCAAACTAAGTGACAGACGATCATGTTTAGTCATCGTACAAATTTTTGTCCAGTTGATTTATTACAATATGATTTTCTGTTGCATTGTGGTCATTTGACAACCTGAAAATCGATAAAGTACATAATATGTAGAGGTGTCAAGTGACATGTCATAATTTTACGTCCCGTTTGGATCACTAAATATGTATTTGTTGTCAGGCTCATTATGTTACTAATACGTCATTAGTTAATCAGGTCATCAGTTTGTGAGATATCTCAAACGGGACACCAAATCAACTTTTAAATAACACAATCGGACAAGAATTTGTACAATGATTAAACAGATTTCATAAGAATTAAGTATGAGCGAGAAAGCAAGGAACGAACCTCAGAAAAAGTCAACGAAGTAGTTCGTTCTTTGCGTTGACTTGCGGTTTGGATTGCAGAGACAGCTGCTCTAGCATTTGTAGCCAATGGGACCAAAATAAAAGATATGAAAAATGATGGTAATGTTGCTGAGTTGGACACATTTTGAACACTGTGTATGAGTGGTTCAGCCAAAAGAGCTAACATCATTATACCGAGCACCAACAGCATTACAGCCTTTGTCCAACCCCAAACAGATCTATCTACATTATCATCTTCCCATTTCTTCCATGGTTTCTGTATAGTCATCAAATCATGTTGACTTTTTAGGTCAAACTTGCAAAAAAAATTAAAATTTTCTTTATTTTCACATTTGTTCATTGTTTAGTAATTATCTTTGTTATCGATTTGGGACATTCTTAATGACCCAAACAGGACTCGAGAAAATGACACGTTGCTGCCATGTCATCACACGGTTTATATGGTCATCTAGGTTGTTAGATGAACTAAAGAGGACAAAAAACCATCTTTTAACAACCAATCTGGGCGAAAATTTATAGGGGCGGCAATTTCCGACACGACTCGAAACTTGACAAGAACCGGACATGAAAATAATCAGGTTTTGGATGAGTATAAATGGGTTCGGATAAGAACCGGACATGAAAATAATCAGGTTTTGGATGAGTATAAATGGGTTCGGATAAAAAGTAGGTCAACCCATCCAACCCATATTTGTATTAGTAACTTTATTTATAAACTCAATGCAGTTATTTAATGGAAACTAAAAGATGTCAACTTTGAAGTTAAAATCTAGCTCGATTTGCCATCAAAAGTCAACGTGCAACTACATAGTGATCGAGATTACTTAGACCCGTGCCCATGCACATCGTTAGGGGGCGTCGAGGGTGATTTGGCATGCTTCGGTCATGACGGCGTTGGCACTGCCGCGTCGGTGGCTTGCGTCGTTGGTGTGCGTCTAGGAGGCGACGGGGTGATTTGTCGACGTGCAGAGGCGGAAGGAGGGGGGTTGGGAGTTGTACTTTAGGCTTAAACACTTGTACCATTTTCAATTTTTTATAAAAAAAAGTTTTTTTCTTCTTTTTTTTATTTTAATTTTTTTTATATATTTGTTTAGTAATAAAAATATATTACTTTTTTTTTCAAAAAAAATTAGGTTTCTTTTTTTTTTTTTTTAAATTTTAATAAATGTAATTTTTTTTATAATTTAATATCATTTTTTAATTTAAACAATATATTTTTAAATTAATGTAATGTATTTATTTTATATTTATTTAAATTAAAAATGATGATATGGAAAGGATGTGTTAGTGATGGGTAGCTATTGGCACGACCGTATTAGTAATGTGTCAGTAAAGATGGGGATGATGTGACGCTACTGATGTGTTTAGTGATGCGTCACTATTGGGAGAAGTTTTACCATCGATAAATCTTTTGGCCCGGGAGTCTTGGGGGTCGCTTGTTCGTTCGATACGGTGAGCAAATCTGTAAACCCATGAATGAATTCCTCTTGATCAATTTGTTGATCTCCACTTGTATCAAGATCTTGCATTATGTGAGATGTTGCTTCATCTACGTTCCATGATATCTCCCCAAAATCGACATTCATCATAAGTTGTTTCAGTTCGGGTAGCGATATAGAGTTATCGTTGTTGACATCTAAGCTCTTAAATAATCTAAAAAAGTTCAAACAAGAATCAACATGTTGACTAAACAGTGAGTTATTCTTTTAGAGATTGGTAAAGTATACAATAATGTATCTAACTATACACATTTTATTATCGGTCAAAATACATTTTAGTATCATGAATTTGGTTTACCCTGAATTATTAAAGGTGCATCATGATACCCTGAATTTGACAAAATTGTCGATGAATTAATACTCTGGATCATTAATTTCATCGCGTTTTCTTACTTGAGTTACTTTCGTTGGAGTTTTTAACGGACTAAAAAATATATATTTATCTCAATATGTTGATATTAGAAGCAAATCTCGTAAGAAAACAAGAGCAAATTAGTGAGCCAAAGTACTAAATCGACAATTTTGTATCTTTAATAATTTAAGGTAGTAGATGACTTAGTTGACTATTTTTCAAGGTGCTAAACTGCAATATAATCTTTATTATTCTATGTATCACACTTAAAAATGTATGCATGTTTAGGGAGTCTAGTTCCTCAAAAGGTAATTTTTAAAATACAGTAAATAGAATAGTAAAACATGCATAATTTGATAACATTTTGGTGTCTTTTTTAAATTACAGTTATATTAAAACACTAACAAGATGCTATGTTGGAGCAAAACACAGATCAACTTATTACTGATGCTGCAGTTAGTACTGACATACTTAGTACTGATGGGGCAGAAACATTTACTACTGATGAAGTTGATGCTGGTGTTCACTATAACTAAGTTACTACTGATCATGAGAAGATTGAAGATACTACTGATCATTGTAGTTACTACTGACGTTGATTATGGACTTACTACTGATCACCAAGTTTACTACTGATGGTACTTATTTACTACTGGTGATTGCAGTTACTACTGATACGCGTTTTTGGAAGATATCAAGTCCGAGATCTTCGTAGAGATAGTTATAGAATGTAATTAAATGTATATCTTTTATAATTCGATGTAAATCAAATCCTAGAATAACTAGGGTAAATAGTTTAGCTTCAAGGACTACTATAAGTATGTTCCTTACGAATTGTAAACGTACGTGTGTATTGTTAACTCAATAATATACATTGAAGCTTTTTGTGAAACTGTGTTCTTAATATTCTTACATATTGTTCTTACAGTTCATTGTTCTTAATTATTGATATAGTGTTGATCCGCTGCAACTTCTATCATCAACTAGATCTAAGGTGTTTATTAACTTGTTTATAGTTAATCGATCCTGACAAGTGGTATCAGAGATAATTGGTTCTAGATCTACTATTTGTTAAGAACAACAAAAAATTTTAATCTTTAAAACACACACATTATTAATCATGACTGATAATAATGAAAGCACTCAGGCCAACAAAATCCCTATGCTCACTCCCAATAACTTTGGGATGTGGAAGAATCGTATTAAGCAATACATGCTTATTACAGATTATTCCATGTGGGAAGTCGTTTGTGAAGGAAACAAAACTGGTCAACTTCAAGCAAGCAGCTCTGTAACTGAGGCAGACAAACTTAAATGTGAGAAGGAGAAGAAAGATAAAGGCATCGAACTCAAAACTCTAAGCACTCTCCTACTGGCCATTCCTAATGACTATCAACATCTCTTTGTTGAATATGATGATGCTAAGTTGCTTTGGGAAGCACTGGAGAAGAGATTCGTTGGGACAAAGAGTACAAAAAGAAACATGAAGTCTGTTCTCAAACAAGACTTTGAAAATTTCAAAGGAAAGCCCAATGAAACACTCACTCAAGTGTTTGACAGATTCAACAAACTAATTGGTGAACTCAACCAAGTTGGTGTAAAGATGGATCAAGAAGATGTCAACATGAAGTTCCTAAGGTCTCTTAGTGAAGAATGGGCCATGTACACAGTGGTATATAGACAAAGAGATGCTCTAGAAGAAAAGGAGTTAGATGAACTCTATAATGATCTCAGAGTGTTTGAAACTGAGGTAAATCACAAAAACCCTTCTATTTCTTCTAACAATGCTGCATTTATGTCTAGTACAGGTCAAGGACAAGAAATCTCCACAGGAAAGGCTGCAGATTCTGAGGATACTGCAAGAGAATCCTTCTTCACTAGTCATGTGCATACTGCATTGATTAGTGATGACTTGGAACAATTGAATCCAGATGATCTTGAGGAGATGGATCTTAAATGGCAGATGGCTATGCTGAGCCTAAGGACCAAAAGATTCTTAAAAAGAACTGGTAGGACAAGTCTCAATTTTAACAAAGGTGACAAAGCAGGATTTGACAAGACTAAAGTCAAGTGTTACAACTGTAACAACCTTGGTCACTTTGCAAAAGAATGTCCTCAACCAGACAAAAGATCAAAATCAACTGCTCTTGTGTCACAACAAGGACAAGGCTATGACTGGAGCTTCCAAGCAGAAGAGCATACTCAAAATCAAGCTCTCATGGCCTTTACTGACAACAAAACTGAGGTAAAATCTAAACCTTGTACTCCTGAATGTGCTAAAATTATAAAAAATCTAGAAAAAGAAAACACTAAATTAAATGAAGATTTAGCAAAAGCAATCAGAAGAAATCATGAGTTTGATAGTGTAATTGCTGATCAAGAACATCAAATAAAAGTGTACAAGATGATTGATCAACGGATCAAGGAAGAATTGCTTCAAGATGTGGATGAGAAAGATTTCTATGAAACAAAAAATAAAGAACTAACAAGTAAATTAGAAGAATGTCAGCTTGAAATTGAACAAAATAAATTAACAATTAAAAAGTTTGAAAGAAGCACTAAAATTCTAGATGAATTAACTAATAATCAAACTACAGAAAAAGTTGTTCATGGGGTGGGATATCATGCTGTACCACCTCCACATAAATTCATTCCTCCACTTAAAAACAGTTCAGAAAGAATCATTAATGAATTAAAAACTGAAAATCAAATTGAATCTAATACTGAAACATCTGAATCAAATGATTCTTCTGATGATGAGCAATCAATTGAATTTACAATATCTCAAACTGAATCACCAAAATCAATTGATACAAGTTTTCACACAGCTCAAAGTCCAAATGAGTCTCCCAAATATAATGCAGAAAATATACCCAAAATTCTAAAAAGAGGAAACCAAAGAAATAGAAACCAACTCTTAGAACAAAGAAAAACAATAAAGGCTCAAGAAAATAAATTAAAATGTGTTATTTGCAATAAAGTGAATCATTTAGCAAAGGATTGTCACTTCAATCCAATAAATTGCAAGGAGTTAAAGGAATTTAAAGTTTTTAAAGAAAATGCAAAAACTCAAAGGTTAAAAGATACTACTGGTCCTTCAGTAGTAAATACAATCAAAACTCCAATTGCTGAAACTCCAAGACTTGGAAGAAGTGCACCAAGATTTGTGCAAAACAGAAGAGTTGCCAGCCCAAAGAACAGCAATTACTTCAAGAACAACGGAAAATCAAATCAAAATAAACAATATTTTAAATTTTCCAACACCAGTAGAAACTCTAACAAATTTCCTACTGGTGCTAACCCTAATTATAATGCTGTATGGTACCAGTACAAGAATACTACTGGTAAAAACCCTAATTTCAAAAATACTACTGCTCCCAAAACAAATTTCAAAAACACTACTGGTGTTAACTCTAAAAACACTACTGGTCATTCTAAACATGGTAAGTACCCAAATACTACTGGTCCATCAGTAGTAAAGTATTCAAAAGCTAAAAACAATGGGTATAAACCAAGATCAGTAGGAAATTCTCACACCGGTAATAACTCCAAAAGGACAGTAGTAAAACAAAATACCAGTAATAAACAAGTATGGGTACCAAAAGTCTTTAAAGTTAATTCCCCAAAAGCTTATTTCTCAAAGGATGAACCCAAGACATATAAAGCTTGGGTTCCCAAACTTAACTAATCCTTTACTCATTTGTGCAGAGCATTCAGATCCCAGAAGAAGGAAGAACATGGCATATTGATAGTGGATGCTCAAGGCACATGACTGGAAATCTGCAAATTCTTAAAGATTTCAAGTCATTTGATGGAGGATATGTGGCATTTGGTGAGAATCCCCAGGGAGGTAAGATTACAGGTAAAGGTACTGTTACTAATGGAAAAATTACCTTTGATGATGTATTTTATGTAGCTGAACTAAAATACAATCTTGTCAGTGTGTCTCAAGTTTGTGATAAAAAGAACAAGATTCTGTTCACAGACATTGAGTGCATCATTCTTTCTCCTGATTTTATTTTAGATGAAAAATATGTTGTTTTAAGAACCCCAAGGAGAAACAATGTGTATTGCCTGGATATAGGGGGAGAACTCATTTCTACAAATGAGGTCAACTGTTTTATATCAAAGGCAAACACCACTGAATCAGAACTATGGCATAGAAGGATGTGTCACACAAATTTTAAAAACATGAATAATTTAGTAAAAAGAAATCTGGTCATTGGACTACCTCAAAAACAATTCATGTGTGATCATCACTGTGTTGCATGCCTAAAAGGTAAACAACACAAGACTTCTCATAAGTCCAAATCTGTGAACTCTATTTATGTTCCTTTACAACTCTTACATATGGACCTTTTTGGACCTACAAATGTAATGAGTATTGGAAAGAAACAATATTGTCTAGTTATTACTGATGACTTTTCCAGATATACATGGGTTTTCTTTCTCAGGACAAAGGATGAAACAAGTGAACTCATAAAGAACTTAATTGTCAAACTGGAAAACACATCTGATCAAAAAGTGAAAGCCATAAGATGTGATAATGGCACAGAATTTAAAAATGCTAACCTAATTAACTTTTGTGATCTTAAAGGTATTGACAGGCAATACAGCTCACCTAGAACTCCACAACAAAATGGTGTAGCTGAAAGAAGGAATAGAACCATCATTGAAGCAGCAAGATCAATGCTTGCAGACTCAAAATTACCAATTACTTTCTGGGCAGAAGCTGTTAATACTGCTTGTTATGTTCAAAACAGAGTATTAATAGTGAAGCCACATTTTAAAACACCATATGAACTTTTCAATAAAAGAAACCCTTCTATAAGTTTCTTAAAATCATTTGGCTGTCCTTGTACTATTTTGATTACAAGAGAACAAATTGGTAAGTTTGACTGCAAAGGTGATGATGGAATCTTTGTGGGATACTCTACTCAAAGCAAATCATACAGAGTATTCAACAAAAGACTAAGGATAATTGAAGAAAGCATCAATGTATCCTTTAATGAAAATGTACCTAATGAACAAGGAAATGGTCCAGATTGGCTATTTGACATAGACAATCTAACCAAATCCTTTAATTCTAATATGAATTTCAATGCAGGTAATTCAAACTGTCACAATCAAAAGGAAGGAACATCATCAGTTAATACTGGTCAAGAGGAAATGAGATACATTATAGTTAATACTGCTCCAGTAGTTAATACTGATGTCAGTAATAACTCAAGTTCTGGAACCAGTAGTAACTCTGAGAATGAGGACAGTAGTAATTCAAATACTACTGATACCAGTAATAGTACTCCAAATACTACTGGTCTCAACAATAACCTAGATTCTCATGATACTACTGACACCAGTAACAACAACAATACTACTGATCCTAATGAAGACAATACCAGTAGTAACTCTGACCAAGATGATGATGAACCAAACATCCATGACAATGAAGAATCACAAGATGAACAACTGCCTGAGACAAATGAGTCCAATCTTGGAAATCAACTAGTGGTTGATAAAGCTACAACTACAAGGACTCAGAAGAACCATCCATTAGACCTTGTTCTAAGTGATGTTAACTCACCACTTCAAACAAGAAGCAAATTAAATAAAAGCTTAACTGCAAATATGTGTAACATTAGTTTAATTGCTAATGAATGTATGTATGAATGCTTTCTGTCTCAGGATGAACCAAAGAAGATCCAACAAGCAATGAAGGACTCAAACTGGATTGAAGCAATGCAAGAAGAACTCCTTCAATTTAAATTACAAGCTGTTTGGACACTTGTACCTCTACCCAAAGGAAAAAGAGCCATTGGAACAAGATGGATATTCAGAAACAAGAAAGATGAAAGAGGTATAGTGATCAAGAATAAAGCAAGACTTGTAGCCCAAGGATACACTCAAGAAGAAGGAATAGACTATGATGAAGTATATGCTCCTGTTGCTAGAATTGAAGCAATAAGAATATTTCTAGCATATGCTTCATTCAAGAAATTCAAAGTCTATCAAATGGATGTTAAGAGTGCTTTCCTATATGGGAAAATTGAAGAAGAGGTATATGTTTGCCAACCTCCAGGTTTTGAAGATCCAAAACATGGTGATTATGTGTTCAAATTAGATAAAGCTCTATATGGCCTACATCAGGCACCAAGAGCATGGTATGACACATTATCATCATACTTATTGAAGAACAACTTTAAAAGAGGAGCCATTGATAAAACATTGTTTACAAAGAAAGTCAAGGATGATATACTACTGGTACAAATTTATGTAGATGATATCATCTTTGGCTCAACCAATGATTTATTATGCAAAGAATTTGAAGAACTGATGCAAATTAAATTCAAGATGAGTTCCATGGGTCCAATGAACTTCTTCCTTGGACTCCAAGTCAATCAAAGAACTGATGGTATTTTGATAAATCAATCAAAATATGTTAAAGACATCTTGGAAAAGTTTGATTTGAAAGACAGTAAAAGTGCTAGTACACCAATGGAAACACACAAACACCTACATCCTGATGTTGAGGGGGAGGATGTAGATGAACACTTATATAGATCAATGATAGGCTCTTTGATGTACTTAACTGCATCAAGACCTGACATTATGTATAGTGTTTGTGTGTGTGCAAGATATCAAGCAAGACCCAAAGAACTACACTTGCAGGCTGTTAAAAGAATATTCAGATACTTGAAAGGCAAACCATCACTAGGTCTATGGTATCCACATGACTCACCCTTTGAACTAATAGCCTATACAGATAGTGACTATGGAGGTGAATGTCAAGATAGAAAGTCCACTACTGGTGGATGTCAATTCTTTGGATCAAGACTAGTGTCATGGCAATGTAAGAAGCAAACAAATGTATCAACATCTACTGCTGAAGCAGAATATGTAGCTGCATCTGCTTGCTGTGCTCAAGTTCTATGGATTCAAAATCAGCTTCTAGACTTTGGTATCTCTATCCTTAAAACTCCTATTTTTATTGATAATCAAAGTGCTATTAGTATTGTGAATAATCCAGTAAAACATTCAAAAACTAAACACATTGAAATAAGATTTCACTTTATAAGAGATTGTAATGAAAAGAAATTAATCAAAGTAGTTAAAATCCATACTGATGATCAATTAGCAGATCTTTTTACAAAAGCATTTGATGTAGGAAGATTCAACTTCTTGGTTAGCAGTATTGGAATGATTTTAATAACTTAAAATCTCACTTAAAATCATGTGTAAAGTTAATGTTGTAAAATATTATTTTCTTAAGTGTTTTACTACTGGTATTGCTGTACTACTGGTGTGAAAGTGTATGCACAAAATACTACTGGTAATTCATTACTACTGGTGTATTTTAGGTTTACACAAATACTACTGGTAAGTCAGTACTACTGGTATTCTCATATACTACTGGTCGTGTATGTTAATGGTTACTACTGATGTCAAAATCCTTAGTCATTACTGATGTTAGTAAATACTACTGACGTTTTACTACTGATATCTTATTTACTACTGGTCTTTCATAAACACAATTACCAAACTAACCCCCATGAAAATAACCGTTATGTTATGATTCGAAGGCTATTTTCGTAGTTTTGCAGGTTAAATCGAAAGATATAAAAGGCGGCATACGATTAATTTAGCATTATCTTCACTTCGATTTGCTAAAACCTCTCAATAAACCCTAGTTTACGATCAAAACCCTTCATCTGTAACAAAATTCTTGCAAAATCTCAACAACAATGGCAACTTTACAAGCTCTCGATGTGCAAACCGATCTCAAATACTCAGAATTTCACAATATGGTTGCATTCTTAAAGAATCCTGACGGAACAAAAGATTTCCGTCCGATCGTAAAATTTTTGAGAAATTCATATATACAGTTTGCCTTAACTGTAAAACCAAAATCATATCAACAGCACTTGGTGGATTTCTGGACCAATGCTGAGCGAACAGAAGGAACAACATCATCAATGATAAAATCTAAAGTAGATGGAAAGCACATCACAGTAACAGAACAATCAATCAGACACCATCTACAATTACACGATGATTCAGGTATGTCTACTCTTCCTAAGGAATACATTGCTGAAATTTTGAATAAAATGGGATATGAGGGAAGACTGAATATAGTTACTTTTCAAAAGGGTCTTCTCTCCCCACAATGGAAATTTTTAATACATACCATTCAGCATTGTATTTCTCCAAAAAGAAGTACTTGGAATGAGTTTAATAAGGCAATAGCCTCTGCTGTTGTCTGTTTATGCACAGACCAAGTATTTAATTTTTCATACATGATATTTGATGGTATGTTAGGAAATCTTAGTTCTTCTAAATTTTTAATGTATCCCAGATTTCTACAACATATCATAAACTGTGAATTACAAAACTTGTCAACTCCTAAAAACATTTTTATATTACCTGAGTTGAACAAGAAAGTTTTCTCAAATATGAGAAAACAATTTAAATTTTCGGGCAAGGAAACCCCTCTGTTTCCTAACATGATCAAAGATCAACCCAATATTGGAGAGGGTTCAACCATTGCTACAACCCAAGTTGAACCTCAACCCACTCCATCACCCCCAAATACAGCCCAAACACCAATCCAAATAGCCACTCAATCACCAACCCAAACAGAAGTCCTGAATGTGTCCCAGGAACTTGATATAAATCTGCAGAGTGCTACTCTTCACTCTGTGGAAGACCTACCAGACAAAACCAAAAACATTTCCACAATTTATAAAAGAAAGAAACTTTCTTCAAAGGACACCAGGGGACAAATCGAGTCACACCCCAGGCTCAAAGAGTTGTCCTCCAAGGAGGAGAGAGGACATGAGGGGAGGGCTTTCACTACTGATGCCCCAAAGGTGGGTGCACAGGACAGTGAAAACATCATTAGGACCCAAACCTCGGCAACTTTGAGTGATGACTCTTTTGAGGAATTACTCAAAGGACCCCGGTGCCAAGAAACCACAAGGGGGGCATCTCTGCTTCTTCTAGGAAGAAGAGAATGTCTAAAAGACCCAATGAATCACCAAGCAGTGATGAGGGCAGATCTGTGGAATTGATGGAAAGGAAGGAAAACCTTAAAACCAATGTACCTGTTAGTGAGCCCGATGATCTTGCTAGATGGAGTGAGGGCAGTATTAAAATCACTCAATTGACGGATAAAGTGGATTCTCTTGAATCCACTGTACAAAATTGCCATATATACTTAACTAACCAAGGGAAAACCATGGCTGCAATGAAAAGGCATGTCAACACCATCAACAGAAGAATGAGATTATATGAGCACAGGCTTTATCAACAAGCCAAAATCATCAGACAATTGAAGAAAAGGATTGATGATAGTGAGGCTCCACCAGTTGAGCTCACTAAGGGGGAGAAGGATAATATACAGACAATGATTGATGAATCTATAGCAGCAGCATCCTCCCTTTTAAATTTAAAAGAAACAAATGTTGATGAAGGCCCAGAGATGATGGTGACAGAAGAAGAGCCTATTACTACTGCTACAATAGAAGAACAAGTTGAAAAGGAAATACCAGTAGTAACCTCTACTACTGATATTATAGCAGTAGTAAATGAAGAAAAGGAATTAATAGCAGCAAATACTACTGATGCCCTATCAGTAGTAACTCCTGAAGTGACACCAGTAGTAACTACTCTAGTTACTACTGAAGAGGAAGAACTACATTTTCCAGAGCTTATTGAAAGAGAGAGACATGTCATCATTACCAAACCACCAACACCTGATCAACCACTTATCATACCTGACATTGATGATAATGTGAATTGGTTTGAGGTTGATGAATGCTCACTTCCTCCACATCCAAAAATACTTCAACAAGATGAACTTAGATCATTTTCTCCCTCTGTTATAATAAGTGGAGTGCCAGACATGAAATATATTCCACCTCCACCTTCAGCACACATTGGAAAGGGTAAAGAAATATATGATGAAGATTACCCTAACAGAGCTCTTGGTCATTACATGGTAAACAAGATAAATCTTGTTAGAGCTGATAAACAAGACAAATGGAAGGTGAAGAATAAGAGATTTTGGGAGAAGGTAGCTAAGTATCAAGCTCTTGAACAAAAGAAGAATCAAAGAGAAATTTCTGTTCAAGCACCTGTTCAAATTAAAGATGTTCAGATGGAAGGCCAAGAAGCAGAATTCAAAAGGCTTAGAAAAGTAGAAGAAGAACATCTAAACTGTCTTGAGGAGCTTGTAGCAGAATGCAAAAGAACAAAAGGTGAGTTACCAGATGATATATTTGAACAAAAAGCTCTTATGATAGACTTTCTGAAGACAAGAGGTCACAGTGCAAAATCTTTTGGAAGAATGAAGATGGTAACTATTATTGAAAAATACTGCACTGAAAAGAAGAAAGATCTGGCTGAACAAGAAGCTGAAGAATCAAAGAAAGCCAAAGCCAAAACTTTAGTACCAATCAGCTTAAATTCGCTCAAAGCTGGTAGTGTTACAACTGTTGGTAATACTTCAACTCCCCAATCACTAAAAAGAAAATCTGTTGATCAAGAACAAAGTTCTAAGAAGAAATCAAAACAACAAATTATACCTGTTCTTGAAATGCCAGTTGCTCCTCTACAGAACAATCCAATTCTTAACTGGAGAGTGATGCAGAATAATGTCATAGAGGTCATAAGGGAAGACAAAGTAGTACAAAGATTCACTGGATGGTTACCCTTAATCAGATCATGTTCAAGAAGTGATGTAATCAAGCTTCTGATTATTGGAAAACCAAGAATGACAAAGAAATCATGGAAAGAATCTGGAGCTGGATATTTAACAAAGATGATTGATGCTGCATTTTATCCAGATAATTATCCAGAACAATTTACAAATCCAGGTAATGTATATGCTTGGAATGTCATTCCTACTGCAAATATGTACTTCTTTGAGAAATCAGGCAAAGTGTGTGAATTGTACTTATATGAGAAAGAATATCCACATTCTGAGAAGACAATGTATCAGATATTCATAAACACTTTGATGAAACCCTATGATGCTGTTATGTTCCAAAATAAACTGAATTATTTTACAAAGAGGAACAGCAGATACATTATTGAACAAAGGCTTCAACAAAATCAAAGAACTCTAGAGAAGAGAAGAAAAGAACAAGAGGAACAAAAGAAACTTGATTGATTAAAAGATGATCAATAAGTTTAGGGGGAGATTGTTGGAGCAAAACACAGATCAACTTATTACTGATGCTGCAGTTAGTACTGACATACTTAGTACTGATGGGGCAGAAACATTTACTACTGATGAAGTTGATGCTGGTGTTCACTATAACTAAGTTACTACTGATCATGAGAAGATTGAAGATACTACTGATCATTGTAGTTACTACTGACGTTGATTATGGACTTACTACTGATCACCAAGTTTACTACTGATGGTACTTATTTACTACTGGTGATTGCAGTTACTACTGATACGCGTTTTTGGAAGATATCGAGTCCGAGATCTTCGTAGAGATAGTTATAGAATGTAATTAAATGTATATCTTTTATAATTCGATGTAAATCAAATCCTAGAATAACTAGGGTAAATAGTTTAGCTTCAAGGACTACTATAAGTATGTTCCTTACGAATTGTAAACGTACGTGTGTATTGTTAACTCAATAATATACATTGAAGCTTTTTGTGAAACTGTGTTCTTAATATTCTTACATATTGTTCTTACAGTTCATTGTTCTTAATTATTGATATAGTGTTGATCCGCTGCAACTTCTATCATCAACTAGATCTAAGGTGTTTATTAACTTGTTTATAGTTAATCGATCCTGACATGCTAGAAGTAATATTTTGATGCAGTTTGCCCTTTAATAATCAAATATTACTATCTTACCTCTTAATGGCGGATACATTTGGTGTTCCATCTTCTTTATAGAACTTCCCAAGCGGAGAATTTTTACTACGGCTAATGACTTCGGATACCAATAATTTCATCATTTCTTGTTCTTCCTTATTTTTTTGAACCCATGGCTGGACAACCTGAAAATTAGACATTTGAAAGAATTTTCATCATTTATAAAACATAAATACTCCTTAAGTTCACTAGAAATGTAGGCAAAAACTTTTTACTTTTTTTTTTTGGTAAAAATGGAAGTGTCAAAGTTGGTTACCTTTTAATGCAGTTTTACCATTAATAAAAAAAAAAAGGTTTTGTAACGAGAACTGTCTTTTTTTTAACGCCTAACAAACACACCCCCTAATTCTACATTTTTTTGTTCATGTCAGGACTTGATCTTATGACCTATAGGTCATGGGTAACAACTTACATAAATCTACGGTACCATTAGGCTAGAAGCCTTTGGTGGTTAATGAGTATTGTCTTTAACTGCATAAATTTTATTACATTGATTTATGATTTCTTAAATTCAAGAGTTGGTTATAAATTACTCGTAATATACAACTTTTCTTATACGTATCTTTAATACTTTAACATTTTAATGACAACTCTTATAGCTACCATTTCATTTTCTATAAAATTTTTACCTGATATATGTCCTTCCAAGAACTAACCGACCGATACGGTTTATTTACTGCACTCTTAGTCTCATCAAGCCACTTTGTAAATCTATGGGTGAACTCATCAATCGTTACTTTTGTGTCGCCATCACAATCGAACTCTTTCATCACTTGTTCGATTGTTTGCTCCTTGTCCCATGTTAATTGTCTAAATTTAATATCCTGAAGAAGTTCTTTAAGCTCAGGAAAAGATATGTTAGCATCGCCATCTTGATCGATCTTTGTAAATAAACTGCAAAATGAAATCAATTTAATCTTACATATGTCCGATTAATTGTATCCAATTATACACGTTTTAGCATTGTATATATTATACAGCAAAACTTATTTTTTGATAGTACAAAGTTAACCTAAAGAAAAATATTTAAATTGATTCATACAATATCACATTTCGAAAAGTTAAAAAAAAATATTTTTTAAATCCACGTGGCAAAACCAGGGACACATAAGCAAAATACTAGTTTCAGACAAACCGATATATAAAAAAGGTAAATTTTTAAAATACGCTACAAGAAAAGAAATTAGAAAAGAATGTACGCTTTTATAGCAGTTGGGTTTGCTAAACCGTCTTTTGTCAGTATTTTATCTGCGGTGTGCTCTTGCAAATGTTTTAGTATGTCTAAAACTAAATGCTCGTGTTTGACATATGACAATCGTCTCTTTTGGATAGAAGGCTCAAACACCTACTCAATAACAAATTGAAAAAATGATGACGATAGAGAAAGGAAAAAAAAAGTAATGAAGTACGGGTCGATTTTGTTATGTTTTAATCCAAACATGTCAAGATGGGCCAAATAAGAATTAGCAAAAATGGAAACACAGAAAAACAAAAGCTAATGAACTGTGGGTCGACATGGTTATTTTTAATAATTTAATCTTAATATATCCAATGGGCCAATTAAGAATTAGCAAAAACGGAACGGGCCTAATGGGAGGGTTTAAGGAGGGGCCTGTTAAACGGGTTTAAAGACATCCATTGTTTATATATTTTTTTATGCATAGAACCCTCTAAATAACTTTATTCAAACATTTAGATTATTATGTGTTGGGATATAAATATTCTATTAGTGATGCTGCAGTTAGTACTGATGAAGACTTAATGATGATATACAAGTTAGTACTGATGGGGCAGAAAAGCAAATTACTACTGGTCTTGGAGTTACTACTGACGATGTTGTTTACTACTGATGTCGATAAACAGAACACATCGTGTCCGAGATTCTAGTATAGTTAGTTATAGAATGTATATCTTTTGTAATTCAGTTGTAATCCTTTCCTAGAATAACTAGGTTAAAGTGTTAGGATTCAAGGACTATTATATATAGTTCCTTATGAATAGTAAACATACGTGTATTGATCGATCAAATTAATACATTGAAGCTTTTTGTGATAAACTGTGTTCTTATTCATTCTTATTCGATTTACAGTTTACATTGTTCTTATTCAATCAACATATTGTTAATTCGCTGTAACTTCTATTGTTGAGTAGATCTGTGATTCAATAACTTGTTTGGTTATTCGATCCTGACATTATGTAGTAATAAACTTTTTATTAATCATGTTTAAGACATTATTTATTCATAGAAAACATTTAAAAGATAGAAATGAAGGTACTATTTGGTCAACCCGATCTGACCCGACCCTTTTAGGCCCACATTAAAATTCAAGAAACTACCCGTTACTCAACCCGCGAGATCTGCCCATTTTGCCACTCTACATTTTATGAAAAAAATAAAACAGAAAAAAGAAAAAGGTATACCTGATAAATGAAGTATACTAGCAAAAACGTAACGGAAACAGGAAGTGTGATTAGAAAGATGTATTTATTAGTTGTGTAATCCATGCCGAATAATTTTGGGATCAAAAGAAACAAAAACGGTATTAGCGAAAGTAGCATAATTCGCGCTGTTGCACTTGTCTCCGGGTCGGTAGTTACACCAAAGCCTAAAAAAAAAATACACAATTACTACGTTCATACTTCATATCATGCCATAAACTAAGTACAGATGTCATTCCCGAATACTAACTTGAAGGATGAGGGAACATCTAAAATTATAAATCACTATCCAGTTCATATTTTATCCAATGTGAGATCATAACATATTGCAAAGAAATGACACCCGTATTTAGGAAATAAAGTAAAAAATTTTGAATCTAACCCGTAAGAAACGAGAAAAACTTCTTGAAATGGTTTTGGGCGGGAATCAATGATGCATTGGAATCGATTTCTAAGGAAATGTTTTGACTACCAATAATGACACAAGTTCCCCATAATAAAGTGAGAAGAAATATTGTCGATCCGGCTAGTAAACCGACACCCGTTAGGACATACTCTTGAGCTACCTCTTTCGTGTTAAAAAGTCCCGAAACTGAAATCAAACATGAAAAACGCGTAAATATAGATTCGGTTACATCTGGATAATGCAATAAGCTTGAGTTGAATAACCTCTTTAGAATATGTAATAAACCCATACCCAATACATCTGAGCAGAACAAACCGAACAAAACCAAAAACCAACCGTAACCAAACCGAACCACTACCGATTGTGATTTCGATTTCAGTTTATAATTTCATGATTTTCGGTTTTGGTCCAGTTCGGTCTAGTCCTCGGATTGGGGTGAGCATTTGGCATAAAAAGGTAAAAAATTGAACATTGACTCACTAATTTGATCTTGTTTTCTTACGTGATTTGCTTCTACTATTAATATATTGAAATGAACGTATATAGTGTAGTCCGTCAAAAGCTCAAACGAAAGCAAGTCAAGTATGATAACGCGATCAAATTAATAAGCCAGAGTACTAAATCGGTCATTTTGTCAAGTTTAAGGTACCATGTTGAACATTTAATAGTTGAGGGTAATATAAAACCTTGTTAACTAAGTTCATGATACTAAAATGTATTTTGTCATATATATATATCTTGGTCTATTTCATCTAATGAAGTTGAGGCAAAAGCGCACAAATATATACTCCTAATGCTAATCGATGGAGTTCATGATCGACATTACTATCTAGTTACAAATCTCTTAAAACGAAATCGTAACCGATAATTGGTTGTTACAACTTGAAAAAAATCGAACCCAAAATGAATTGGGACAGGACAAAAAGTAGACCCGCTTAAGCCTAGATTTTCATAACTGCATTTGTATCCGCAGGTCATGCGCTTAATCTTTAAATAATCTATAACCAAGCCAAACACCCCTAGATTATAGCAACTCATTAAAAAAGAAAAATAAAATAAAAACTTACCAAGAAGAATCAAAGATTCAGGTAGAAAACCAAGGACTTGAAAAGCACTTGCACCAAATATACCGGGACCAAGAATCTTGAAAATCCGTTTACCTCCAGAAGAAACATAACATTCTCCATGATACAATATGTTGAGTTTAGAACAACTCTATATAATCGTCGATCTTTAGGCTCAAGAATAGTTAGTTCTTGATCTGGAATAAGCATATACAAATCATAATATTGCGGAATTAGATAAACATATTTGTATAGCTAAACAAGGTTTCATCATCATCTTTATATACAATGATTACTAAAAGCCCCAATTCTACATATAAATATGTAGAACGGTTTTGGTTAACAGGATCAAACGACCTTGAGGCTTAGAGTACACACACATACACGTTAAAACGTGGGTTCCAAGAACATCTAATTCTATGTCATTAGGTTTCTTTATATACTAGAAAACCTAAGACTTACAAGGAAAAGATAATAACTAAATCTTTTAAACTAATAAAGATACACTATATCTTTTACATTTATGATTATCTCCTAAATCTTTATTTAAATTTGAACTTCTATATCTTCAATTTAGGTCCTTGTAGTTTCCAAGTTTTGACACATCAAATCTCAAGGAATATCATCTAGAATATTCCTAACAATCTTCCCCTATTTGATTTGACAAAACTTATAACTTGTAAAATTAGCTAGGAATCTTCAAGTCTCTTCCCCTTTTTGACATAATCAAATAAATCCGAGAAACTTGAACTTCCCCTTGAATGATCAACATTTTTTCTTTCCCTAAAAGTGTGATATCATTCTTGTGTTCTTCAAGGCTATATTAATTACATTGAAAACCAACTATCTTCTATTTGAAGTTGAAGTAGAAACTCAAACTAAGCATCACATTCCGTCTAAATATAGTAATCAGCAACATCATATCTTGTATGAGGGACTTTCTTATCTTATCTTAGTAATCAGCAACATCAAGTCTTGTCAGGATCGATTAACTATAAACAAGTTAATAAACACCTTAGATCTAATTGATGATAGAAGTTGCAGCGGATCAACACTATATCAATAATTAAGAACGATAAACTGTAAGAACAATATGTAATAATAATAAGAACACAGTTTCACAAAAAGCTTCAATGTATATTATTGATTAACAATACACACGTACGTTTACAATTCGTAAGGAACTATATATAATAGTCCTTGAAGCTAAACTATTTACCCTAGTTATTCTAGGATACGATTTACATCTAATTATAAACGATATACATTGATTTACATTCTATAACTATCTCTTCGAAGATCTTGGACTTGATATGTTCCATAAACGCGTATCAGTAGTAAAACCAATCACCAGTAGTAAATAAGTAACATCAGTAGTAAACTTGGTGATCAGTAGTAAGTCCAGAAACCAACGTCAGTAGTAACTACAATGATCAGTAGTATCTTCAATCTTTGTATGATCAGTAGTAACTAAGTTATAGAGAACACCAGCATCAACTTCATCAGTAGTAAATGTTTCTGCCCCATCAGTAATAAACATACTTATCACTAACTGCAGCATCAGTACTAAGTTGATCTGTGATTTGCTCTAACAATCTCCCCCTAAACTTATTGATTATCTTTTAATCAATCAAGTTTCTTATTTACTTCTTCTTTTTCTTTTCTTCCAACAACTTTGCTCTTTTCTTATCACCTTCTAAAGTCTGTTGGTTCCTTTTATTCCTTTGTGCAATGATATATTTGCTGATTCTTTTAACAAATTCATTCAATTTGTTTTGGAGCATCACAGCATCATGTGGTTTAATAAAATTCATGCACCATAGTTGATAGAGAGTCTTCTCAGAATGAGGATACTCTTTCTCATAAAGGAATAAGTCACATTTCTTACTTGTATATTCAAAGAAGTACATGTTGACAGTTGGTAGCACATTCCAAGCTTGAACATTTTCTGAATCTGTATACTTCTCTGGATAATTTTCTGGATAGAAAGCAGCATCAATCATTTCAGTAAGATAACCTGCAGCTGAATTCTTCCAGTTCTTCTTAGTCATTCTTGGTTTACCAATGATCAACATCTTAATAATGTCACTTCTGGTTAGGGACATGACCAAAGGTTTCCAAGCTCTGAATCTTTGAGTGACCTTATCTTCTCTTATAATCTCAATCATATCATCTATGTACCTCCAGTTGATGATTGGATTATTTTGTAGGGGAGCAATGGGGAGATCATGAACTTGAACCATTTGTAATTTTTTATTTGGTTGATCAAGTTCTGAAGCAATTGTCTTTCTTTTCTTTGATGTTTGAGAGGATACACCAGATGATTCTCCAGATATTGTTTTTCTTTCTTTCATTTCTTTGGAGTCTATCTGTTCAAGTTTAGTGGTGTACTTCTCATTACTATCTTGCTCAGTAAGATCCTTCTTCTTCTCTACACAGTACTTTTCAATTAAATTGATCAGCTTCATTCTTCCAAATGCCTTTGTGTTATACCCTTTTGATTTTAAGAATGTGATCATTTCTTTCTTTTTCTCTGCAAATTGTTCTGGCATATCAGCCTTTTGCTCTTTGCATTCTTGTACTTGTGCTTCAAGAAGTTCTATTGTTTCATGTTCAAGTTGCCTAAATTTTTTCAGTTCTCTTCTTTGTAATTCCTTTCTTGTTTCAGCAACTTGTTTAGATTTGATCTTCTGTTGAAATTGTGGCAGTTTTGATATATCTGCTATATCTGCCAATTTGATTTCTGTGAAAGGTTGTCTCAATATTCTAGCCCTTTCTGCTAATCTTTTGTTTTCATTTGCTAGAGAGACTTCAACCTTCTTTAAATATTTTGCTCTCTTTACCTTCCACCTATCCTGTTTGGCTGATTTGGCATAATTGATTTTGTTGACAATTTCATGACCTTGTGCTCTGTTGGGTTGGTCTTCATCAGCAACTTCTTTTCCCTTTCCTATGTAATTGTCTTTCTTCATATTTGGTTCAGATTCAATAACAAATTTTGGACCATAGTAGTGTATCTGAGATATGGGAAGTATTTTAGGATGTGGAGGCAGGGAGCATTCATCAACTTCTAACCAGTTGATATCATCATCAATATCTTTTACCACCATTTGTGTTGTTGTTGTTCTTTTTGGAGATGGTGGAAGTATCACTGTAGGCTCAATATTGTGGTGGCAGCTCAATAATGTCATCAGTAGTAACTAAGGTAGTTACTACTGGTATGTCTTCAGAGATTACTACTGATAGGTCATCAGTAGTGTTTGCTGCCTTTTCTTCATTTACTACTGCTGTTATATCAGTAGTAGGAGTTACTACTGGTATGTCTTTTTCAGCTTGTTCTTTAGTAGGAGCAGTAGTAATTGGCTCTTCTTCTGTAATCATCATCTCTGGGCCTTCATCAACTTCTGTTTCTTTTAAATTCAAGAGGGAGGAAGCTGCTGCTGCAATGGATTCATCAATCATTGTCTGTATGTTATCCTTCTCCCCCTTAGTGAGCTCAACTGGAGGAGCCTCACTATCATCAATCCTCTTTTTCAATTTTCTGATAAGCTTTGATTGTTGATGAAGCCTAAGTTCATATTGTCTCATTCTTTTGTTGATGATATTGACATTTCTTTTCATAGCAGCCATAGTTTTTCCTTGATTTGTTTGATAATAAAGACAATCTTGTACAGTGGATTCCAAGGAATCCACTTTAGCCGTCAATTGTTGGATTTTAATACTGCCCTCACTCCATCTAGCAAGATCATCGGGCTTACTAACAGGTACATTGGTTTTAAGGTTTTCCTTCCTTTCCATCAATTCCACAGATCTGCCCTCATCACTGCTTGGTGATTCATTGGGTCTTTTAGACATTCTCTTCTTCCTAGAAGAAGCAGAGATGCCCCCCCTTGTGGTTTCTTGGCACCGGGGTCCTTTGAGTAATTCCTCAAAAGAGTCATCACTCAAAGTTGCCGAGGTTTGGGTCCTAATGATGTTTTCACTGTCCTGTGCACCCACCTTTGGGGCATCAGTAGTGAAAGCCCTCCCCTCATGTCCTCTCTCCTCCTTGGAGGACAACTCTTTGAGCCTGGGGTGTGACTCGATTGGTCCCCTGGTGTCCTTTAAAGATTTCTTTCTTTTATAGATTGAGGAAATGTGTTTGGTTTTATCCGGTAGGTCTTCCACAGAGTGAAGAGTAGCACTCTGCAGATTTATATCAAGTTCCTGGGACACATTCAGGACTTCTAAGTGAGATGGTGATTGAGTGGCTATATGGGGTGGTGTTTGGGCTGTATTTGGGGGTGATGGAGTGGGTTGAGGTTCAACTTGGGTTGTAGCAATGGTTGAACCTTCTCCAATATTGGGTTGATCTTTGATCATGTTTGGAAACAAAGGGGTTTCCTTCCCTGAAAATTTAAATTGTTTTCTCATATTTGAGAAAACTTTCTTGTTCAACTCAGGTAATACAAAAATGTTTTTAGGAGTTGACAAGTTTTGTAATTCACAGTTTATGATATGTTGTAGAAATCTGGGATACATTAAAAATTTAGAAGAACTAAGATTTCCCAACATACCATCAAAAATCATATTAGAAAAATTGAATACTTGGTCTGTGCATAAACATACAACAGCAGATGCTATTGCCTTGTTAAACTCATTCCAAGTACTTCTTTTAGGAGAAATACAATGCTGAATGGTATGAACCAGAAATTTCCATTGTGGGGATAGAAGGCCTTTTTGAAAAGTTACAATATTAAGTCTGCCTTCATACCCCATTTTATTTAAAGTATCAGCAATGTATTCCTTAGGAAGAGTATACATACCTGAATCATCATGAAGTTGTAGATGATGTCTGATTGATTGTTCAGATACAGTGATGTACTTTCCATCTACTTTTGATTTTATCATTGATGATGTGGTTCCTTCTGTTCGCTCAGCATTGGTCCAGAAATCCACCAAGTGCTGTTGATATGCCTTCGGCTTTACAGTTAAGGCAAACTGTATATACGAATTTCTCAAGAATTTTACGATTGGACGGAAATCTTTTGTTCCGTCGGGATTTTTTAAAAATGCAACCATGTTGTGAAATTCTGAGTATTTGAGATCGGTTTGCACATCGAGAGCTTGTAAAGTTGCCATTGTTGTTGAGATTTTGCAAGAATTTTGTTAAAGATGAAGAGTTTTTGATCGTAAACTAGGGTTTATCGAGAGGTGTTTAGAGAATCGAAGTGAAGATAATGCTAAATTAATCATCTGCCGCCTTTTATATCTTTCGATTAAACCTGCAAAATTACGAAAATAGCCTTCGAATCATAACATAACGGTTATTTTCATGGGGGTTAGTTTGGTAATTGTGTTTATGAAAGACCAGTAGTAAATAAGATATCAGTAGTAAAACGTCAGTAGTATCTACTAACATCAGTAATGACTAAGGATTTTGACATCAGTAGTAATTATAGACATCAGTAGTAACCATTACCACACAAGACCAGTAGTATATGTAAATACCAGTAGTACTGTCTTACCAGTAGTATCCGTGTAAACCTAAAAT
Source organism: Calendula officinalis (assembly GCA_963853835.1). Classification (NCBI taxonomy): domain Eukaryota; kingdom Viridiplantae; phylum Streptophyta; class Magnoliopsida; order Asterales; family Asteraceae; genus Calendula; species Calendula officinalis. The sequence goes on along the minus strand of OY970828.1, from coordinate 2,347,578 downwards.
ACACCAGTAGTAATGAACTATCAGTAGTATTTTGTGCATACACTTTCACACCAGTAGTACAGCAATACCAGTAGTAAAACACTTAAAAATAATTTATAACACTAAATTTACACATGATTTTAAGAGAGATTTTAAGTTATTAAAATCATTCCAATACTGCTAACCAAGAAGTTGAATCTTCCTACATCAAATGCTTTTGTAAAAAGATCAGCTAATTGATCATCAGTATGGATTTTAACTACTTTGATTAATTTCTTTTCATTACAATCTCTTATAAAGTGAAATCTTATTTCAATGTGTTTAGTTTTTGAATGTTTTACTGGATTATTCACAATACTAATAGCACTTTGATTATCAATAAAAATAGGAGTTTTAAGGATAGAGATACCAAAGTCTAGAAGTTGATTTTGAATCCATAGAACTTGAGCACAGCAAGCAGATGCAGCTACATATTCTGCTTCAGCAGTAGATGTTGATACATTTGTTTGCTTCTTACATTGCCATGACACTAGTCTTGATCCAAAGAATTGACATCCACCAGTAGTGGACTTTCTATCTTGACATTCACCTCCATAGTCACTATCTGTATAGGCTATTAGTTCAAAGGGTGAGTCATGTGGATACCATAGACCTAGTGATGGTTTGCCTTTCAAGTATCTGAATATTCTTTTAACAGCCTGCAAGTGTAGTTCTTTGGGTCTTGCTTGATATCTTGCACACACACAAACACTATACATAATGTCAGGTCTTGATGCAGTTAAGTACATCAAAGATCCTATCATTGATCTATATAAGTGTTCATCTACATCCTCCCCCTCAACATCAGGATGTAGGTGTTTGTGTGTTTCCATTGGTGTACTAGCACTTTTACTGTCTTTCAAGTCAAACTTTTCCAAGATGTCTTTAACATATTTTGATTGATTTATCAGAATACCATCAGTTCTTTGACTGACTTGGAGTCCAAGGAAGAAGTTCATTGGACCCATGGAGCTCATCTTGAATTTTATCTGCATCAGCTCTTCAAATTCTTTGCATAGTAAATCATTGGTTGAGCCAAAGATGATATCATCTACATAAATTTGTACCAGTAGGATATCATCTTTAACTTTCTTTGTGAATAGAGTTTTATCAATGGCTCCTCTTTTGAAATTGTTCTTTAATAAATATGATGATAGTGTGTCATACCATGCTCTTGGTGCCTGATGTAGGCCATAAAGAGCTTTATCAAGTTTGAACACATAATCACCATGTTTTGGATCTTCAAATCCTGGAGGTTGGCAAACATAAACTTCTTCTTCAATCTTCCCATACAGGAAAGCACTCTTCACATCCATTTGATAGACTTTAAACCTTTTGAATGAAGCATATGCTAGGAATATTCTTATTGCTTCAATTCTGGCAACAGGAGCATATACTTCATCATAGTCTATACCTTCTTCTTGAGTGTATCCTTGGGCTACAAGTCTGGCTTTGTTCTTGATCACTATGCCTCTTTCATCTTTCTTATTTCTAAAGATCCATCTGGTTCCAATGGCTCTTTTTCCTTTAGGTAGAGGTACAAGTGTCCAAACAGCTTGTAATTTAAATTGAAGGAGTTCTTCTTGCATTGCTTCAATCCAGTTTGAGTCCTTCATTGCTTGTTGGATCTTCTTTGGTTCATCCTGAGACAGAAAGCATTCATACATACATTCATTAGCAATTAGGCTTATATTACACATATTTGCAGTTAAACTTTTGTTTAATTTGCTTCTTGTTTGAAGTGGTGAGTTAACATCACTTAGAACAAGGTCTAATGGATGGTTCTTTTGAGTCCTTGTTGTTGTAGCTTTATCAACCACTAGTTGATTTTCAAGGTTGGACTCATTTGCCTCAGGTAGTTGTTCTTCTTGAGATCCTTCATTGTCATTAGTATTTGGTTCATCATTATCTTGGTCAGAGTTACTACTGCTATCATCTTCATTGAGATCAGTAGTATTGAAGTTGTTACTGGTATCAGTAGTATCTTGAGAATCTAGGTTATTGTTGGGACCAGTAGTATTTTCAGTACTATTACTGGTACCAGTAGTATTGGAATTACTACTGACCTCATTCTCAGAGTTACTACTGCTTTCAATATTTGAGTTCTTACTGACATCAGTATTAACTATGGGAGCAGTATCAACAACTATGTATCTCATCTTTTCTTGACCAGTATAAACAGATGATGTTCCTTCTTTTTGATTAAGACAATTTGAATTACCTGCATTGAAATTCATATTAGAATTAAAGGATTTGGTTAGATTGTCTATGTCAAATAGCCAATCTGGACCATTTCCTTGTTCATTAGGTACATTTTCATTAAAGGATACATTGATGCTTTCTTCAATTATCCTTAGTCTTTTGTTGAATACTCTGTATGATTTACTTTGAGTAGAGTATCCCACAAATATTCCATCATCAGCTTTGCAGTCAAACTTACCAATTTGTTCTCTTGTAATCAGAATAGTACAAGGACAACCAAATGATTTTAAGAAACTTATAGAAGGTTTTCTTTTATTAAAAAGTTCATATGGTGTTTTAAAATGTGGCTTCACTATTAATACTCTGTTCTGAACATAACAAGCAGTATTAACAGCTTCTGCCCAAAAAGTGATTGGTAATTTTGAGTCTGCTAGCATTGATCTTGCTGCTTCAATGATGGTTCTATTCCTTCTTTCAGCTACACCATTTTGTTGTGGAGTTCTAGGTGAGCTGTATTGCCTGTCAATACCTTTAAGATCACAAAAGTTAATTAGGTTAGCATTTTTAAATTCTGTGCCATTATCACATCTTATGGCTTTCACTTTTTGATCAGATGTGTTTTCCAGTTTGACAATTAAGTTCTTTATGAGTTCACTTGTTTCATCCTTTGTCCTGAGAAAGAAAACCCATGTATATCTGGAAAAGTCATCAGTAATAACAAGACAATATTGTTTCTTTCCAATACTCATTACATTTGTAGGTCCAAAAAGGTCCATATGTAAGAGCTGTAAAGGAACAGAAATAGAGTTCACAGTTTTGGACTTATGAGAAGTCTTGTGTTGTTTACCTTTTAGGCATGCAACACAGTGATGATCACACATGAATTGTTTTTGAGGTAGTCCAATGACCAAATTTCTTTTTACTAAATTATTCATGTTTTTAAAATTTGTGTGACACATCCTTCTATGCCAAAGTTCTGATTCAGTGGTGTTTGCCTTGGATATAAAACAGTTGACCTCATTTGTAGAAATGAGTTCTCCCCCTATATCCAGGCAATACACATTGTTTCTCCTTGGAGTTCTTAAAACAACATATTTTTCATCTAAAATAAACTCAGGAGAAAGAATGATGCACTCAATGTCTGTGAACAGAATCTTGTTCTTTTTATCACAAACTTGAGACACACTGACAAGATTGTATTTTAGTTCAGCTACATAAAATACATCATCAAAGGTAATTTTTCCATTAGTAACAGTACCTTTACCTGTAATCTTACCTCCCTGGGGATTCTCACCAAATGCCACATATCCTCCATCAAATAACTTGAAATCTTTAAGAATTTGCAGATTTCCAGTCATGTGCCTTGAGCATCCACTATCAATATGCCATGTTCTTCCTTCTTCTGGGATTTGAATGCTCTGCACAAGTGAGTAAAGGATTAGTTAAGTTTGGGAACCCAAGCTTTATATGTCTTGGGTTCATCCTTTGAGAAATGAGCTTTTGGGGATTTAACTTTAAAGACTTTTGGTACCCATACTTGTTTATTACTGGTATTTTGTTTTACTACTGTCCTTTTGTAGTTATTACTGGTGTAAGAATTTCCTACTGATCTTGGTTTATACCCATTGTTTTTAGCTTTTGAATACTTTACTACTGATGGACCAGTAGTATTTGGGTACTTACCATGTTTAGAATGACCAGTAGTGTTTTTAGAGTTAACACCAGTAGTGTTTTTGAAATTTGTTTTGGGAGCAGTAGTATTTTTGAAATTAGGGTTATTACCAGTAGTATTCTTGTACTGGTACCATACAGCATTATAATTAGGGTTAACACCAGTAGTAAATTTGTTAGAGTTTCTACTGGTGTTGGAAAATTTAAAATATTGTTTATTTTGATTGGATTTTCCATTATTCTTGAAGTAATTGCTGTTCTTTGGGCTTCCAGCTCTTCTGTTTTGAACAAACCTTGGTTTACTTCTTCCAAATCTTGGATCTTCAACAATTGGATTTTTAATTTTATTTACTACTGAAAGACCAGTAGTAACTTTTAACTTTTGAGTTTTAGCATTTTCTTTAAGAACTTTAAATTCTTTTAACTCTTTGCAGTTTATTGGATTGTAGTGACAATCCTTTGCTAAATGGTTCATTTTATTGCATATAACACATCTTAGTTTCTTATTTTTAGCACCTTCAGGAATTCTTTGGTCTAAGAGTTGTGTTTTATTTCTTTCATTCCCCCTTGTTAAAATTTTTGGTACATTATCTGCATTATATTTGGGAGATTCATTTGGACTTTGAGCTGTGTGAAAACTTGTATCAATTGATTTTGGTGATTCACTTTGAGATATAGTAAATTCAATTGATTGTTCATCATCAGAAGAATTATTTGATTCAGATGTTTCATTAGATGATTCAGTTTGATTTTCAGTTTTTAATTCATTAATGATTCTTTCTGAACTGTTTTTAAGAGGTGGGATGATTTTATATGGAGGTGGTACAGCATGATATCCCACCCCATGAACAACCTTTTCTGTAGTTTGATTATTAGTTAATTCATCAAGAATTTTAGTGCTTCTTTCAAACTTTTTAATTGTTAATTTATTTTGTTCAATTTCAAGCTGACATTCTTCTATTTTACTTGTTAGTTCTTTATTTTTTGTTTCATAAAACTCTTTCTCATCCACAGCTTGAAGCAATTCTTCCTTGATACGTTGATCAATCATCTTGTACACCTTTATTTGATGTTCTTGATCAGCAATCACCCCATCAAACTCATGATTTCTTCTGATTGCTTTTGCTAAATCTTCATTTAATTTATTGTTTTCTTTTTCTAGATTTTTAATAATTTTAGCACATTCAGAAGTACAAGGTTTAGATTTTACCTCAGTTTTGTTGTCAGTAAAGGCCATGAGAGCTTGATTTTGAGCATGCTCTTCTGCTTGGAAGCTCCAGTCATATCCTTGTCCTTGTTGTGACACAAGAGCAGTTGATTTTGATCTTTTGTCTGGTTGAGGACATTCTTTTGCAAAGTGACCAAGGTTGTTACAGTTGTAACACTTGACCTTAGTTTTGTCAAATCCTGCTTTGTCACCTTTGTTGAAATTGAGGCTTGTCCTTCCAGTTCTTTTTAGGAATCTTTTGGTCCTTAGGCTCAGCATAGCCATCTGCCATTTAAGATCCATCTCCTCAAGATCATCTGGATTCAGTTGTTCCAAGTCATCACTAATTAATGCAGTATGCACATGACTAGTGAAGAAGGATTCTCTTGCAGTATCCTCAGAATCTGCAGCCTTTCCTGCGGAGGTTTCTTGTCCTTGACCTGTACTGGATACAAAAGCAGCATTGTTAGAAGAAATAGAAGGGTTTTTGTGATTTACCTCAGTTTCAAACACTCTGAGATCATTATAGAGTTCATCTAACTCCTTTTCTTCTAAAGCATCTCTTTGTCTGTACACCACTGTGTACATGGCCCATTCTTCACTAAGAGACCTTAGAAACTTCATGTTGACATCCTCTTGATCCATCTTTACACCAACTTGGTTGAGTTCACCAATTAGTTTGTTGAATCTGTCAAACACTTGAGTGAGTGTTTCATTGGGCTTTCCTTTGAAATTTTCAAAGTCTTGTTTGAGAACAGACTTCATATTCCTCTTGGTGCTCTTTGTCCCAACGAATCTCTTCTCCAGTGCTTCCCATAGTATTTTTGCATCATCATATTCAACAAAGAGATGTTGATAATCATTAGGAATGGCCAGTAAGAGAGTGCTTAGAGTTTTGAGTTCGATGCCTTTATCTTTCTTTTCTTTCTCACATTTAAGTTTTTCTGCCTCAGTTGCAGAGCTGCTTGCTTGAAGTTGACCAGTTTTGTTTCCTTCACAAACGACTTCCCACATGGAATAATCTGTAATAAGCATGTATTGCTTAATACGATTCTTCCACATCCCAAAGTTATTGGGTGTGAGTATAGGAATTTTGTTGGCCTGAGTGCTTTCATTATTATCAGTCATGATTAATAATGTGTGTGTTTTAAAGATTAAAACTTTTTGTTGTTCTTAACAAATAGTAGATCTAGAACCAATACGCTCTGATACCACTTGTCGAGTTTAGAACAACTCTATATAATCGTCGATCTTTAGGCTCAAGAATAGTTAGTTCTTGATCTGGAATAAGCATATACAAATCATAATATTGCGGAATTAGATAAACATATTTGTATAGCTAAACAAGGTTTCATCATCATCTTTATATACAATGATTACTAAAAGCCCCAATTCTACATATAAATATGTAGAACGGTTTTGGTTAACAGGATCAAACGACCTTGAGGCTTAGAGTACACACACATACACGTTAAAACGTGGGTTCCAAGAACATCTAATTCTATGTCATTAGGTTTCTTTATATACTAGAAAACCTAAGACTTACAAGGAAAAGATAATAACTAAATCTTTTAAACTAATAAAGATACACTATATCTTTTACATTTATGATTATCTCCTAAATCTTTATTTAAATTTGAACTTCTATATCTTCAATTTAGGTCCTTGTAGTTTCCAAGTTTTGACACATCAAATCTCAAGGAATATCATCTAGAATATTCCTAACACAATAAATACTCGTAAACAATAATAAGAAATAAATGACCCAACATATTTTCGGAACACGGTAAAAATCCGTACATTTGTTCGCAATTATGTTCATCTTCCGAAGAATCATCGATCCCTTTGAGATGCAAGAACGATGATCCTTCTTCGTGGTTTAGATCAATATTTGAGCCATCTGAAATTAACTCGGGATTTAAAAACCGTCCTCTAACCTCGAAAGCTAAGATAACAAGAAGAAACGACGTGCAACGTACGATTTTTGCTAATCTCCCCATGTTTTTGAAGATTTTGATGACAATTAGTTTGATGATGAAGCTTAAATAATATGGAATGCTTGTAATTTGAGAGCATTAGATGGTCAACTAGTGTTTCCTTGCAAGTTCTCTCTTTCTTTATTATTATTATTTCATAAATGAGCTGTACAAGCTACAAGCAGCCTTGGAATATCTTCATGTAATAAAGTTATAAGATATAGAAGTGTCCACATCACATTTATAATTATATATCGATGCATAAGGGTGAAGTTAAGCTAGTGGTAAGAGTTTCTGAGTTATAAGTTTGATTTCTCCCTGAATAATTAAATATTTATCAGATGACTAGGGGAATGTTCGGATCATGTCACGTCAACGATTAGAGCGTATACATCATGAGCAAAACTCGGTCACATCAGAGAACCCGTTATAACACAAATACCCTTATAATTAAAAAAAATGTCCACTTTTATGGACGTTGGTTGTAGATTTAATAGTATCTTAAAGCTCAATTGGTCTTAAGCTCACTGATTTATATGTGTGGTTTTTTTTTAAATTTTAAAGCTCAATTGGTCTTAAGCTTAATTGGAAATTCGGTTCGGTTCTCAATTCTTATTTTTTTTTATATGTGTGGGGCATGTGAAATAACAACTAAGAAAATTCTATTAGATCCCCAAAATAAGAGAAGACTTGATCTAAATTTTATCTTAATTCAATACCAATATTCCAAGCTAGACCTAGTAGATGTCAAGTAAATTTAAGAAAAAAGAGAGTAAATTAATGGCTGCTTATTTCACATGCAAATACCTAACACAAGGATCCACTATTCATAAACAAAATTAATATTTTAATTAATTTCCACTTGGTGATCAAATTGGACCAAAACATTCAAATGATTTCAATTTCTCACATCAACAAAAAAAAAACACACAACATGCATCATTAAAATTCCCCACTAGCAGTACTAAAATGAATTAAACAAGATGTAAACGTTGTAGTAGGTGGAAATGGACTTCTTAAAACACCGAATCGTACAAACCGATTCTTCGAACACTTTAGATGAGATAGTCAAATCGTTGAACTCATTCTACCGCACCCTATCTCCACACTTTCCGCCTCGGTAACCCTAGGACCCCGATTTTGACAAATTTTTCTATCAATTTTGACAGCTAAGACTTGATTTTGACCGCCGAACGCCTGAAATAGCCGATTAGGGGTAAAACAGGACGGGGGAACTACTGCCTAGTGCCTAGGCGCCAATTAATTGGTCACCTAGGCCGACTTCTAAAACACTGCAATATGAGGAAGGAATCATGTGAATCACGGAACTATTATTTCTCTCTATGTATGTTTGTATTTCTTGTTTATGGCAAGTGTCATTTAAATTATTAAATAAAAAAATACTAAACTAACTGCATATAAATCCTAAGACACATCATGAAATTAAACTAAATATTGTAACTAGGTAGTTGTAGATAGTATAATATATGCATTACAAGTTGTTACCATGATGACATGGACAAATTTTCTAATGTCTGACCTGTAAAAACACACAATAAAATAAAAAATATAAATATCAAGTAGTAATGGATTTGGTATCCGTGACAGCGATATAATATTCAATAGTCAAAAGAACGTGTTAGATCAATATTATACAAACTTGAATATACTCTTCACTTTCCGTTGAGATCTGATTAAAATCATAGAAATTTATACCTTTAATAATATTCAATGGTGATAGAATATTAAAAAACGAAATAACACAAATTAAATCTATTAATTTAGACAAACACTAGGAATGACTTTTATAATTATCTTTGATTTAACCAATATTGATAACCAAAAAACATGTAACAATAGTCCATTAGTTGTATTGTTCGGCCTATTCAGTTGTGTTTCTTCAAGTACAAGAAATACCATTGACAATTACACACAAAATAAAATGATATGAAATAATTTAATAAAAAAAATGCTTAGTAAGAGTAACTAGAAATTAGGAGCATTTGGTGTGTAAAATAAACATGAAGTCGTGTTGTATCATATTTGGGTTCAGAAATTATCATGAAATTGACAAGGTAATTATAACTTTAGGAACATTTAGTAGTACTTACTTTATGTTATATTTTGTTATGTTTGTTGATTTTTAAACATGAACTAAGTTAGAAATTTGATATTTTTGTTATTTATCTCGTGTTTATCGTTTTTGTAATTGGGCCGTGTTCGTGCTAGCAAATGTCGTGGTTATGTTCAGGATGAAGAAAAAAATTGTCATGTCATGTTACCCAAAAACACATGCGATGGTGGTGGTGGTGTTAATTTGAGGTTGATTGGTCCACTGGCTGAGATTTATTCATCAGGACTTCACAAAAAAAGATGGACTAACTTGAACGTTTCTCAATAATAATAATAATAATAATAATAATAATAATAATAATAATAATTGGATTAAAATTTACGTATGTATCAAATGTAAAAAATAAACTTTCGTGTATAAAGTATGTGATTAAATTCGATAATTAATTTTTATTGCTCGAATAATTATAATTTATAATTTGATTAAAAGTTGGACTAGTGTTTCTTCTATTTTCTTGTTTTCCTTTCTGTTTGGTTTAGGCTGTTTCTCGCAGCCTCTTTTGGTTTTGTATTGGGCCTTCGGGCATTTCTAATAAATTTAGCCTTTCAGGAAAAAAAATGGTCAAAACGTATTTTCAATTCGTCATATTATTTGGATGAGGGGACCAAGAGTGAATGTATGTATGGACCAAATTTTTAAATAGAACGACATTATCTTAATAAGGGTTGCAATTAATCAGAAGTAGAGTAACCGAAGTTGTTCCATTTAACTTATTTAAACTCTTCTGAATTGATAAATCTTATAAGTAGTTTATGACGAAAAGAGAAATAGTATTGTTTTATACTAAAGATTAATACTAATCTTCCTATTTATTTAATCAGTGTAAGTGTCCAAATCAAAAAGTAAAATTAAAAAAATAATTATTTACTATACATGTCAATTATTTTATGGGTAAGATAGTAAAATATAGATATATAATAGGATGCAATATCAGTTCCTTAATGAAAATATTATTATCTTATTTCAAACTCATTCACTTACTTAAAGACTGAAAGCAGCTTATTTGATACTAAAAAGGACCACAAACAGAAAACAAACAAATCATTATAATTAGCATCCCAGATAAATGAAATAATTTTTCTTAACTTTTCTCCAAATAAGTACTAGTATTTCTCTTATTAAACCATTATTTATAGATAACTTAATTAATGTTTAAAGCTTTTAAAATACCAATCATATTTTATAAAAGATTCATGTTTTTCTATTTCAAAAATAGTACAAAAGGGCAAGATTAAGGTTCTAACAATAATACATTAGAATTTGACGTATTACAATTGCTCTAATGGCCCAAAATTAGGCCCAACGGAGGAAATCATAAATAAATAAATAAAGAAGGAAAAAAAATCAAAATTAAAATAAACAAGTAAACAACACAATTACAATTACACCCCTACCCCTAAAATCCAAATAATAAATTCTAAAACGTATTTAAAAAAATAAAAAATAGAAATAAATTAATAAAATAAATAAGAAAAACAAAAAAGGAAAAAAAGAAGTGCTGTAGAAGCCATGTTAAATTAAAAAAGTCACATGCCAATCATGGGGGACCACTCCCACCACCAGCAAAAGAGGGGGAAACACATCACGTGCATGCATGGGCGCATTTTAGCAGATCCTACCACCACCGTCCACACCACTCATGTTTCCGGCAGCGGATCCACCGTCGTTTCCGCCGCCAGTAGCCGTGGCATTCTCCCCGCCGTCGACGTCATTACCCGCCTTTTGCATTTCGTGATATACTTTCCTTAACCTCTCTATCTCCTTCTTCAATGCTTCTTGATGAGCTGCAATTTAATTAATTATTAATTATTTATTAATCATTTATCTCATCTTTATAACTTAATTTTACAAAGAAAAATTTGTATTTTAAACGAGTAAATATGTCCGAGTTTTATGATGGTTCAGAAATGTAGTATCATACGGAGTAAATATGATAGATATCCTTGCAAAACCACGTTTAAAAGTAATTATTTATTAATCATTTATGTCATCTTTATAACTTAATTTTACAAAGAAAAATTTGTATTTTAAATGTGGTTTTACAAGGATATCTATCATATTTACTCCGTATAATACTACATTTAAAACAAAACTATTAATGGAAAAAAAACTGTTAATGTAAAAAAAACATCATTTATGAACAGTTGATAGATAGCAATATTTTTCAATAATAAATAATTTGATTAAAATTCACGTACCATCTTTGAAAATTTTGTCTTGAGCTAAAGCTGCTATACGTTGTTTGAGCGCGCTATTATCGACGTTTAAAACCAACCTTTGATGGTCCAGAAACGCCACTCGTGGTGACAATGTCGATACTTCCGTCTATGTTAGCAACAAAAACATGTATCAATTCAATTTAAGATAGAAGATATTAAAATTCAATTACAATTTTATGGTTAAAATTAAAATATTGTATTATTTCCTACTAATAAATTTTCTTATTTCGTACTACTTATAAAATGTTGACAGATATGGAATCCAATAACTCTTTTTTTGTAATCTCATATTTTGATTTAAACATGATTAAATGAGTAAAAATATAAAAAAGAAGATTGATTAAATTTTGTTCAAACCTGTAAAGAAGTAACGCTCCGTTCGAGTTCAGAAATGTATTGCAACTTTCTCACTCGTGATCTCTGAGCAGATTGACGATTTGCTAAAATTCTGTTAAACAAGTGAATTATCGCAATTAAAACATGATTATATAAGCCTTGTTAAACAGTAATTAAGCTTAATTACTTTAATTAATAATGATTTAACTGATCATGATTAATTCAGTTTAACTTGTTTCTTAAGCAAAAACATACATACAAAATTCTGCTAATGAATTATACCTTTTAACTCTTTTTGGATCAACAATGGTGGTGCCATCGCTAGAGAAATTAAAGCAAGGTTTAGCAGATTGATCCATCTCCGGTTGACAACCGCCGCCGTCTTCCACCTCTCCAGGTTCCTTCTTCGGCTGTTGCTGCTGTTCCGGTGGCGGTGTTGGCTTACCGCAGTCGTCATTATCACTATTCTGATCCGACGGCGAAGACGGATTCGATGACGATCTAGTCGACGGTAGATTCGTTGCCACGTCATCAGCAAACATTGAGCTAAACTGTTCGTCATCTAATCGTTCAAATCCGGTGTTGCTCAACGAATTATTTCCATCGCATTGTTCTATGAATGCAATCGGATCGCTCACGGATCTCCGGTGAGAGTTTCTTCTCACCGACGAGAAATCGAGGAACTCGTCCACCCAATTCGGCGGCTGTGCGGCGGAAGACGGCAGTGACATCATCTGGTACGGATATGACGCCCAATTTTGCGCCATTGTTGGCACTTTTGGCGGCAATTGTGCCATTGAGCTCACAAAAACTAAATCAAATTAACAAACAGTTTTCAAAACTGAACAAAGTAAACAATCGGATTGAAATGAAGAAATGTGTATATATATAGATATAGATAGATTTATTTGTATGTAATTAAAATATTTGTGAATTTTGGTGGGAAGGAAGATGAAGATGGTGGTGGGTCACATGGGGAGGGATTATGACAGCTAGCAACAGCTGTGAACCAATTAACGGTTTCACTGGGGTAGTTTAATAACCGGCGGAATCAGCCCACCACGTGCCGTCGATTTGACTCACCTCTCAAAACGCAATTGCTGCTGGCTTGCAATGAAGACACTACACAAAAACAGAAATGATATTGATGAACTATTTATTTATAGGGTTTTGCTAACATGTTATAAGATTTAATTCAGTAATCCTCTTTTTTTATATTATTTTTTAATTTTAATGTTTTTCTTAATTAAATAACTAGACACATAATTAAGCACTAATATCATTCCTCATCCAATATATGCCCATTTCTTCATCAATATCATGGTTTAAAAAAATGTGTTATGGGAGCACCATAGCGGAACCCCGACATGATGAAGACCAACACAACAGTGTTAGGAGTGACGTAGATAAGATATAATAAAACGTGATGAGTGACACCTTATCACTAGATCTTTTGTAATGACATACTATTTTCGTATCAGAATAAGTGATACATTTTTTGTTTAGGGTGGTTCAAAATAAGTGATACACTTTAAAATTTATTTTATTTAGTAAAAAAAGTGGGATACATTATTCAATATCTATTTTAATAAAGTGAAATTATCTTTCTACTCTTACATTTACTTTTAAACATTATTAATACCACTTTATTTAAAAAGATTGAGACTCATTCTTCATTACTTATTAACTTTAATCTATCTTAACTTACTTTTTAATTTTTTGCTTAAAAAATCATGATTCCTCAATTGTATTACTTATTTTAATACTTATTTTAATACGGAGGTAGTATATAATTATAAATCTAAAACACATTTTTGTGATAAGTTGATATAAAAAAGAATTAATTAAATAAAGGGGAAAATGGTATACTTGATACGTGCATATAGGTTGTACGGTACACTTGAGGTTTGATGGGTCCAGAAAATGGGCCTCTGTGTTTCATATGTGCGCCCTGAAAGAAAATTTTAATTTCATGTGCACTGGTTACTATCATATGCTGGTACCACTATAAATAAATAATATATAATATAAACTTATAAATCACAGAAAAAGAAAGAATAAATTGTTAAATTACATAATTTATTTTCTTTAAGAATAAGCCATTTGGTTATTATCTGGTAAAGATTCTCGAATGACTTTTAGATGTGTCGAGTATATGAAAAATAACGGTTAAATTGTAAATTCGATCACATCGGTGGAGTATGTTATAATGGAATTTCCTTTTTTGTTTCAAATAAAATGTGTTATTTGTTCACTTTATTTTATTTTTTTGACAAAGACATATTTTTTGATATATTTGTTATCTGTAAAAGGAATAACATGGGAAGATAATGGTATTATAAGAGCCATGACTATAGAATAAATGACAAAACTACCCCTCTCCCATGTGAGTAAAGCATCCCCACATCCTCTTTCCTTTGTCTCAAAATCAACTCACATGGAGGGCATATTGTCTTTTCAATTTTATTACTATTTTCTCTCATCTCACTATCTCAGAATGTTTTTCTTTAGTGGGGTGTACTCATGTTGCTTTCAATTTTTATTTTTGTTAGTTGTACTAATTGGGAGACATTAACAATGATTAGTGAAAAGTTAAAAGCCAGATCTATTTTATCTAAGGTGTTTATTAACTTGTTTATAGTTAATATGATCAAAGATCACACACCACTTGGAGAGGGTTCAATCAAAGATATAACCCAAATTGAACCTCAACCCACTCCATCACCCCCAAATACAGCCCAAACACCACCACATATAGCCACTCAATCACCCACTAACTTAGAAGTCCTGAATGTGTCCCAGGAACTTGAATTAAATCTGCAGAGTGCTACTCTTCACTCTGTGGAAGACCTACCAGACAAAACCCAAAACATATCCACAATTTATAAAAGAAAGAAATTATCTTTAAAGGACACCAGGGGACAAATCGAGTCACACCCCAGGCTCAAAGAGTTGTCCTCCAAGGAGGAGAGAGGACATGAGGGGAGGGCTTTCACTACTGATGCCCCAAAGGTGGGTGCACAGGATAGTGAAAACATCACTAAGACCCAAACCTCGGCAACTTTAAGTGATGACTCTTTTGAGGAATTACTTAAAGGACCCCGGTGCCAAGAAACCACAAGGGGGGACATCTCTGCTTCTTCTAGGAAGAAGAGAATGTCTAAAAGACCCAATGAATCACCAAGCAGTGATGAGGGCAGATCTGTGGAATTGATGGAAAGGAAGGAAAACCTTAAAACCACTGTACCTGTTAGTGAGCCCGATGATCTTGCTAGATGGAGTGAGGGCAGTATTAAAATCCAACAATTGACGGAAAAAGTGGATTCTCTTGAATCCACTGTACAAAATTGCCTTACATATTTAACAAACCAAGGGAAAACAATGGCTGCCATGAAAAGGCATGTAAATACCATCAACAAGAGGATGAGATTATATGAGCACAGGCTTCATCAACAAACCAAAATCATCAGAAAATTGAAGAAGAAAATTGATGATAGTGAGGCTCCACCAGTTGAGCTCACTAAGGGGGAGAAGGATAACATACAGACAATGATTGATGAATCTATTGCAGCAGCAGCATCCTCCCTCTTAAATTTAAAAGAAACAGAAGTTGATGAAGGCCCAGAAATGATGGTAACTCAAGATGAACCTGTTACTACTGCTACAATGGAAGAACAAGTTGAAAAGGAAATACCAGTAGTAACCCCTACTACTGATATTATAGCAGTAGTAAATGAAGAAGAGGAATTGAAAGCACCAAATACTACTGATGCCCTATCAGTAGTAACTCCTGAAGTCACACCAGTAGTAACTACTCTGGTTACTACTGAAGAGGAAGAACTACAATTTCCAGAGCTGATTGAAAGAGAAAGACATGTCATCATTACCAAACCACCAACACCTGATCAACCACTTATCATACCTGACATTGATGATAATGTGAATTGGTTTGAGGTTGATGAGTGCTCACTTCCTCCACATTCAAAAATACTTCAACAAGATGAACTTAGGTTATTTTATCCTTCTGTAATGATAAGTGGAGTGCCAGACATGAAATATATTCCACCTCCACCTTCAGCACATATTAGAAAGGGTAAAGAAATATATGATGAAGATTATCCTAACAGAGTTCTTGGTCATTACATGGTAAACAAGATAAATCTTGTTAGAGCTGATAAACAGTCTAAATGGAAGGTGAAGCATAAGAGATATTGGGAGAAGGTAGCTAAGTATCAAGCTCTTGAACAAAAGAAAGTACAAAGTAAAATTCCTGCACAAATACCTGTTCAAACAGATGACATTCAGATAAAGGCTCAAAGGGAAGAATTCAAAAGGCTCAGAAAGATTGAAGAAGAACATATTCAATGCCTTGAATATTTGGTTTCTGAATGTAAAAAGACTAAAAGTGATTTGACTGATGATGTGTTTGAACAGAAGGCCAACATGATTGAGTATTTAAAAACAAAAGGGATTAGTGCAAAGTCATTAGGAAGAATGAAGATGATGACTATCATTGAAAAATACTGCAATGCTAAGAAGAAAGACTTGGCTGAACAAGAAGCTGAAGAATCAAAGAAAGCCAAAACTTTAATCCCAATCAGTCCAAACTTAATCAAAGCTGGGAGTGTTTCAACTGTTGGTGATACTTCAACTCCCCAATCAAAGAAAAGAAAATCTGTTGATCAAGAACAAAGCTCTAAGAAGAAGTCAAAACAAATTATACCTGTTCTTGAAATGCCAGTTGCTCCTTTACAGAACAATCCAATCATTAACTGGAGAGTGATGCAAAACAATGTTATAGAAGTCATAAGGGAAGACAAAGTTGTACAGAGATTCACTGGATGGTTACCCTTAATCAGATCATGTTCAAGAAGTGATGTAATCAAGCTTCTGATTATTGGAAAACCTAGAATGACAAAGAAATCATGGAAAGAATCTGGAGCTGGATACCTAACTAAGATGATTGATGCTGCATTTTATCCAGATAATTATCCAGAACAATTTACAAATCCAGGTAATGTGTATGCTTGGAATGTCATTCCTACTGCCAATATGTACTTCTTTGAGAAATCAGGCAAAGTGTGTGAATTGTACTTATATGAAAAAGAATATCCACATTCTGAGAAGACTATGTATCAGATATTCATAAACACTTTGATGAAACCCTATGATGCTGTTATGTTCCAAAACAAACTGAATTATTTTACAAAAAGGAACAGCAGATACATTATTGAACAAAGGCTTCAACACAATCAAAGAACTCTTGAGAAAAGAAGAAAAGAACAAGAGGAACAAAAGAAACTTGATTGATTAAAAGATGATCAATAAGTTTAGGGGGAGATTGTTGGAGCAAAACACAGATCAACTTATTACTGATGCTGCAGTTAGTACTGATCACTTAGTACTGATGGGGCAGAATTCATTAATACTGATGAGTTGATACTGATGATACTATAACTTAGTTACTACTGATCATACAAAGATTGAAGATACTACTGATCATTGTAGTTACTACTGACGTTGGTTTCTGGACTTACTACTGATCACCAGATTTACTACTGATGTTACATATTTACTAATGGTGATGAGTTTTACTACTGATACGCGTTTTTGAAGAATATCAAGTCCGAGATCTTCGTAGAGATAGTTATAGAATGTAATTAAATGTATATCTTTTATATTTCGAATGTAAATCAAGTCCTAGAATAACTAGGGTAAATAGTTTAGCTTCAAGGACTATTATAAATAGTTCCTTACGAATTGTAAACGTACGTGTGTATTGTTAACTTGATAATATACATTGAAGCTTTTTGTGAAACTGTGTTCTTAATATTCTTGCATATTGTTCTTACAGTTCATTGTTCTTAATATATTGATATACTGTTGATCCGCTGCAACTTCTATCATCAATTAGATTTAAGGTGTTTATTAACTTGTTTATAGTTAATCGATCCTAACATATATACATATAGAATTAAATGTGACAAATTTATTAGTACTTGTACGATAAAAGTTAATGATGCAAATGAGGGATCCATATGCAGCCAGCAAGCAACGAAGATATGGGAACTAATAAATAATTCAACTTTAATAAAAGCCAATCCATAGCTCAATGATTGTACACAAGCAATTACAGTTGTACAGTGACTTTATGGGTTATAATATACACACTTAGCATGTATCAGAATCATGGTTATTATCTCTAAGCACAAACAAATACAGTCCTATTTAATTAAGTTCACGATCCAAGAACACACCTTTTCTTTTGTTTTTTTTAACGAGAAATCCAATCTACTCCTAAATAACCACCTATGTTCACTATGGGTCTCGAACCCGCCACCACTAGGATGGAGGGCAAACACCTTACCGCTAGGCCATTGGCCATTTTCTTTTGGTAAGCATAGATGTATAATATGTCTATTAACTACTATTTGTCTCAATTTTATTTTTGTCTGTCCCAAAATAACTGTTCACTTCCACATTTCAATCAATCAAAAAACTTTTTAGTAGTAAAAAGATAACTTGATTAGTGATACAATGTAATTAATATACTTTTTTAAACTACGTATTTTTGTCTAGTGAACAATAATTATGGGAAGAGGTAATATCTTTTAAATCTGTATTTTTAATATTGTTTAGTTGCCCCACATACCATACATGCATAACATGTTTTGCAAATGATTTACATTTTTTACATTACATGATTTACATGTTTTATATATCTTGACTGATCTTTTTAAAAACTGCAAGTTTACATGTTTTTCATGCTTTATATCAATGTTGTAGAACTCGCTACTCATTACCCGTTCGTTCGACGACCTTGTAGCGAATACCCGGTTACTCGGTGAGTACTCGGCGAGTACTCGAATCGGGAAATTTTATGTATAAGGTTATAAAAATATATAAATACATGCAATATGCCTAGTTTTTAAAATAAATACATACTAAATGATATATTTTAAGTTAAATTATACTCCATGTATAAGATTTGTAGCATAGGACAAGTAACATAGTTTCATTTCCTTGTGGGCCCAATACTGCATTCCCTGTAAATTTATTAACTTAAAATTTTAAAACCAAATTGGGCCTAAATCCCCGTTGTTGACTGCTTTTGATCGTCTAAACCGATTTTCACCATCGTTGACTGCGTTGACCGAGTAATTAACCGGTTCGGACCAACCCGACTCAGTAGAACACCGGGTAGCGGTTACCCTGCGAGTACTCGGCTGGGTAGACCGAGTTTTACAACAATGCTTTATATCATTATATGACATACATGTTTCACACTAATTTATTCCTTTAGGGTATATTAATTACATAACACATTTTTTCCACCACTCACTTTTATAAGAAGTCTTTCAGAAAGCAGTATTTCTACTTTTAAATAAAAATATAATTATCTACGTATCACTTATTACGTATCACATCTTTAACAAAATTAAATATCATTGTTACAATTTACTGTAAATATATCCCATATACTTGAATCTAGGATAATCATAAAGAAGCTAACAAAAGGTAATTCAAAATAGTTATTTGGTAATACAAAATTACATATGGTGTCGTGAAGTTTTGTGAAATTCACTTATTTTGCAAAATGATAATTGGTATTTACCAAAACGACTACTTGTATTGCCGTTTTCAGGGACATACGGTCTTTCGTGAAACAAAATGGATATATAAGTAACTCATAAATCTACTTGATGGGCTGCACTGTCCAATGAGCTTAATGGGCCTTAAAGCAATTACAATGTAAGTTGCCACAATGCCACTCGTTCCTAACTAGTTCACAACTAGGGGTGAGCATAAAACCTAAAAAACCAAAATTAATCCGTTATAATTGACAAAAACCAAATCGATAAAACTGGAATTTTTTCAAAACTAACGGTTCGGTTTTAGATTTTGGAAAAACCGATGGATTCAGTTCGGTTTCGGTTTTAACCAGAAACAAATCCCATTAAGAAACCGCCCCACTAAATATTTTATATATTATATATATTTTTTTATTTTATAGTTACTAAATAGAAATTTACGCATTTAAATATTTGAAAGTCCATCTACTATGGTTAATTAATGTTTATATTGTTATTATATGCTACAAAATACGTTGATAGTTTGAATTTTTGGACTGAAAATGATATTCATTGTTGAAATATGTAATTATACATTGAACTTAATGCTGTAAATTAGATATTGTTGTTGAAATGTGTATGTAATTTTGAAAAGATCAAGGTTAGTGCATAAAGTTATATATTTATGTTCTAAACGAGGTCGGTTCGGTTTTAAAACCGAAACCGAACCGTTAATGGCTAAAA